>QEPC01000694.1:1408716-1460805 GCA_003113815.1 Sphenodon punctatus
GGGTGCGGGAAGGTGGGTGCATCTGGGTGAGGGAAGGTGGGTGCAGGATGGGGGGAGCCGGGTGAGGGAAGGTGGGTGCAGGATGGGGGGAGGGGTGGAGGAGGGAGGTCGGGTACAGGAGAAGGGAGGGATCAGTCAACCTTACCTACTCTGCTGACTGCTCCAGGAGTCGTGGTGGTGCGGCGGCACCAATCCCAGGCTAGGTGGAGGTTTGTGATTTTTAATTGCCCACGTGTCCCCGCGGATCCAGGACACGCTGGCAATTAAAAAAAAAAAAAAACAACCAGTCACTTGCTGCTTCCAGCGGCAGATGGGCATGGGGGGAGAGTGGCAGTGGCAGCGCAGGGGGAAGCAGCACTGGTAGCGGGAACTGGAAGGAAGGCACGCAGCACTTTCAGACTGAGACAGGGAGGAGCGCACATGCGCGCTGCTCCCTGCCTCAGTCCCCCGACTCAAGCTATCTCGCCAGGGCAGTCAGCGCAACTGCCCTGGCGAGATCTTCCATTGCGCCCATTGAGCGCAATGGAAAGGCTTTGCCCCTCCCTCCACAGCATGTCCCATGCATGCTGTGGACGGAGAAGCTCAGCCACCCAAATCACGTTTTCCATAGGAAAATGCTTTGGACGGCTGAGCAGCTGAGCCTTTTTGTCCCTTTGGGGACCCACTCCCAGAGTGGGTGGGTCCCCGAGGGGAGAACATTAACACAGTGACAGCTACAGCAGTCTCGGCAGCAGCTCAGAGGCTGCTGTAGCTGTCATAATCGGTGTGGGGTTTTTTGTTTTGTTTTTTAAAGCTATCTTTAAGTGGCGGTGGCCCCCCACAGTGCTTTGAGAGGTACTGCCCCAAACTCCCTGCAGGGGGAGCCACCTCTGGTCCAGGAGCACATTACACCTGTGCTCCGAAGTCTGACTGGATCCCTATAGCTTTCTGGCCACATTTAACGGTCTGGGCCCCACATATCTGAAAGAGCAGCTGTTCTTCCATGCCCCATTGCAGCCCCTGAAATCGGCCGGGAGTGCCTCCCTGTGGGTAGCTTGCTAGCTTTGCTCATTCAACAAGGACCTGCAGGGAGGCATTCTTGGTTGCTGCCCCGGTGCTTTGGAACTCCCATCCCCTGGAGGTTCATTTGAGTCCAAGCCTGAGTGCCTTCCAGAGGCACTGTAAGACCTTTTTATTTGAAAAGGCATTCATTGGGTGGGAATAGGAGTGTGGTGGTGGGTTGTTTGGGGGTAGGGGTGTGATGGGGAGGTGTATTGGGTGGGTTTGGGGGGGGCTAGGGGTTACTTGTTATTATTTTAGCTACCTGGTTTCAATGTCAGACACGCCTGCCTCCTTTAGAACAGGAGGTTATTTATATAGCACCAGCAAAGTACCTGGTGCCAAGCAGTCATGATTAGAGACAGGTCCCTGCCTGAGGGACTTACAGTCTAGAATGGACAAGGGAGGAGAATGTGAACAAATTTAGGCCATGAACATTCCATATGTGATTTTTAAATTTTTTTTAGCCAAACACACTGCTGGGTTTTTGGAGATTGTTATTTATTTTTTACCTATTAAAATGTTGTTTGACAATGTACCATTCAGAAAGAAAAGTGCCTTTTACCTTAAGCACCATCCATCTAGTTCAGGGATTCTCAAACCTGGTGCTTGGGAGCATCAGAGTGCTCAGGCAATGTGTGAAAGTGCTCCCCAAACTAGCTGTCAGGAGTGCTCAGGAATACTTTGAAACAGTCCTTCATTCATTAAAGTCAATGTGAGCTGGATTAATTGATTCATTATCTCAATTTCCATTGAACGGAATTCAATTGAATTGTAGAGGAGAGACTTAATTGATGCATATTTATGCAAATCATTCATGCAAATTATGCAGTGTTCCCAAATAGTCACTTACATCACTCCAGTGCTCATGATGGGGAAAAGGTTAAGAACCCCTGATCTAGCTGATACAGGATGGAAGGCGTGTGCTGCTTTCCCAGGGCAACTTGGTATCTGTCTTCAGTTTTTAGACATTATTAATGAGTCCATATCATTTAAGATTACCATATAGGCTAGAATCACATGTGCAAGACGATGGCGACAGGCTATATCATGCTGCTGCTTATCTCACAGTCTGAGTCAAAACCATTAAAGAGGCTTAACGGTAGTGGACACTGCTGTACCAGCTTTAATAAATTTTGTCCACAATATATTTTCTTCTTTTGCTGGTACACTGTGCATCATACAGTTGCTTCGCAGCCCAGGCAAAGATTCAAGGTCCTTTTCATCCAAATTAAAAAACAAAAACCCAATTGATACTGTAGTGGTGAAGTGGGGAATTTTGGGCTGTTACCTAACTCACAATTGAGTAGATTTGATAGAAAATGAAAAAAGCCAGGCAACTATTAGTTCAGTTTTAAAGTAAAACTGTAATGAAAATGAAACGGCTTAAAGTTAAAATTTTCATGCAATATACTCTTACTGTTGGGAACTGGAACAATGGGGGAATGGATTGCCCATTGTGACCTGTTGGGTACTTCTTCCAAGAGAAAGAGATTGGCCACTGTCTAAGACAGGATGCTGGGCTTGATGGACCATTGGTCTGACCCAGTATGGCACTTCTTATGTTCTTATATTTGTCAGAAAATATCTTTTGCTCCTTTGCTATATAATAGCTCAATTAACATTTTAAGTTGAAATCCATGTTTTTCATATTGTCATAGGGCTGCTCATGATTGGGGAGGGACTTCCAGCATCTAGTCATTTGTTTAGAAAGTAGCATTGATGTATTTGTTTTGGTGAAGAAAAATAGGTGGCTAATCTGTCTGTCAGTACCAAGAGGGGGAAAGGTCATAGAAAGATGTGTTTCCTATTATGGAGATTCCTCTGCATTGCCCTTTAATAGGATGGAGCTTCTAATTTTGTGCAAAGTGGGGGTTTGGGATAGAAACTCCAGGTAGACAAAGGCTTCATTAAGAAAGCAAATGCCATCCACATGAATTCGCTGGACAGTAGTGCAGCTCTGCATGATGTCCTTGGCCTTTCCCTCTGCTCTCCCTTAGGAAATATGTTCCCACAGGAAATATGTTTGCAATTGGTATTCTGCCTGCAAAGGGTATTCCTCTTCACTCTGAGAGATATAAAGGGGACATTGAGGTGGTTAAGCATGTCTGGAACAGTATTAACGTTTTATTAAAATCTGCGGCAGACAAAGAGGAGCAGCATCTGCTTCATCTTCCTAGGCTCCAGATCCCAAAACAGAGAAAGATTTGATCCTACAAAGGCTGAACTGATCCAGCACAGCACTTAAATTTAAGCACACAGACATAGAACGGTGGTTTGAGGGGAGTCCAATGATTAAAATTAAGCATATGCTTAAGTCCTTTACAGGATCACGGTGCTCAGCATTTTGCATGATGGCAGGATGCTAACTGCAGATTCTTCTGGAGACTGGGGTAGGTTGGGAGAACCTCATCGAGGTTTCTTTTCTCATTTCTACCTGTTTTTACTCCCTCTCACCAACATCTTCCCCACAGCAGGATTTATGTTGGTTTTTCAAACACATACTTTGAAAGGTTTAGGCCAAATTCTGGCCAGCTATAAATCTTGGAGGGTTCTTGTTTTTTCGACATGGTTTAAAACTCCTTTTCTGGTGTCCCAAAAAGCTCATTGAGGTTTCTGCTATCTTTGAACTCAACATAGATTACACAAACATTTTCTGCCCTGGAGCTCCCTGTAACACTGACAACTTCCTTTAGGATTAGATAATTCATGGAGGATAGGGCCAAGGTGGTCAGACGATGCAGCCTCATGGGTAGGATGGCCATATATGCAGATTTTAGAGGACACATGAGAAATACAGGCTGCAGGGCTGCATTGGCTCCAATGCAGTCCTGCAACCTGTATTTCTTATGTGTCCTCTAAAATTTGCATATCTGGCCACCTTACTCATGGGTCGAGTGACTCCAAGCCTGTCAGAAGCTGGGCGTGCATGGCAAGAAATGGATCACTCCATAATTGCCCTGTAACTACTTGCAAACTCTGCCAGAGGCTTTGGGTACTGGCCACAGCCAGAGACATGTTGCTGAGCTAGACAGATATCTGCTGTGACAGTCATCCAACATGGCATCTTTCTTTGTCTTCCTGCTTTTGGGCAGCTGTCTTACATGTTCAAAATTAATTATAAAACATAAATACAAACAGAGGGTATTTTCAGACGTTACGAGACCACGCTCAACCACAGTCAATACCCTGTGGTGGGGAATAGCCTCGTAACATCTGTTGAGGAACCAGAAGTTCCCCCCCAGATGTTTCCCACAGTCAATTGCGGTGGGGAATCAGATTCACCACGCGATCGGAGGTCCTGGCTGGACCATCCCCGATCATGTGGTGAATGAGATTCCCCCCCGTGATGAAGGGGACAGTAAAGTCTGTCCCCTGACCACGGCCCGGAATCCACGGCAGGATTCCGGGCCATGGTCAATGCCGGGGGGGGCGCCCGCCCGTCTCCTGGAGGGCGGGCGGCTGGGGCAGTGTGGGGAGGCGGGGCTATGCGGCCGCACGTTGCACCACGCAGCCCTGCCCCCTCCCTGGATTTCCCGCCGGGATCGGCCACCACATCTGTTAGCCCGTGACACGTGGCCCCGGCGGGGAATCAAAGGGTTGTTTCCGTGCCGGGGCCAATCAGCCCTGTCATGTCTGAAAATACCCAGAGTGCTCTGTTGATGCTTTAATTTAACCTAGGACACAAACATCCAACCATTGAAGCCAGTGACTCAGTTCCCATTGATTTTAATGACAGCGGACTGCACCCCTAGTCATTCACTCAATCATAAACTGCATTAAATACTAGGGGTGGGAAACCGGTAGAATCCGGTATCCGATAATGCCAGTATCGGGCGTACCGGCATTATCGGATTCGGCCCGGTAATCCGGCCCCCGGTACCGGATTTCAGTGTGCCGGTTTTTTGACATTGCAGCCATTTTTAAATGGCTGCAATGTCAAAAAATTTAAAGCCCCAGCAAAACTGTTTAAAAAAAAAAAAACCTCCCCGAGTCCAGGCTGCGCGGGTGGAAGGGGGGACACCCCCCACCCACCCTGCCCAGCCTGGCTTTTTGTTGTAAAAAAGAACAGAGTGAGACCCCGAGGCGAGCCCCCCCCCAGCACCAGCGGCCGCGGCGTCCCCGCAGCCGCGGGTAAGTATGACCCGATCCCTGGGGGGGTGGGGGTGTTTAACACCCCCACCCCCCCCAGGGATCACCCCTACACTCAGTGCGCTTGCCGCTTGCCGCTTACCTTGGGGAGCTCCGGCGGCGGCGGGCGGCCCGGCGGCTTCAGCGCCGGCTGTGGCTGCCGGCTTCAGGACGTTCTAGGCCTTCCGGTGAAACCCGGAAGTGCACCGGAAGGCCTAGAACGTCCTGACGCCGGCAGCCACAGCCGGCGCTGAGGCCGCCGGACCGCCCGCCGCCGCCGGAGCTCCCCAAGGTAAGCGGCAAGCGGCAAGCGCACTGAGTGTAGGGGTGATCCCTGGGGGGGGGGGGGTTGTTAAACACCCCCACCCCCCCCAGGGATCGGGTCATACTTACCCGCGGCTGCGGGGACGCCGCGGCCGCTGGTGCTGGGGGGGGCTCGCCTCGGGGTCTCACTCTGTTCTTTTTTACAACAAAAAGCCAGGCTGGGCAGGGTGGGTGGGGGGTGTCCCCCCTTCCACCCGCGCAGCCTGGGAGGGGGAGGGGGAGGAATTTATTCCATTGCTTTCAATGGGGACACAGCGCCCCATTGAAACCAATGGATTAAATCCGGTACCGGTATACCGGATTTAATCCGGGAATCCGGTTTTCGTGAAACCGGTAACTGGTAAATCCGGTAACCGGTAATGGGCCCGGGGTCCCACCCCTATTAAATACAGTGACAACTTGGGATTCAGTTTTAAACCTGCCTGAGTCTGATCTCACATTACTGTAATTAAGAGCAACTTCACTGAAATCAGTGGCATTGCAGATGTGTACAAATGGTTAGAAGTAAGAGGAGAATCAGACCTGAAATTTTAAAATACAGCATTTTAAGCTCAGCTAATTCTGAAGTTAAAAGGGCATGCGCTTAGTGAGAAAACTATAATTGACACTCTGGTATCACTGGCCACATGATATACATACTTTGCACAGACCAACATGAGGGTTGACCAGTCTAAGGACATTTTCACACACGACACTCTCCACCCACTACCTATTCACCACCCACCCACTATATATGTTACAGGGCTCCCATAGGGCAACATTGCAGCCCTGCAACATGTATAGTGGGTAGTGGGTGGAGAATGTCGTGTGAAAATGCCCTAAAGCTAATGTGTCCTTAGTTATTTTTTAAATACAAGGTTTCAAAATTATACTTACCAGGTATGGTATTTAGGAAGTGTTTTTATATTGATGGACAAGTAAAATCATCATAAGCTTATTCATTATAATTATCATCAGGGTGAAGGAAAGGCAAACAGATTTCATGTCTCAGCTGGTAAAATTTCATGGCAATTCTGTTAAATCTGCTTGAATATATGTATGTTTCCTCTCGCTCTCTCTCACACACACACAATTACAGTATCACATGTAGCTGGGAACAAAGACTACAGGGAACAGAGTTTAATGGATTGTGATTACTGTTCTGGAACAGATTGAACCTCTTTATAGCCTATGAGAAGACGATGTGAACTGAATTCAAACAAAAGACCGATGATGGATTTTACTGCAAGCTACACAGCTAAAAAAGATGCTCTCATAATTTATACCTATGTAAGATATTTCAAAGGAAAAAAGGATTTAAAATAAGAGATGTATTATCTGAAAAACCACAGGCTGTGTATTCTCTTAATCCTGTATAACGACCTCCCAAAAGCCAATGGCATCCTTATTTTGATTTAAAAGGTTATCATTAAAATGGTTATGTTTGGGTTACTTTGCACCAATGTAGTCACTTTCATTTCTTGTCTTTTACTGAAGTTAATGCTATTTTTGTTTCTATCCAGTACAAATCCTAGTTGTTCCTGAAGCAAATTAATTGTATTTTAAATCATGCTTTAAAAATTAAGCATAATTTGCACCAGCAATTCTATTTTGTTCCCCTCCAAAGTCAGCAGTACAGACAGTTTCCTCCCCTATAATCAACAGGAAAGAAAGAGGTGTTTTCTCATATGTCTATAACGTTCCTTGATAAACTGGTACGATTGAGGGGAGAGAGGATACTTCGTCCCTTGCTAGCTATACAGTTTTGTGATTAAATATTTCAACACTATGGCATGCGCAGTCTTGCTTAATGTTTATTATAGGTGAGAATTTCCCCCAATAGAATAGGAATATTATGTGCTTCACTGCTTCCTGGGTAAGCACCTTCTGTATTTTACTTGGTAAGAACGAACTTGTTAATTAAAAACACAGGTACTATCTCATCTTGCTATTCCAAAAGTGAGCTATCATCTCCCACACTAGAACTGGTTTCTTCCCAAAAGTGATTGCTGGTTGAAAGTGGTTGTGTGACTGACTGCCACTCTGAGTGTAAACAGATGGACACAGACTCAGAGGCC
Source organism: Sphenodon punctatus (assembly GCA_003113815.1). Lineage (NCBI taxonomy): Eukaryota > Metazoa > Chordata > Lepidosauria > Sphenodontia > Sphenodontidae > Sphenodon > Sphenodon punctatus. The sequence continues at coordinate 1,416,267 of QEPC01000694.1, forward strand.
TCCGGAGTTGTTCTCTGCTCTGGAGGTGCACCCACATGTTTGCCTGCTTGCAACCCCACCTGGTTCATTTTAGATGGACCTGGAGGTTTCCCCGGCCTGCGATCCAACCATGCATCACTCCCCCACACACACACACCATTGAGTTGCCCGCGAATCACCCAACTGTCTAGACTGATGCCTGTAACGCTATAGTATTGCCCTGGGGCAATGACTGGCCAAAAGCAGAGCTGCAGCGTGGGGCTGCTGAGCAGATGGGCAGCAGCTCCTCTTCAGGCCAGTACCGCGCATTTGGCATGGTCTGCTGCTCTTCCATGTTTGGTGGGGCGCTTTTAAACAGACCAGCCAGTCTGGGGGTAAAGCGGGCTGGCATGGGCAGAACTAGAGATGCCATCTGTCTAAAAACAGCCAATGTGTTCACGAATGGGGTGGGTTGATCAGGTAGCCCAGGGGTTGGGAATCTCAGGCTTGGTGGCCAAATGTTGAGAGCCCGGGGCCCCAGTGTTCAGAGCCCTGAAAGGGGTACAGGGGGAGCGGTGCCTCCACCCCTTGGGGACAGGGTAGGCTGGCTCAATTCCCAAGGGGGGATGCCGGGAGCTAGAGCAAGAGGGGAGGAGTATTCAGTGGGCCCACTCCTAAATTCAAATGAAAGGGGGCCAATGGAGATAGCACCAGGGGAGGGCACGAGCAGCCTCAGTGTCCAACAGGGGATCGAGGTGGCCCCTCGCCCCTGCGGTGTCCGGGAGAGGCGATCAGTTGGCCCACCGGCACGATACCGGGACAATCAATACGTTGATAGCCCTTATCAGGGCCAACAGCAGCTGCAAGAAAGTGGGCAAGGTAATAACCCTGCACCACCCATACCAAGCGATAGCGGCCTGATATTGGAAGACCAAAGGGCAGGGGAACACAACCCAGGAACAAGACACGCAAGTGGCATGGCCCCTGAGAGACAAGCACAAAATTGGGGTGGACAACACGATTGGGCGAGTGGGTACCCCAGGGAGTCATAGACGCGGAGGGTGTGCCCGGCCTAGCTCAGTACCAAGAGCAAGTTCTGCGGAGCAGAAACCAGGGTCCATGGCCCGGGTGGGGTGGCCCCGCTCCCTCTTTACCTTCCAGGCCACTACATGATGAGGAACCCCCCCTGGCGAGCAGACGGCGAGTTGGAGCAACCAACGATGAAGAGCAACGCGGGGACGAAGACATATGGAGGCGAATCCAGGCCATTGAAGACGAACTACGCGCGCAAAGAACAGCAGCAGCGGCCGGAACAAGCGGTACCCCTTCAAGAACCGGGACAACGGCCTTCACCAACCCACAAGGTGAAACCAATACCGTAGAGGGCGGGATTGCCTGCGGGACACGGGTAGGAAGCCCCCCGGGGCAAGGATTGACCGCAAGGGGGAATGGTGTAAGTCAAGTGACGGGGGCACCTAGGGGCTCAGTAACACAGGAAGTAAGGCCTGACCAGGGCGTAACGGCCCCACAATTAATGAATTTAAATGGGGGCTGGGTGTGGGTAACACCGGCCCCTCCCCCACCAGCAGGTTCGACGGGCCACACACAACTGTGGTCTGGCCCGATCGGATCGAGCCACCAGCCAAATACACCAACCGATACCCAACCTATCGGAATTCCCGGGCAAACATCAACCTTGCCCCGTGTAGTTCCCTCGAATGTAACCGAGACAACCAGGGAGCAGGCCCCAGCATTTGGGTCGGCACCAAAGGAACAAACAGGGTCCCGCCCTCCCCCGCCTCCAGGGGGAGCTATTCCCAGCGTGGCTGCGCCTTTTGGAGCGCATTTACTCCCAGCTGTGAAGGAAAAAATCTTAAAAGGCGAATATATAGACCTTTACGCCTTATTATTCAGTGACCCAATAGTGGATCACACCGACCCCGAGGAAGATAAAGATAAGGAAAAATTCAAGCGTCCAAAAGCAGACCGTAATTGGGCCAATTGGACTGCCGCATTTGCCGTATATATGGGGGTAATCCTGCAAGCCGATCCTAGCCGGGCGTTGGAACTCCATAAGTACGCCGATATAGTATGGCGTGCCTATGGAACAGGACCGGTCGGCGCTTGGTTGCGCTATGATGAGGCCTTTCGCCATAGAGCCGCCACCACACCCGGGATTCGTTGGGATATACACGCCCCCGACCTGTGGCTCGAGTGTATGGTGGATGTCACCAGAGCACCCCGAGCTGACAGTGGACACCCCCTAGTCCGTGGCGGAGTTGCATGGGGGTATGATTCCTTTCGGGCAGACAGCCGTGCGGGAGGTCAAGGCACCTCAGGCACCTGCCGCGAATACAACAGAAAAGGGCGATGCACTCGCCAATTTTGTAGGTACCAGCACTCCTGTTCCGGATGCGGGGGAGGACACCCAGCCATTAACTGTTATAGGTCAGGGCAGAAAGGGTCCAAGAAGGGCTATGGCCCTGGGGCAGGAACCGGAAAAGGGGGTACCAGCACATCCACAGGGCCACGTACTACAAAGGGGCCCGACTCCAATTAAAATAGAGACGCTCGAAAAAGCGTTGCAACGCCACCCAGATCGTTCCGAGGTTAGTTATATTGTTAAAGGTTTTAGGAAAGGTTTCGTTATACCAGCGTATCAGGTGAGTTTGGGAAGTGAAGCAAGGAACTTGAAATCAACAATAGGGATGGAGGACACGGTGAGGTCTAAGATCAATAAAGAAATACAAGAGGGGAGGGTCATGGGCCCCTTTGTACGCCCTCCAATGGGGAACTTTATAGTGTCCCCATTGGGAATAGTTCCCAAGAAAGCAAAAGGCGAATTCCGCCTAATCCATCACTTATCCCACCCTCGGGGTAGCTCGGTCAATGATGCCATACCCAAGGAGCTCTCGACCATTAAATACGCGTCTTTCGACGAGGCGGTGGTTAAAGTCCGTGCCGCAGGAAAGGGAGCATTAATGGCAAAATGCGATGTTAAATCAGCATTCAGACTCTTGCCAGTACACCCTAAGAGCTTCCATCTCCTTGGTTTTAAATTCCAAGGAGGGTATTATTATGACCGAGCTATGCCGATGGGTTGTTCAATTTCCTGTTCGGTTTTCGAACGATTCAGTACTTTAGTAGAGTGGGTCTTTACTCGGAGGTTGGAGGTAGGTGCAGTTACAAAATACCTGGATGATTTCCTCATAATCGGCTCCCCTGGTACGGGCGAATGTGACTACGCCCTCCAATTATTTCAGAACGTTGCGGACGAGCTGGGCGTGCCTTTGGCCCCAGAAAAAACCGAAGGTCCAGCAACCAAGCTCACCTACTTAGGTATTGAATTGGACACGGAGGCCATGTCTTCAAGATTACCCAAAGAAAAGTTACTTGGTATAAGGAGCAAGATCGAGGAATGCCTTTCGAATCGAAAGATCACGGTCCGAAACCTCCAGTCTCTGATTGGAAGTCTCAATTTCGCCTGCCGAGTGGTGGCACCCGGGAGGGCATTTTTATCACGGTTATATGAGAAATTAAAAGGGGATTTGCCCCCTCATTTTAGAATCCGGGTTACCAGTGAAATGCGCCAGGATTTAGACATTTGGAAGGCATTCCTTGACCAATTCAATGGAATTAGTTTTTGGAGAGACCTGCTCCTTTTACAAGCTGACTTACAGGTCCAATCCGATGCAGCGGGTAGTTTAGGTTTTGGTTTATATTTCAGAAATCATTGGTGCAATGCTCTATGGCCCGATGAATGGCATCACAACGGGGTTACCAGGGACCTCACCTTTTTAGAGTTATTCCCCATAACAGTTGCAGCACTCTTATGGGCACAGCAATTTGCCAACAAAACCGTTGTCTTTTGGTGTGATAACTCTGCCGTCGTTCACATCGTCAACTCACTCTCCTCTCGATCACCTAGGGTCATGCAGTTGGTCCGGGCACTCGTGCTGACGTGTTTAAAAAACAACATCCTGTTTGTTGCAAAACACGTACCTGGAATCGACAACGGGATAGCGGATTCCCTTTCTCGATTCCAGATGGACCGTTTCCGGGAATTGGCCCCAGAGGCTTATTCAGAGCTGGACCCGCTACCGGAAGGAATCTGGAGCCTTGGGAAGTAGAAGTACAGACCACCGTACAAGGGGCATTGGCTCCTCGAACACAGGCAGCTTATGGTAGGGCCTTCACGGAATTCCAAAGATTCAGGGCAGGTAAAGGATGGGCGGCCGGGTTCCCCATAGATGAAGCCGAAGTCCTCCAATTTTGCTTAGCCCTCCATAAAAGAGGCTTAGCGGGGGGCACAATAGCTGGCAAGATTGCTGCCATCAATTTTGTAAGCAAGTTGAACGGTTTTCAGCCGCCCGACAAGGGGTTTTATATAAAACATATGCTAGAGGCATGGGCCCGTGAGCAACCCACGGCTCGTAAGCTACGAGCACCCATAACATCCCCAATTTTGACTAGAATAGTAACGGTCTTAAATGATATTTGTTACAATACCTATGAGGTCCAATTATTCCAAGCAATATATGCCATCATGTATTTTGGTGGTTTCAGGGTAAGCGAAGTGGTCCGCAATTCCAGCAGGGATTCTAATATGAATGCTTTTGAGTTAAAAGACCTACAAGCAATTAACCCCCAAGTAAGACTCCGGCTCCGGCGGTCAAAGACCGATCAAAGGGGGCATGGGCAGTTGGTTGAACTGTATAAAGGTGGTCCAGATAGCATATGCCCCGTGACACACATGCAAAAATACATGGCAATTAGACCAAACATTAATGGCCCCCTATTCATTCATGCATCGGGTGCACCTGCTACAATATACCAGGTTACAGCGATCCTTCGAGCAGCCATAAAAAAGATTGGCCTCCCGGCTATGGAATTTGGATCACATTCTTTTAGGATTGGGGCTGCAACAATGGCAGCGGCTGCCGGCCTACCCGAATCAGCAATCCAACGGGTTGGAAGGTGGAAATCGAATGCATATAAAAAATACATTCGACCCTACCACCACTAACAAAAATCCTGTTTGTTCCTACCAGGACCCAGGGCCGGCTGGCCAGCATGAGAGGAGGTGTGGATCATCGGCCACAGCCTCGTAAGATGGGCAGAAAATGCTGCAACAGCAACAAAATGGGGTTCTCAGTTGGGTTTAAACGATAGGGCACACGTTCGGTGGTTGGGCAAGAGCGGTTTGAGGTGGAAACAGCTCCTACCATTGTTGGCGAGTATGCACCACCTCCCGCCACCGACAATTTTAGTAATACACCTGGGGGAGAATGATCTCCCTGACCGAAAGGGTGTTAGTTTAATAATTAACATAAAACAAGACTTGTTAACAATTAGACAATGGTTCATAGGTGTTAGAATAGTTTGGACGGATTGGGTGCCGAGGATAACATGGAGCAGGGCCAAAAATCCAGGTAGGGTGGACAAAGGAAGAAAGAACGCCAATCGGGAAATAGGAAAATGGTTAAAAAACCTAGGAGGAACTAATATCAGGCACGTTGGGATAGTGTACAATAGACCCGAGCTTTATAGGGATGATGGAGTCCACCTATCAGACCTAGGTAACGAAATGTACTTGGCAGCCTTGGCTGGTCACCTGGAGAATTTAATTTTTGAATAGTAGGTGGGGATCGGGATGGTTCAATATGACCACCCCTTAGTGGCGGGGGTCCAATATGCCAACAAGTTTTAATAGGTAGGTTAGTAAGTAGTTAGAGTCATCTCAGTAAGAGATGGGGAGATGATACACAATGTAATGCAGGGCACAGCATGCTTTGTGATCACGCTCCCTGGAAGTGGTGCTTTTAACCGGGGCCCGCAGGGACATGCGCTGTCTTCAGGCACGGTGGACACCTCACTTCTTACTCAAACCCACAGTGGGTTGTCCCCCCCCTTCGGCCTTGCCCTGTCGAAGGAGGGGAGGTAAAGTTTGTTTAGGATACTGTCAACGGAAGGCACGTCCGGGCAGTACCTGTTAATAAGTGGAATTAGTTTAATGGCATATTGGACCCTGAATTGCAGAACGCAATTTCCCCACCTGACTATGGTTTGTTTATCTTAATAAATGAGTGCGGCCAGTTTTTACAGCAACTTAAGTCTCTGTGTCTCATTGGGGTGCGTTGACAAACAATACTTCTCATGTATTTTTCCTAATAACTTTCATATTTTGAACTACCATCCCTAAAATGTGACACTCAAAATATTGGTGACTTTGTCAAAACCGTGCCCATGTTAAAGGTTTTCTGTTAGAATAAGACTGGGTATTCCTTTTCCCCACAGTCTGAATTCTCCCACCAGACGCCTACACGCTCTTAGTTTTTTTGTACTGCCTGAATAACAGACAGCTGAAGTAGAAAGACTCATACAATTACCTAATGGTGCAGAACAAGCACGACAGCCCTCTCTGCTGTGTACCCCATTTCAATGAGGATGTGTTCTGTGTGACTCAGAGTGAATCAGACTGAACAAACAGAACTACAGCATCAGAAACAATAAGTGACAGTATATAATTTAGAGTGAGAATACTACGCTGCCTAATCATCATTGCCCAACAGCTAATTGCACTGTGTATTGTATATATAATAGGATTTGTATGTGTTTCCCTGGTCACGATTTTTAAACTATGTCCAGAAAAATAAAGGCCGTTGATTAAAAAAAAAAACCAGTCATAAATTAATGTTGTTACAAAATTGTGTGCATTATCAAAACAAAATAGTGAGTGATATAATCAAATGCATTTCTCCAGCCCAGACTTTTGACTAGGCTCAGCATGAGTACAGAAAGTTTGAGAAGAGATCTAGGGAGTTGGATTTTTTTCCCTCCTTATCATAGACGGATCATTACCTCCTCCAGACAAGTCTCCTGGCGCTTGTCTACCCGTGGAAAGGTGCAGAACCAGTTTGGTTGGTTCACCCCCATAGACTTATGGAACCAGAAAGATTCTGGAATGCTCTTGGGGAGCTTCTCTCCAATCTCAATGACCGTTCGCTCGATGACCTCACGGCACATCTTGCTGACAGAGGTCATTGACAGAACAGCTACTAGGCATCTGCTCCCAGAAGATCGACTCTGCCGGTCCCCGTAGTATATAGAAAAGCTGCCGAGGATGAAGTGGGAAGGGCAGCATTGGAGCGATGGTGGCGCTGTTCTCATGCTGAAGCTCACCAATTACAGCATAGAGTTAGTTTATGAACCTATGCTGTGGCTGTGCGGACAGCAAAGAAGAGGTTCTTTGCTGCTCTCATAGCATCCATGAAGTCGCGTCCACCTGAGCATCTCCAGGTGTTGAGGAGGCTGGTCAGTCTGGCCTCCCTCCGCCTGGAACTGGAATTTTCTAGTGCGCACTGTGACATGTTTGTTGACTTTTTTTGTGGATAAGATCACCCAGATTCACCAGGGTTTTGACACCACATTTAGTGCAGTAGGAGAACCAGAGTTAATGAACCCGCCTTCTCCAGTTTTCTGGGATCAGTTTCAGTCGGTATCACCTGCTGATGTGGAGGAGGTCCTTGGGGTTGTTTGGGCCACCTGTTGTGAACTTGACCCCTGCCCATCCTGGCTGGTTAAGGCCAGCTAGGAGACATTGGGGCCGCTGCTGGTTGGGGGAGTCACCGCCTCCCTTAGGAAGGGTAGAGTGCCGGACTGCCTGAAAGAGGCAGTGGTGCAGCCTCTGCTTAAAAAAACATCTTTGGACGCTGACTCCCTGGCCAGCTATTGACCAGTGTCTAACCTTCCCTTTGTAGGGAAGGTTATAGAGCAGGTGGTGGCCCAGCAGCTTCAGGGGCATCTGGACCGTGTCAGTTTTTTAGATCCCCCGCAGTCCGGTTTTCAGCCAGGTTTTGGCACTGAGACTGTGCTTGTGGCCTTGGTCAACGACCTCTACTGTGAGCTGGACCAGGGTGGTTCGACACTGTTGATTCTGTTAGATCTCTTGGCTGCATTTGATACCATTGTCCATGAGTTGTTGGTGGCCCGCTTGCAGGACTGAGCAGGAGTGGGCGGGATAGTCATTGGATGGTTCCGTTCCTTCCTGACCGGAAAACTCAACGTGTGGTGCTGGGTAATTGTTCATCTTCTCCTGGGACCTCACATGTGGAGTCCTGCAAGGTTCTGTTCTGTCCCCCCTCTTGTTCAATGTGTACATGCAGCCTTTGGGAGAGGTCGCCAGAGGGTTTGGTGTACAGTGTCATCAGTGTGTGGATGATACCCAGCTTTACCTCACTTTCTCAACTGACCCAGGCCCCACAGTCTTGGTGCTTACCTGATGTCTGGCGGCTCTGGGGGGACTGGATGAGGGCAAGTCGTCTGAAGTTGAATTCTGACAAGACCAAGGTGATGCTGGTGTGGGGGCTAAGGGTGTGGTGACTCCCATCATTGATGGGGTCCATCCTCCGTTGGTCCCGCAGGTGCAGAGTCTGGGGGTGCTCCTTGACCCATGCCTCCATCTGGATGCCCAGGTCGAGGCGGTGGCGACGGGGGCATTTTGCCAATTGCATCTGGGGCGACGGCTTTGGCCGTATGTCTCAGACTCTGACCTAGCCACCATCATCCATGTTTTCATCACCTCAACACTGGACTACTGCAACATGTTCTATGTGGGGCTACTCTTGAGGACGGTTCAGAAATTGCAGCTGGTTGCAGCTAGAGGCAGCCCATTTTCTTATGGGGATGGATCGCCATGAGCACATTACACCTGTGCTCCGGTTTCTGTACTGGCTGCCTATAGTTTTCCAAGCCCAGTTCAAGGTGTTGGTTTTGATCTATAAAGCCCTTTTATGGCTTGGTCCCTGATTACCTGTGGGATCGCCTCACCCCCCAGGTCATAGAATGACCCCTATGGTTGTTGAGAGATGCCCTACTCAGAACCACCTGGGTTTCACAGGTGGTGAGGAAAAGATGAGGAGGGCGCTCTTGGTGGCCATGCTGAGGCTATGGAACTCCCTCCCAATAGAAGTCCGCCAGACCCTGAACCTCCTTTCATAAGAAATGTAAGACCTGGCTGTTCCGCCGGACGTTTGGGGAGGGAGACAGGCAATGGGGGGGGTATGGGCAATGAGGGGGAGTCTATTTTGTTTTTGTATTAAATCTTTTTAATTCCATCTTTTTGTAGTTTACTTATTGTGATTTTACTGATTTTTATTGTTTACATATATATGCACTTTCCCAAGCTGCATTGAATAAATAAGCAAAAAAATAAATAAATTAAATAACAAGGGCTGGGCAAATCTGAAGGCTTAACCCTCCACCTATTGAAGTTAATGGCAAAACTCCCATTGACTTTAATGGTGGAATATTGTCCTATGAGTGTGAGTTGGAGGTTCTCAAAAGGCAGACTGGGAAGGCTTTGTTGACAGAATCCTGGGCCTGCTATCAGCAGGGTACTGCAACCTTAATATTATAGGGCTGGGCTGCTTCACTCTGTGTTAGTTCTCTTGCTTGTCAGGGTGCATTTGCAGAAGCTGCTAGTGCTTGCACTAGAAATCCTCCCATATATATATCCCTTATTCTCTTCCCTACAACCCAGTCCTTATTCCTTAGGTACACAGTACACACACACACACACAGAGAATAGAGCTAGATTAGAGATAGTAGATATGCCTCTGAGTTTTCCTTTTTCCTTCCTCCTTTCCCTGTCCATATATTATATAGATATAGATATTAGTTCATATATTATATAGATATAGATATTTAGATACTATGCTGTTCTATTATATATATTAGGATTATAGACTAGGAACATTTTGTATTATACATAGGTTAGATTTAACTTAGATTCTGTATATATTATATAAATAAAACTACATATTGTGTACAGTATATATTATTGTGTGCAGTTCTTTCTGTTTCGCAACGAGAAGGGGAAGGAGTTCAACTTCTGACAATAATTCTTCATTGACACAGGAAATCAGTACTGCTACCAAAAATAAAATCTTTGTTTGAAATCAGTACCAATACCAATAATGACAACAATAACAAAAAACAACATTTCGTTATTAATGAAAATGACACATTTTAACTACTAAAACGATAACAAAACAATGAAAAACAACATGGGGCTCTGGTGTACACCCCTTTCAGCTGCTATGACCACCTTTTGTTTTGCAGTTCTTCGGTCAGTTCTTTCTGTTCCTACAAGGGTTGCCTGCTTGGCTTTGCTTTCTTATTTAATTGCTGTGCTGCACCAGCACCTGCATATGAAATTAGATACAGGAGCTCCAGAATCTTCCCAGAAACTGAAAATTGTTGTGATCTCTCTCTCTCTCTCTCTCACACACACACACACACAATTACTTTCCAGGGACCCATGTTCACTGTGTTTCCCCACAAGTTCCCAACTATTACTGATTAGTGATTTCAGTCATTTTCACATAGTGAGAGGGGCTGAATGAGGGGGGTAACAATACGAGAAAGAATTCTTACACCTTCAGAAGCCCTGGTTTTGCCCTGTCATTTTTTCCAACCTTCTCTTCACATCAGTCCTCTTCCCTCGGTGTCCTTAAAAGCAGCAGCAGCAGCACCTCACTCCCAAGCATTTAAGCTAAGGAGAGGGAGGAGAAAAGTTCTGTCAAAAGTCAGCCCAGGACCACAGACTTTGTTCCTTATACATAAGGGAAGACAAGACAAAGTAGTTAGGAGGATAGATGATAGTTTTTCTACTGGTACTCTGTGCAAAATGTTGAGCTTTATAGAGCTCTTCTTCAGGCAAGAATATCTGGTTTATGGATAAAAAGCAATCAGAGGAGCAATTGCAACAACTACAGATGCCCTGGGGTAAGGAACAGGCCCATAGAATTTAGTTGTGCTGCACCAGGGATTAAGACGTTGGCATTATGACTTCTAAAACCACCAGCCTAACGGTACTTTCACTCAGGAGTACAATTTCCTGTGGAGTAGAAAGATCAGTGGATGCTCTCTGAACAGGGACCAGCGCAGATCACCTCCTATACTCAGAACAAACAGATGTTCTTATTCTGGTAAATAGGAATTGCAAGTACTAAATAAAATATTTTTGTTATAATATAACATACTGTATAATGTTATCATCTGATTTTTTAAACCCCTATTTTTCTAAGAAGATATTTCTTAGTCTTGTACAGTGTTGTCAGCCAATCGGTTTCATTTCTGCTTTTCCTGTGTTCTGTCCTAATATCCAAATGGATTTCCCCCATTAGTGTTTCTTTATGAGGCAATTAGGAAATGAACATGTATGAATAAACTTTTCAAAACTCACAGTCACATAAAACCTAGAAATTAAGAGTTCCTTAGGCCTGGTGATAAAGTGCCTGATTTTGCAAAACATTGAGTCCTTCAGCTCTTAAGTCAACTTAAAGGTGACATCAGTGTAAGTTGATGGTACTGCATACCTAGCTAGTTATTCTCAGAGCCTCCCAGAAACATGCCTGAAGACTGGCTACAAGAAGAAAACAACATGTTGCTTTCTTACTGAACTTGAAAAAAACAGCTGGAGATGTTCTTGGCTGGTTCTCTTCATCTCTCTCAGTTCACTTCTTCAACGTTTCTCTTGCTAGTACCTCCTTTATGTCACTTCCTCTGTCTGTGGGAGTTCCCCAAGGCTTTGTCCTGAGCCCTCTTCTCTTCTCTTCTCTTCTCTTCTCTTCTCTTCTCTTCTCCCTTTACACTCTTTCTCTAGGTAAACTCATTGAAACTCACGGTTTTTAGTATCACCTGTATGCTGTTGAGTTGACACACAACCCTATCTCTCCACTCCCGCGCTCTCTCCCTCCATCCAGTCTCGTATCGCTGACTATCTCTCCAACATCTCTGCTTGGATGTCTCACTGCCAACCCAAGCTTAATATGGCCAAGACCAAACTCCTCATCTTCCCCACAAAACATTCCCCCACTACTTCCCTCTCAATTTCCATTGAGGATGTCATCATCCAGCCTGTCCCTCAGGTGCGTAGCCAACTCCTCCCTCTCCTTTGCACCTCAGATCCAGGCTGTCGCTAAATCATGTTGCTTCACTCTGTATGATATTGCTAAAATCAAGCCCTATCTTACTGTTTCAGCTGCAAAAACCCTAGTCCATGCTCTAGTCATCTCTCGCCTTGATGAGAGATGACTAACCTCCTCCTTGCTGGTCTGCCCTGCTCTAATCTCACCCCCCTCATCTCCATTCAATGCAAGACATTCACCTTGCCTGTCGCTTTGACTACGTTCAGCCCTCCTCCCCACCCTACACTGACTTCGTCTATGTGAATACATTCAGCAAAAGCTCCTGGGCTTCACCTTCAAGGCTCTTCATGGCCTTGTTCCCCTATATCTCTCCACTCTTGTTACCACACTCCTGCCCAGGAGTTTCACTCCTCCTCTGCCCCCACCCTTGCCTACTTGCAACTCCCTTGCTCCTCTAAACGTCTTTGCCCCTTCTCTTTTGCTGCCCCTCATGCCTGGAACTCCCTCCCTGGATACATTTATTCTGCTCCCTCCCTCCCAACTTTCAAATTCCTCCTGAAAACCTACCTCTTCTGTCAGACTTTCCCTAGCTCATCATGAATGAAACTATGTCTTCTTCCCCCCTCACTCAGAATCTCTTCTCTGTAACTAAGGGTGATTTCAGATGTTATGAGATCACAGTCAACCACACTCGATTCCGCGTGGTGGCTGTGATCGCGTAACATCTGTTGGGGGAAACGGATGTTTCCCCCCAGATGTTACCATGGCATGGGATTGCATTCAACACTCGAGCGGCCGAAGCGGCGGGACCGGAGGCCGCCGCATGTCGAATGCAATCCCATGCCAGGGTGAACCGTCTCGGCTGGTCGGGCGCCACGGCCCGGGATCACCGGCGGGATCCCGGGCCGTGGCGAATCCGGCTCAATGTGGCGGCCGCATTGGCCCCGCCGCCCGCCCGTCTCCCCAGAGGGCAGGCGGCGCGGCGCGTGGAGGGGGCGGGGCCATGCGGCCACACATTGCACCACGCGGCCCCGCCCCTCCCAGATTCCCCGCCGGGATCCCCCGGCACGTCTGATATGGCGTGACGGGGTGACCCCGGCGGGGGATGGATTGGGTGATTTCGGTACAGGGCCAACGGGCCCCGTAACGTCTGAAATCACCCTAAGTTACTAAGTTAGTTCCCTGTAAGTAACTAAGTTAAGCACGTGCTCCTGCAACTTCTCAACCACATGAATGTATCTTTGGGTGTTTTCAGGCATGACGCTAACTCCAGTTTAACCACACAAACATTTCTTATGCACGTTGCAGGGCTGCATAGGGCACCAATACAGCCCTGAAACATGTATAAGAAAAGTTCAAGTATGGATAAACTGGGGTTAGCGTCATGTCTGAAAACACCCTTTGTCTCTCCTGATGTTCACTTCTCCCTTGTTTCCCCTCCCTTGTCTCTCCTAGATTGTAAGATCCCTGGGGTAGGGAACCTATCTATTGTAGCTATTGATTGTAGACTGCCAGGTACGCTGCTGGTGCTATAAATAAAATAATAATAATAATACCAACTTGAATACTGGACTGGACTGCCATTGTGTGTTACCAGATGGAATGCTAGTCATTCATTTAGGCATTAAACACACATTTGCCTGGTACTTCACTTTGTACCATTTGCTTAACATGTGTTAAGAACATAAACATAAGAAATGCTGTACCAGGTCAGACCAATGATCCAAAAAGCCCAGTCTCCGGTCTCTGAGCATGGCCACCTTTGGTTACTTCACAGAAGTATGCAACAGGTCCTGCAATGATCCATTCCCTGTTATTTACTCCCAACTCCAGACAGAAGTTATGTTCCCTAACCAATTTGACTAGAACCCATTTATGCATCTATCCTCCAAAAATGTATCCAATCCCTATTTAAATCTAGCTTTGCTATTGGTCTTAACAACATCCTCAGGCAACAAGTTCCACAAACTAATTGTATGTTGAGGGGGAAAGTACTTCCTTGTTTTTGTTTTAAATTTGCTCAGTTGTAGACAGTAGGGGGAGAGCAAGTGTTCCCATTCAAAAGGAAAATACCAAACTTCTGGGAGTGCTTGCAAGTATCTATTGGTGCTTCATCATTTTCCAATGATTCCATGCTCCCACTATTTTTGGATCACTTTTGTCACTTTCCCAGACTTTTCCTTCACTTTCCAGGAATTTTACGGCAGTTTTACAACACTTTTGGCAGTTTCCAGCACTTTCCTGGTGCTTAGCCAGCACGTTTTCATCTCCACAGCCCACAGGGGTGGGGTGGGGCACATACTGGGCTTGGGACAAGCCCGTGGCAGCCCCATTTAACATGCAAAAGTATCAGAAACTGATGAAAATAGCAGGAAAGCCAGTATGTTTTTAGTGTCATGCAAATCTCGACAAATGCCCTGCTTCCAACGGAAGCAGCACTCACTGAGATTTTTTTTGCTTCAGGTCTAATTCACAGCATGTAGCTGCCATTTTTTGCACCGTTGCTCCACTTTTGTCTGTGGTTACCCAAGGCACCATCGGAACCCCTTATATCTAGGAACAGCTTCTGGCCAAAAACTGGTGAGAAGGATTATCGGGTAGCTGCTGTTAGGCAACATTGGGTATTTTCAGATGTTACATTACCACACTCAACCACGGTGAATCCCCCGTGGTGGTGGATGGTCGCGTAACGTCTGTTTGCGCGCCGCCAGATGTTCACCATGGTGAACCACCGGTGGTGAGCAAAACAACCATGGGTGATTTCAGATGTAACGGGGCCCGTTGGCCCCATACTGAAATCACCCTATTCATTCCCCGCCGGGGTCACCCCATCACGCCGCAACAGATGTGCTGGGGGGATCCCGGCGGGGAAGCTGGGAGGGGGCGGGGCCGCGCAGCACAACGTGCAGCCTCATGGCCCTGCTCCCTCCACGCTCCTGCCGCCCACCCTCCGGGGAGACGGGCGGGCGGTGGGACCAATGAGGCCGCTGCATCAGGCCGGATTCACCACGGCCCGGGGTCCTGCCGGTGATCCTGGGCCGTGGCGCCCGACCAGACATGACACCGGGGTTCAACCCAGCATGGGATTGCATTCGACACGCGGCGGCCTCCGGTCCCCCCGCTTCGGCTGCTCACGTGTCGAATGCAATCCCNCGACACGCGGCGGCCTCCGGTCCCCCCGCTTCGGCTGCTCACGTGTCGAATGCAATCCCCAGCCATGGTAACATCTGGGGGGAAACATCCGTTTCCCTCAACAGACGTGACGCTATCACAGCCACCACGCGGAATTGAGCGTGGTTCACTGTGATATCGTCACGTCTGAAATCACCCCATGCTTTCGAGGATGGTCCGGGCACCGTCCCCAAAAGTGTGGTTAATTGAACTACGGCCTGGAATCGGTGGACAGTAATGTCTGTTACTGCCGCCGATTCCGGGCCATGGCCCAGACCCCGGGACAGAATCGGGTGCAGCTCTCCAGGAGGGCGGGCAGCTGGGGGAGCATGGGGGGACAGGGCTGTGCAGCTGCACATTGAGCCGCGCAGCCCCCCCCCCCAGATTCCCCACCAGAATCAGCCAGCACGTCTGTTGGATGTGACATTTTGATTCCAGCGGGGAAGCAATTGGTGATTCCGTGATGGGGCCAATAGGCACCCCATCACATCTGAAATCACCCTGGGTTATAGGTGGCCTGATATGAGATGAGGCTTTGGAGGATCAGGACCGAAGGTGGCAGGTATAGTCAGGAGTCATAGACAAACTAGGGAGTCAGAGGCCAAGGGTATTATGTTTCAGCCTCTGCTCCTGTGCTCTGAGATGGAGATGTAGTTGAAAACCAAGAAGTCAAGATTCTAGACTAAGGCATGAGGCATAGATGTGGTCAAGAATGGCGCCAAGGATCAAAACCCAGGTGGTCAGTCTTGAAAAGAGCTCAAGGCAGGATAGCAAGAACAAGGCTGGGTTCAAGGTGGGAAAGCGGGAACAAGGCTGGTAGTAGCAAAGGCAAGCTGGAACAAACGTAAGAAGTGCCATGCTGGGCAAAGGGTACACTTTACTGGGGCCAGTCAGTACTAGCAGTGTTAGAGCAGAACAAGCAACTTTCTGACAGTGAGCTGCTGGCCCAGGCCCTCTTCTATTTGAGAGAGAGAGAGAGAGAGAGAGAGAGAGAGAGAGAGCGCACACTTGTACAGGAATCTCTAGGACTTTAATTTGAGAGCCAGAGACATGTGTGCCTCCTTCCGTGACATGATCTCTAAAGAAGTACAAGTTCCAGAGTTCCTTAGTTCCCAGCACTTCTTCCTGTGCACAGCATGCCTTGTGGCAGAAGACATGGGAATTTTGGCACAATTACCACATAAGAAAGGTAAGAAACGGAAAAGATTTCATGATGAGACATCTAAGGAATCATGTTCTGTCATCTCTGAAGATGAACCAGAGTCTTTATTCAGAAGGAATGTGTTCTGTGCAACTGTGGACAACGTTATCTGTGAATTAGAGAACCTAGTCAAAGTAGCCAATAACATTTGTTTCGCATTCCGTTCAGTGCTAAAATATGGGTGATTTCAGATGTTACGTTTTCGGTATTCACCACAGTCAACCACAGTAAAATGCGGGCGGTGGTGAATGAGCCGTGCACGTCTGTTCGCTCGCATCCAGATGTTCACCACAGTCAAACACGGGCCGGGGTGAATCTAACCAAGCTTCGTGAGGTCGGGGCAGGAGGAGGTCCAGAAGTGTAGTGAATGTTCACCACAGCAGGGGTGAATTAAAAGTAACATCTGAAGGGAAAACCCTGGCCGCAGTGGAAGGAAATGACCACAGGCCATGGTGACGGCACGCAGCATTGCTGCTAGGCAACCAACAACAAGCAGCGCACAGAGGGAGATTTAAAGGGCAGGCAGCAATAGGGAAACGTGGCAGAGAAGGTGATGGAGAGGAGGGAGGAGGAAACCGAGCAAGGGATGGAGCGAGAGGGCAAGGAGGAGGTGCAGAAGCAGCAGCAGCAGGAGGAGGGCGAACCTGGTCCAGCAGGGGACACCCAGTGGCACACGGGGCCACCCCGGAAGAGGGTATGGGGCGCAGCTGAGAGCGAGTGGGTTGGAACAGGGGACAGGAGGGGCACAGGAGGGAGGGAGGGAACACAGGTGACAGGAGCATAATCAGCAGCCCCCACTGTACAGACCAGCAAGAGGGCATGCGCCCCAGAGGAGGCAGAGGCCGGAAGGAGACAGGGACAGGCGGCTGCAGTTGCAGAAGAAGAGGAGGTAGCGGAGGGGCCAGCACCCCAGCCCCGGTACCACAGGGGGGGGTCAGTGGGGGCTCCAGGAGACCCACGACCTTATTGCTATCTGGGCGACACCTGAGATGCAGGCAGAGCTGGCAGTCAATGCCTGGAATGAGCATGTGTTCACCCAGATAGCCACGGAGATGGGGGAGGCCAGATACGACTGTATGCCCACACAGTGCCGGACTAAAATTAAGGAACTCAAAATGAGGTTCAAGGATATATCTGACAACAACCAGCGCTCAGGGCAGGCTATACGTGCCTCCCCCTACATGGATGCGCTGAACCGGGTTCTGCACCGCAAGGGCTCCATAGTGGCCCGGCGCCCGGGAGGAGGGGGTGCCCGGGAGGAGTGGTGCGCTCAGGATGATGACCCCCCCTTGCAGCCGGAGGTCCCGACGCAAGCCCTGACGCTGGGCACTGACACCAGGGACGAGATGCCGAGCACCTCGGGCACATGCGCCTGACAGTCCCCCAGCCCGACATCCAGAGAGGCCACACACATCCCGGCAGACTCCAAGGAGCGGGAGGAGGAGACAGTCACCCTGACCTTCGCTACATGCCAAACAGGAGACAGGGCTGACACCAGCCCCAGCAACCGGCCAGCCTCAGAGGGAATGGACACCGAGGGAGCAGGTAAGGGCAGGGCCGGGCGCGCACACATAACCCAATGGGAGGGGGCGACAAGGTAATGGGAGGGGTTGGGCCATGGCAGTCCCGCATGGCCCCAATGGCAGGGATGGGGCATGGGCAGAGGGACTGGCTAAAGAGGCGGCAGGTGCCCATGCAGGGGGGAAGGAGCACCCAGAGAAATAAGTCAGGGGTGTGCGTGGCCAGGAATGGCACCCCACAGTATGGACTGATCCCGACTTCACTCCACAGAGCCACACCAAGCACGGGAGGGCTGAGGCTGGGGGCCACCCATACCACCGGCACAGAGGATGCAGGAGCACCATGCAGGGGCACGCAGGCAGAGAGAGGATATGGCCGAAGAAGTCATCACAACCAGCATGATGCAGACGGAGGAGATGCTGGCAGCCGTGAACCGCCTGGAAGAGGGGACAACGAGGGCACTACAACAGGTGGAGGGGAGAGACAGGGCGCTGCGCTGGTGGCCGAGATGAGAAAGGATAGGCAGCTTCTGAGGCGGG
The DNA here is from genome assembly GCA_003113815.1 of Sphenodon punctatus. Taxonomy (NCBI): domain Eukaryota; kingdom Metazoa; phylum Chordata; class Lepidosauria; order Sphenodontia; family Sphenodontidae; genus Sphenodon; species Sphenodon punctatus. The sequence continues at coordinate 1,434,590 of QEPC01000694.1, forward strand.
ACATGAACAGACAACTGGAGGCACTCCAGGCCCACTCAGACAGGCAGGACTGCCGGTCTGAGGAGCTGTCACAAAAACTTGACCGCTCACTTGAGCAGGGCACATCCCTCATCCTGCAAGCCGTGGCCTTGAGTGCCTTCATAATGGCAGCAGCCCCGCTGGGGGCCATGCCAGCACCCGGACACTTGTCCCCTCCACCTCCACCGGCTGCACGGCAGGCCCCACCAGTGCCGCAACACCCACCACCCCAACTGCATATGTGACCGCAGATCCGGGGACCCATTCCCCCGCAGCACTGATGCCAGCAGCCAGACCGCCTGGCCCCGAGATGGCCACAGCGACACAAGGGGGGCAGGATGGGTAGGGGGATTCCAGGGGTGGTGGACAGGGGGCAGGTGTTGGGACCCCAGACCTGGCACCTGACAGCACCTCCTCCTCCACCTCCGATGAGGGGGGGTCGGTAGCAATGGCTATCACAGTTGGTAGGGGAGGGGAAGGGCAAGGGGAACCAGGGGAAGGGGCAGGGCAGCATAGGGGACTGTCAACGGAGGGGGCACCCAACACCACCGGGATGGGGGGTGTTGTGGGGGGCTGGGCACATGGGCACAATGGTGTAAAGGGGTTCTGGCTGGGAATTGGGGGAGCACAGTATAAAAGCCTTGACACACTTTGATCTGATCATGTGTTTTATTCCATGCAGGCACAGTGCAAAGGCAGCAGCGGTGTGGTTGCAGGCACTGTGCGGTCTTCATTCGGAGGATCCATGGCGACTAGGGCCCCAGGGACAGGCCAAGCGCTCAAGGTGATGTACCAGCGCCGCCCTGATGCGCTTGGCATAGCGGTACTCATGGGGGTTGGGCACGTCTGCATACAGTGGTACCGGGCCAGGCAGGCGGCGTGAGGGGGGGTTGTCAAGAGCGGCCCCATCGGACTCGCATATGTTGTGGTGGACACAGCAGGCTCTGATTACAAGGGAGGAGGTCTCCACAGTATACTCCAGCCGGCTGGCTAGGCAGCGCCAGTGCTGCTTGAGGGCACCGAAGGACCTCTCGACCACGGTGCGTGCAGTGCTGAGGTGAGTGTTGTAACACTGCTGAGCTGGGGTGACGGCCACAGGAAACACCTTCATCAACCATCACTTCAGAGGATAGGCCGGGTCGCCAATGATGCATGGGGGCATCATCACCCCCTTGATGTGGGTCAGACGCATGTCAGCAAAGTCCCCCCTGTACATGCGGGCAAACAGCGGGGAGATGGTGAGGATGCGAGCATCGTGGCTGCGGCCCGAGTGCCCGGTGAAGATGTCAGTGAAGCGCCCCCTATGATCCACCAGGCCCTGGAGTTGTAGCGAGTGGTACCCGTGCCGGTTGATGTACTCGGCCTCATCATCGTCCGGGGGCCACAGGATCTCTATATGGGTGCCATCGATCGCCCCCAGACAATTGGGGAAGCCCAGATCAAGGAAACCCTCCATAATGTTGTCCTGATAGATCAGCTGGATTACACACTCCATTAGCACCCCCTCCACCATCTCGCAGAAGTCCCACACTATACATGCCACGGTAGTGAGTCCCACCCCAAAGTGCTGTGCAACGGAATGATAGGAGTCCGGGGTGGCCAAGGCCCACACAGTGATGGTGACCCACTGTGGCATGGGAATGGGGTCCCACATATCAGTCCTGAGGGCTCGAGCCATTCCTACAACCACTCAGCCAGTAGCATGAGGGTGCACCTGTCCATTCTGAAGTGTCTGACCCAGGCAGCATTGTCCCATTGTGCCAGCACCTTCTGCCACCACTGGTGAGCCCTCAGCATGGCCCATGTGCGCCTCTGGATGGGCATTGCAAGCTGCAGCGCTAGGTACCTGGTGGCCCTCTCCCATGTGCCCCTGGACATCAGGGCCCTGCTGCCGGCTGGAATGTTGTTTGCCCGTAGCACCGGCATGCTGTAGGCCAATCTGAGATGCTGTGCTGTCCCCAGGGCTAGGAGCCGTCCGGCTCTGCTGGTAGTGTGACGGGTGTGTGCCCCCAACCTGGCCATGTACCATTGGTCCGCCTGCATCTTGTCTAGCTCATCCATGCTGATCCCCACAAGTGCCACGTGCTCCTGGAACCACTCCGTCACCGCCTGAAGCAGGGCCAGGCGAGCTCCAAGCTGTGTGCGATCCATCCCCACGGGTGTGGCTGCTCTGTTGGTTTGGACCGCGGCTGGGGAAACATGTGCTCGCCACCGCCCCTGACCGCGCACCTGTGCCTAATATACTTATGACTCTAACCCACCCACCCCAGGGGCCATTGGGTGCTCACTGGTGGCCGCACAGCCCCTGCCTGAAGGGCTGACGGCCCAGGAGCTCCGTTCATTGCAAGGGGGATTTGCCAGTGTCGGTGTTGTGGGGGCAGGGGTTCCCTTTGGTGCCACTGTGAACCCCCAGTAGCAGTTGCAGGACCGCATTGGGGGTGCCCTGTCCTGCCTTCTCCTCCCCCGCCCCCCCGGCCCAGGGCGTCGGCCCCTGGGCCTCTGGTTCTCCCTGTGCGTGCTCATGATAGAGTTCCTATCTCATCTAGCAGGTGTGTATGCGTGGGGATGTCGGCCTTGCGTGCCTGCAGCTGTGCACTGCCCACTCCTTTCGCCTCCCTCCACAGAGGTCCCATTGTTCCCATCCTGCTGTTATCTGTCAGCCTTCGCAGCCCCTGTTTGCCTGTGTAGTCCCCCGGCCCCACATCCCATGCTGCCCCCATGTCCGCTGCAGCTCAGACCCTCCAGGAGCTGAACCATGGCTGCTGCTTCTCAGCCCAAGGTCCCGCTCGGCGGCTCCGTGGGCTCCGTCCGGTCCTGGACTGCCCGCGAGAGCATGGCCCTTTGCGACCTGTGGTGTTCGCCCATTGTTCAGCGCTGCCTGTGCTCCTTGCCCACCCGGCCGGATGCCTATCGTTGTCTGTGTTTTGGCATGCTGCCCTTTGGCTATGTCACGACCGCTGATGAATGCCACGTGCACTGTGAGGAGCTGGGGCTCTCCCCCTTCCCTGAGGGTCGCCTACCTTCCACTCTGGGGGGCCTTGCGGTGTGGAGTCCTGCCGAGACAGCCTCCGCCCTGTGTGTGTGTGCCTTCCTGGGATATGCGACCTGCCTGAGTGAGAGTGGCCCTGCCGTGTCCGTGTCCTACTTCATCAGCATGCAGGGTGCGCATGGGTATCCACGCTCCCGCGGTACTGCCTACTACTGGAGCTGTCCCACCTGCCCTAGCCTCCTGCGGCTGATTATGGCATGTCCCCCCCCCCTTTGGACAGGAGCTGGCGGCCCTATTGGAGGTGTGCAGCCGCTCTGATGTGCAACTCAGGATGAGCTGTGTGGATCCCTTCGAGGCCTTCTACCTGATCTGCTTCCACATGGCCACCCGAGGCTTCTGCCGGGGTCTGTGGCAATGACCCCGCTATGTGCACCTGCTGCTGTTACCACCCCCTCCACCCAATGGTAGCCCCAGCAGCTGTGTCTAGGGAGCGCTGGCCTCTTCTGCTAGCCGAGTGCCTCTTCAGCGCATTCCTTATGCCTGTGGGCTGTGTGCTTTGGCCACCGCCTTCTGCCTCCTTGGGATTGATGGACCCCCTGTGACCTGCCTCCGCCCGCCTGTCACCCCATCACCTTGGATCTGTGGGCACCGCTCCTGTACCCTTCTTGTGGCATCCTGCGGACATGTCACTAATAGCTCTCCATCTCCGTGAGCTGCCTCATCCATCCTTGCACCCAGCTCTCCTGCATCTGAACTGGTGGCCCCTGTTCCACGTGGATGGTCCTGCTCCCTTGCCTTGGTGTCCCTTGACTATGGACCGGCCTTCCATCAGCCCCCTGTTTGCCCTGGGGTGTGTGTCTGGGTGGCCCCCTTGCCCTCCCTCCCCCGTGCGGGTGTGTGTGTGTTTCTGTGCCTTTGTCCGGTGCCTCCACTCGGGCACTGGGTGTGCTTATCCTGTGGATGCTTGTTATGTGGCATTAATTTGTGCTTGGTACCCCCCTCCTGGACTGGGCCACGCGCCCCCTTTTACCTGCCCCTACCCGTTTATCCTCGCACTCCCACGCTGTATGCCTTTTAGCCAGGCCGTTGCCGCTTGTGCCCTCAATAAATGCCTGGTGTGCTTCACTGTGCCTTGCGCTGCCTCCTTCCTGCTTGGGCTGCTTGGGTTCCCCTTCCTCTTGCCACTGGGCCCCTGCCCCCTCCCCCTGATGCTGGGCTGTTCGTGGCGGCCCCTCCGGGCCCCCCCTCCTCCCATGCATTCCTGAGGTCAGGGGGTTCCCTGTCCACCTCTGGTGTGTGCCTCCCTCTGCCCCCCTGCTTGGCTCCCCTTTGTTGTGTGGGTGTGCTGCTTCGTTTGTGTGTGTGTGCTTCTCATTTTGAAGTGCACACGCCTTCCGTGCGGCCACTATTTGGACGCGCTACTCGCGCTTCCTCTCCCTCTGACCCCTCCCTTCATGTTTCCTTTCCCTGGGCGGTGCACATGGCCTTCTGTGGCTTCTTTTGCCCTCTGGTGGCCATGTTTGCGTCTGCATAACACCGTTGCATTGTGGGGCTCCCACCGTGGTTCTCGCCACCGCTTCACTTCTGTTGGGTTCCCCCAGCCCGTGTTCTCTCCGGTTGGCCCCGGCCGGTGGTGCCGCACCCGTCACGTCTGTTGGGGCTGCGCATCTTACCACGGCCTGCAGTGAATCCGTTCACACCGAGGTGGGATTCACTGTGGTGAATTTAACCACGTAACGACTGAAATCACCTTATGTCACACTAGAGCCTGAGAAACTGGAAGAAGCATCTAAATGTCTACTTCACAAGTATCATGCTGATCTTTCTCAGAATTTTCCTTGTGAAATGTTCCATCTCAAGAAAATCTTCCAGTCTACTTTTTGAAAGGAGTTTGAACTGCCTCCATTTATCTTATTAAATGAGATTTACAATAAACAACTACAACTAATTTTCAGTGACGTGTGCATAGCCCTAAGGATTTTTTGCACATTTCCAGTGACTTGGCGGACGCTGAAAGATGTTTCTGCAAGTTCGCACTCATAAAAAACTGCAGGCATTCTACTATGGCACAAGAATGCTTACTTCACCATACTGTTTTGTTTATTGACTGTGAACTTGCAAGAAAAATGGACTTTAGTGAGATTATTCATGATTTTGCAATGAAAAAGGCCAGGAAAATAAAGCTGTAAAGTGATATGGTCTATTTATGTCATTTCAGAAATAAGACCGTGCTTTTTCTTCCATGTCTCATGAGACTGTGTGTATGGGATGGGATCATGGCAGAGGTGGAGGGGCCTGTGTTACAAGTTTGTACCAGGCCCAGAGAAATGATGCTTGGGCCATGGGGTCAAAAACCCAGCATCCTGTGACTCTGTGATTCCCAGCCTGCTCTCTGGCCTCCTGTGCTCCCATTTTAAGAGTTTAGTAAGATTTAAAATTAACTACACTTCCCTCTAATTTCTATATTGTCATTGTTGTATTAAAATTAATCTTAACATAGCAGCTTTTTAAAGTCTATAACAAGATGGCCCAGAAAAAAATCAGGAGTAGAACAGAAAAGCGGCTGCAGTGAGTTTTTGTTTAATTATGTTTTATTGATTTTCAGTCCTGTAGGACAATGCAGTCTTTCAATTACAAAAGATTATTGGCACAGCAATAAAAGAAGACTCACATGAATAGCAGTTTGTGTAAGTAGCCACAGAAATGGCTGGAGAACTCTTCTCTTGGAAATGATGAAGAAGACACAAAGAGGATGAAAATAGAACACTTGATAATGCTTATTGTTGAAATACCCATTCATAAGGTAAAAATAAATCCATCTGGAGGGGATTGGGACTTCTCTTATTTATGGAATCTGGCCCCCTCTGGTCACTCAGGTTTGCAGCCTTGGAATGCTTCTGGACCCCATGTTGTGCCTGGATTGTCAGGTTGTGGAAGTGGCCAGGAGCGCTTTTCACCAACTCCATCTGGTGAGGAGGCTTCAGCCTTTCCTTTCCAATTCAAATTTGCCCACTGTCATCCATACTTTTATCACCTCGAGGCTAGCTGACTGTAACACGCTCTACATGGGGCTGCCCTTGGTGACTATTTAGAAGCTGCAGCTGGTGAAGTATACGGCAGCTTGCCTCCTTTCAGAGGCGAGGCACCAGGAGCACAATACACTGGTGCTCTGAAGTCTGCACTGGCTCCCTAAAGCTTTCTAGGAAAGATTCGAGGTGCTAATTTTGACCCAGACCTAAACAGTCTGGTCCCCACATATATGCCAGACCGCCTGTCCCTCCATGCCCCACTTTGGCCCCTGCAATTGGCCAGAAGCACCTCTCTGTGGGTGCTATCTGTTAGTTTTGTTTGTTTGGTGAGGGCTCAAAGGGAGACTGTAGCCGGGATCATTCCGACATGGCTGTGGCCACTTTAAGGAGGAAGATGAGTGGGTAAGCTGGAGGGCAGAGCACACCCAGGGGCATGGCAGAGCTAGCTCCATAGCGAGGGACCAGCCTAAGCTGGAAACAGGCTGGGATAAAAAGGAACAGAGTGGACAGGACACTGGACCTTTAAGGGCAGACAGTCAAGGAAGCTGGCCACGCCCACTCTGGGGATATAAGAAGCTGGAAGACAGCGAAGACTACAGTCACTGCCTGGGAGCTGAAGGGGCACCATCTCCCTTGAAGAAGCTAAGAAGCTGTCTGGTCACTCTATGTTCTCCAGGGTTCTGAAGCTAAGAGAACCAGAGAAGGACCACAGTGGGACCCCAGGTACTGGGGAAGGCTCTGCCCAGGAGAACTTGGGGGGGGGGGCTGATGCTAGAGTATTCCTCCTGTGCTTGTGTGTCAGGTCCAGGTCTTGAACCCCTGGCCTTGGGGACTTGGGGACATTGCTGCAGCAGCTTGTGCCGCCTGGTTCCTTGGTGGCCTATGTTTTCCTTCTCCTCGCTATACCTCCTCCTGCATCTCCACCTGGCGTGTGCCCTGCCCTTGCTCACCTGTCACCCATTACTGCTGCCTGTCTCCTGATTGGCCACCAGGGAGTATTTAAGACCTTCTGGTGGCCTCAGGAAGCTGGTGGAGCAACTGCTCTTCCCTGTGTGTGGTTATTGTTTTGTCTCTTGACTGTTTATAGCATAGACCTGCTTCTTCCCCTGTGGCTATGCCCCTTGTGTGGTGTGTGGTAGACTCAAACTCTCTTTCCTCTGTAGTCCTATTCTGTATTTGGTGTTTGTTTGGTAGGCTTTAGTGCCTGTGTGTCCCTTGTCCCGTTAGTGTGTCTCTGACTCCTGCTCTGCCCATGTCTATTGCTTTTACTTCTCTGCTTTGTACCTTCCTTGCACTTTGTCACTTCTCCATGTTGGTTTGTCTTCCTCATGTCCTGAGTCCCTCACATTGTGCCTTGTTCCCTATTGGTCTAACCTTCTATCACCTGTGTTTGTCAAGTCCAGTGTTGTTTGCTCCTTGTTCCACTTTATAACCCTGTTGCTCCCCCAGTGCTGGTTCCCCAGTTCCCCCAAGCTCCCTGTTGCTGGTTTTCCCCCAAGCTCTCTGTTCCTTGACCTCGATGATGAGCCATAAACTTTCTTAGATCAGCTTGTCTGGTTCTCATGCTGAGCATTCAGTCTCCCTGATATTGGTGAATGGCTGAGAGGTTTCCTTGTTTGATCTGTGGGACAGCCCCTATTCCCTTCAACCTTTTCCTCTCCTACCTGCCCTTCTCTTCCCCATTTTTCCTGGCTCCTTGCCCCGGAGCCTGACATTGTGGAGAGACTGACCTGGGCCTGCAGGGTGGAGGTGGATGAGCTGGCAGACCAGGGACTAAGGAACTGTGTGTGCACTTATGGTGACATAGACTTTGACTATGAGGAGCAGTAGGAGGCCAAAAGTAGACCCCCTACAGGGGAACCCCACAGAGTGGACCTCTACCACCACCACCACCACTTGGGGGTTGAAGCCAGGTTGAGGGGCTGAATAGGTGTGGCAGTGAGGTATGCTAATCCCCCAGTGAGATCCCAGCACCCCCATGTGGTCCTGGGAAGACCCCCTACTACAGAGACATTCTTGGTTGCTAGCACAATGCTATGGAACTCCATTCCCCCTGAGGTTCATTTGAGCCCAAGCCTGGGCATCTGTCAGTGGGAGGGGGAGAAAGGGGAAGGAAAGTGCAATAAGAGAATCACTGCAGGGACCAGAAGCACACGGGGAGGCTCTGAATATCGAAATGGTGGGGAAAATGCCCGTCAGGATAGTGTGTGGGCCCTTCCATGTGCAGAAGCACCAGGAAGTTAGGCCCCTATCATCATAGGGCTCAGAGCCCAAGGGGAGGAGGAGCCACACACACCTACAAGCGTACACTGGGGGGAGCAGGGCTGGAAGACCAGTGGGGGATGGTGCAGAGGATGAGAGGAGGGGGGACCCATGGGAGGGGGATAGGGAAAAGGGGCTTACACACACCAGGGGGGAAAAGGGGAGTGGAGGACCCAGGAGGGGCAGGGAGGTACACACTGCCCGCAGGCTCACCCAACCCACACAAGCTTCCTTAGGGTCAGCAGTAGGGAAGTCTTCACTCAATCACAATCTCAATAGGATATCTGAACACAATGGGGAACAGAGGGAGAGGAACAATGGGGAACTGAACAAGGAGGAGTCACGCCACAAAACCAACACTCAAGGAGTCACTTAGCTTGCACATGGGGGCCAGTCCTTCCAGGCAGAGTGCACCTGTCTCTTATACACATCTAGATGTGTATAAGAGACAGAGTCTGAGCATCTCTCAGAGGTGGTGCAAGACCTTTCTATTTGTTAGGGCATTTGGTAGGCAGGGATAGGGAATGGGGTGTTTGGTGGGTGTTTTGGGTGGGGTGTGATACGGTGGCTGTGGTATGGTTGGGGAGGGAGGGAAAGGTTGGGGGTTCGGGTTTTCTATGCTGTTTTTATATGTATTGTTTTTATTTACTTTGTAAGCTGCCCTGAGTCATTTGGGAAGGGCAGGGTAAAAATTAGACTAAACACATAAAATAATATAAATACATTCAGGAGACATTAGTAAAGACCTATACATTGATTTTTTTTCTACATAAAGGGGATGAGACAGAGTAAGTAACGTGACCCCTTTCATTGGATTGGATGGGAATTAATAAGTTCTTAGAGGATGGGTCCATAAATGACTATTAGTCAAGCTGATCAGGGGCTGAGACCTCTGACTGTCGGGGGCTAGGGGTGAATAGCAGGAAATGGATCACTACATTTCAACGGTTGTGTACTTCTCTGACACAACCAAAGCTGGCCAGTGTTGAAGACAGGATGATGGGCTTAAAGGACCACTGGTTTGGCTCCGGATGGAACTCCTTACGTTCTTTGGACCAACTTCTGGTGGTGAACACATGCAAACTTTCCAGCTTCAAAATTTTGGGTCAGTATGAGAAGGCTAGAGCTGAACCGTAGCTATAAGTACGTTTGGATTAGCAGAGGAGCGTATTTAGCCACTTCAAGTGAATGGGTTAGCTATATACCTACTGAGAGAAAAATGTGGTGGGCTTTTGAAATGAAGTGAGCAATTAGCACAACAAACAGTTGCAAGACAATAGATGGCTGAGAACTAAAGACTGTTGCAGTGAGACATGAAGCCAGTCATTCTGATTAGTTCATTGAGCAGAGTTCCAAAGCTTGTCTTTTAAAGGTGTTTTACACATTTCCGCTCAAAATGAGTACTGAGAGATCAGAAAAAGAGTGATCATATGTAATGTAATGTAAATTTTATTTGCGTGGCCATAAGGTCATTGCATAACATAAAAGAAACACATACAAATACGAACAAATACAACATAAATGGCCATAGCCGCCAATACAATAAAATAACAAAGAAAAGAAAAAAACAAAATATTCTACCACTAAAATATATGGCAAACATACCAACATAATTCTAAAAATCGACTAAACCATCCCTTGAATACAGTCCTACTCACATCTACACAATTCCACATCATCCCCAATCACAATCATTGGGCTGGCTACTGGAAGAAACTTCAAAAACCTATCCCTTCGAGCAAATGCCTGCACCAGAAAGGCCGACACTGCAGCCGACAGTTTATAATTGGTGTCGGCAAGAAATATACATAATAATTCAAAAGGGGCTCTGCCAGGAAATTTGTCCATGTATGGTGACAAAAACTGTGCACGAGGTACACTATATAACTGGCAAAAAAATAAAACATGGGCCTCTGTTTCGATCTCTAGACGATCGAATGGACAAAGCCTATCCCCAAGGGAAATACCCGCAAAACGGCCCTCAAGCAAACAGGTGGGCAAAACATTTAGTCGAGCACCAAAGAAAAGAGTAAGTCTCCTAACAGAGTATGAGGAGGCCAAATAAGGGGCCATGGCCCCAAAATTTGGAGCCACGTATTTATAGTGAGCCAACGAGGCAAAAGCCCCAATAGCTGCTCGATCCTCCTGGAATCCAATATCCTTAACCCTAACCAGGGCCTCCCTTCGCGCAATGGAAAAATGCGCCCTTTGCAGATGTTCAGTTGAGAGGCCCCAGCTGGCGACTTGCTTTACCACCAACTTGGTCCAGGACGCAACAAAAGAATCCAGGGGGATTAAAGCCAAAAGCCCCAACTGTTCGCCTTGATAAAGACAGAGCCACAGTTGCACTGCTTGACTCCATGGAACCTTATTCCAAGCCAGCTGTCCAAATTCAGATCTAATAGCTGCTAGAGGAGTCCCGTTAGGAATATGAAGCAGGGACCTATACAATTTGGCCTGCAAGGTGTTAAGTGCAGCAGGGAAGTTAATAGCCCAAATGGCGCCCCCATAGAGAAGCTGGGCACGAACCTTAGCATCAATAGCTCTTAAGGCATGGACAAAACTACCATGCCCTTTCCTGTGAAACAGGCTGGAGATCGCTGCCGCCGTGCCCTTAACTTTATCAAATGCCAAATCCCGATGCTGTGACCAACCCAGTGAAGAATGGAACGAAAGACCCAAATACTTATATGATTGAACCTGGGTAATAGGATGTGCATCAATATGCCAAGGGTAAACTTTCTTGGATCTCCCAAATACCAAAATTTTGGTCTTTTTATCGTTAATTGTTAACCTATTGTCTTTGCAATAATCTGAGAGCACGCAGTTGCCTATCCAATCCCACCTTAGTTTGGGATAGGACCACTGCATCATCTGCATAGAGTAAACATCCAAGGAATCCTTCCTTTGGTGGGAAGAATTCAGGGCGAGACATCCTGGGGATAAGATCGTTCAAAAACAAGTTAAACAAAGAAGGAGCCAGGATGCAGTCCTGTCTCACCCCCGAGGAAATTAGGAGCCAATCTGTCAGATGTCCCTTGTGAGAAAGTCTAACAGCCAGACTGGAATCCTCATGCAGAAGGTGAATAAGAATAAGGAGCCTTCTATCAATGGACAGGGTAGCCAATTTGTCCCACAAAAGCTCCCTGTCCACCGAATCGAAGGCAGCCTTCAGATGAACAAATGCACAATACAATTTAGTATTGGAATTAACATATTTTCCAGCCAGATGGTAAAGCACCAGGCAGTGGTCCAAAGTTGACCTGTCTGCCCGAAAGCCAGCCTGCTCTTGATACAAAATATGATCCTCTGATATCCACCCATTAAGCAATAGTAGCAAATGTTTGGCATAAAGTCTGGCCAGGGTACTCAGTAAGCTAATGGGCCTATAGTTACCTGGCATGGTCCTTAGTCCACCTTTGTATATAGGCACGATTACAGCCCTGCCCCAGCCCACAGGAAAGACACCTGTCAAATCCAACTGGGTAAACAGAGAGACCAGAAAAGGAACCCACCAGTCCGCATAATTCTTAAGGAGGTCGGATGGAATAAAATCAAAGCCAGGGGCCTTGCCAGTCTTAAGGGACTGGATAAGCGCTGCCACCTCCGACTCTGTCACCAGGGGCCAAGGAGGAAGATCCTGCAATTCCAAGGCCGTTGCCACCGTAGTTGGTTGCTCTGGGAAAAGGGCTTGGAAATGCAGCACCCAGTCCCCGCCCGAAACAGGCAAGGACCACGTCTTATGGGGGTTACCAAGGGACCCATTAAGGATCCGCCAGAAGCCCCTGGCATCTTTCTCCCTGGCAGCTTTAATCAGGGAGTCCCATAATTTGACTTTGTGGGCTGCCTTCTTGAGTTTAATTAGCTGACGATACTCTCCCTTGAGCTTATGGAAATCATATGGCAACTCAGCCGTCAGCCCTCTCCTATATGTTTTGTAAATGAGTGCCAACCTACTCTTCAACCTCCTACACTCTTTATCAAACCAGGGAGCCCCTTTATCCGTTCTTCTCCCGAACACACCAGATTGATCCGAAAGTTGGACCAAATTGGGCTTTAGTAGAGCCATAAGCTCAGCATAAACCCCCATCACATCTGTCTGGGCTGTGGGGCAGATAACTGCCCTCCTCATTTCCAGACAATAAGGGGAATATAAAACTATCCCCAAAGCCTCATTTAGCTCGCTAGTCCAGGGTCGCCTAACCGACCCAGGGCCCTCCCCAGACGAGCTATCCCCACTACCCATGCTAGCCCTAATTGCATCCCGATTCATCACCAACAACAAAGGAAGGTGATCACTGTGGATTTCTTGGCCCACAGAGAAATTACTTAACTGAGGGATCAGGTTGGGGGAAACTGCCACATAATCGACCACACTTCTCCCTTGATGGGATACAAAAGTAAATTCTCCATCAAGGTCCCCAGGAAAAGCCCCATTTAACACTTGCAGGTTAGTGTTGGAAATAAGTGAAGCCCACTGGATACCCGATGCATTGATAACTTTATCCTTGGAGCATCGATGCAATATCCCAGATCTTACAGGACTTAATGAGGGACAGTGGGCCAATTGCACCTCCGCACTAGCACTCAGTCGGGCATTTAAATCACCCGCAAGGATGACAAACGCAGTGGAGTATTTACCCTGAAGGGCCTGAATAAACTCCTCCAGCTGGGACCAAAAGTTTTGTCGGAAACTAGCAGCATTAACAGGCAAGACATAAGCTGGGATAAAAATATATAATTTTTGGGCAAGCCTCCCTACCACAGCAACCGCAATAGGGGGCAATAAAATAGTCTCAAGCAGTCCAAACCCCAAGCTATTGGACACAAGACACCCAATTCCCCCACATAAATGGCCACGCCCTGTATAGGACACAGCTGCCACCCTGAAAGACTGGAACCCAGCTAATTCAATAGGTTCTGCACTCCAAGTTTCAACTAAAAAAATAACATCAAAGTCCCTTAGGAACAGGACGAATGACTCATCCTGTATCCGGGAACACCAACCTGCGATGTTCCAAACACAAAGCGAAGCCAACCGACCCCATACCAGAGACTGATGTGGAATATCTCAGCGTGCTCCAATCCCATCCTCCACCATCTGAACTTGGGAAATATGGGGGAGGGAAGGAGCTATTGTCACAGGAACTGATCGGTCTTCCTGGTCGAACAGTATGATGGCCCAGGCAATAAAGAGACATCAGTAATCGAAGGCCCATGACCCTGGGGTGACGCTCCAGGGCTTATAGCAAAAGGCTTCACCCCAGGGGAAAGAGCAGGAACCTCTGTACTCGCTCCTGTCAAAATATCAGACAGAAGTCCCCTTCCTTTCTCAATCCCCTGTGCAAGGTTCTGTAACCTTGCCTGGATAGAAGGAGTGGGTGGGGTCGATCCCAGCTGGTTCTCCTCCAAACCTGAGTCAGCTCTCACAGGCCCAGTGGCAGGAGAAGTTGCAGATCCTAACTGTCTACTGGCTGTGTGAATAGCAAGAGGGCAAATGACTAGATCTTTAAAAACTTCCCCTACATGCACCCCCCAGGTAGATAAGCGATAAGCCTGAGCGAGAACACTAGAAGCAAAGAAGGGCATCCTAAAGTGCACAATAAATCTCTGAACAAACCTATAGGAAGGGAGCAGTTGGAGTGATCCAATAGCCCCAGGAGGAACTCATCCCATGATCTGTTCTAAATGGTGAGCCACTGCCATCTTGGAAGTCCAAGAAGAAAAAACTCTATTTGGCAGGGGCTGTACTCTAAAAGCGACAGCCCCTACTACAGGAACCAGACTGATTGGGCATACAGGCAACTTAGGCGACAACTCTGGCTGAACTTTAGAATTACATCCCAAGCCCTGATCTTTATTAGGGTCACACCCATAAGTAGATGGCATATTCTGCAATTGCAAGCAAGGGGCACTAGCACTCGTCACTGATGGAACCCCCATGCTTTTAGATTTAAGGGCCGACAAATCCTTCGCAATATTCTGCAATTGTTCTTGTTGGCCCTGTAACAGGTTAATAATCTCCCCAAACTTATCCAACAATTGGTCCATTAAAGGCTGTAGCAAGGAGCGATAGTTAGTAAGTAGTTCATGGCCAAGGCCCTTAGGGTTTGGCAACACATAAGAGGGGTCACCATCTACACCCCCCGCCGTAGGACTCTGAGACAAAAAAGGGTCCAAGCATGCCAATTCGGGGTCTGGGCACCCCGAACCCGCAGGCAACTCCACCAAACTAGAGCAACCCAGGGAGTCAACTGAAAGAGGGGCAGGCAAAGCAAGTGCTTCACCCTCCCCTACCGGGGGCCGCTGCTGGGAGTGGAGAAAATGGAAAGTATCTAAGGACCGTTGACTAGATGGGGGCTGCACCAAATCACGCACAGTCACCTGGCCCTTCTTCTTCTTAGTAACTCCCTTGCCTGCCAGGCAGCTACGTCTGCTCAAATCAACTGGACCACAGCGGGAAGAGGAGACATCCACACGCCGTCGGTACCCAACCGGTAGCTCTACACGTTCCCACCGGCCCGTTGACTCTACTCAGGGTCTCCCACTAATGCTCTTGCTTAAGGGATGGTATAACTCAGCGCAGATGTCCTGCAGCAGGCCTGCGCCGTGAAGCCTCAGCCAGTCGGTCATTTCAAGCCGATGTACACGCCGTTGCTGGGTCCACCTTCACGCCGTCCCCGGGATTCCAGACTTCCTGTCGTCAGACTTCCTCAAGGATATTTGGTTGACCTTTCTTAAAGTCAGCACTGTGTGAATCCATGCTGGGTGGCATCTTGTCCGCTGCAGTTCCCTGCTGTAAGTTGGATCCTTGCCCTATGTTCAAGGCCAAAGAACTCTGTCTTAGTTGACGAGGCGTAGCGCTTTCCCCAAAGCTCCTTCCTTGTCAGCCTCCGAGTGATCATATTGAGCCAAGCATTCACCTACATTAGAGCCAAAATGGGTACTTATTTTTTTACCTGCAGGTAATACCCATGTTTTCAGGTACCACCTCGGATACTCGATGGATCACCAGGGTATCCAGAAACCCCAAAAGTCAGCAACTTCCAGTACTGATTTTTTTTAAAAAAAAATTCTAATTACTGATCAGTATATCATATCGGCAAACTGAAAAATCAGGACGTAAATTAAAAAACCAGGACCAGAAGTCAATTTTCCAGGACAGGAAGTTGACTTTCCAGGATTGGAAGTCAACTTTCTGGGATGGAAAATCAATAAATAGGTGTTGGAAGTGGAAATCGATACTGGAATTTGGTATTCCAGGACCAGAAGTTGACAGTCCAGGACATCAGGTTGCAATCAGGTACCAGTTGGTATCTGATGTTCAGTCTGTTTGGGTACCGGAAATTCTTTGGGTATTTCCCAATGAATTTCATTGGGAAATTCTTTGGGCGTAACCAAGCCAAGTACATGCACCTGAGACCTCGCATCTTCATGAATGTTAGACTGCTTGTCTCTCCCTCTGTTCCCCTTCCTATGTCTCTCCCCCAGCTCCTGTCTCTCAGATTGTAAGCCCTAGGGTTAGGGACCATGTCTATTTTATTACTTTGTAAAGTGCCTGGTACACTGCTGACGCTATATAAATGTTTGTTAATAATAATAATAATTAATAATTGTGTATACCTGTTTTTGCAGGTACTCATTTCAGCTCTACCTAAAGGTGGCTGGATACTTTTTTCTCCATAATAATTTTTCTGTAGTGAGGTCATTTGTGATTGTAGGCAGCAGTACAAACTCAAAATTCAGCTGGTAACAAAACAAATTTCCATGCAGATTTTTCTGTGGAAGGCACTTTATAGATTTTGCATCTTTATATGGGGTGACTAATGTTTTCAAAAATGAATGAATGAATAATAAAACTGAAAAATTAACCAAATAGATGGGCTAGATGATCCCCTTCTTTTAGTAAACTTGATTAGAAATTAGGAAGGCAGTAGTTTAGCACATTTCCTCTTAATTATCCATGCTTATAGGGCTCCAATACACTGGGAATAAGCAAGGGGACAAGTCAGGAGAGAGCCAGTCCATGTGGCAAGTTTCCATTCTACCTACAGGCAGTATTAAATATTAATGTACCTAATATTATTTCCCATCTATTCTCCCAGGGATTTCCAGGTCTCAGAAATAAGCATGCGGACAAGGAGGAGCCAGTCAATATAGTGTTTTGTGTACCTTGATTTTTCAGAACGTGTTTGATAAGGTCCCTCATGAGAAACACTTGAGGAAATTAAGAAGTAATGGATAGGAGGCAGTGTCCTATTGTGGATCGGCAACTGCTTAAAGGATAGGAAACACAGAGTAGGACTAATGGTCAGTTTTCACAATGGAGAGAAGTAAATAGTGGAGTGCCCCAGGGATCTGTACCGGGACCGATGTTGTTTAAAGTATTCATTAATGTTCTGGAAAAGGGAGTAAAGAGTGAGGTGTTCAACGGCTTCTGTATGAGGAAAGGCTTGGGCCTCTTCAGCTTGGAGAAGAGACAACTGAGAGAGCATATGATAGAAGTTTATAAAATCATGAATGACATAGAACAAGTAAATAGGGAGTTGTTGTTTGCCCTCTCAAATAGTACTAGAACTTAGGGACATGACATGAAACTAACTGGCAGAAGATTTAAAACAAAAAAGTGTTTTTTCACACAATGCACAATTAGCTTGTAGAAATTGATCAAATCCAGTAGCATAGCTGGGTTTTTTAAAAGCCTGTAGAAGTTCTTGGAGGATAGGTCCATTAATGGCTATTAGAAAAGTAGCTTGGCCGTTGTAACCTCTGAGTGTCGGGTGCTGGGAGAGAACAGCAATGATCACTACATTTATGACCGGTTGGGTGCTTTTATGAAGTGACTGAGAATGGCCACTGCTGGAGACAGGGTGCTGGGCTCAATGGACCATTGGTCTGACCTAGTATGGCACGGTTTATGTTCTTATGCTAACTACAACATTCTCTGAGCTTTTGGAATTGCTCAACTTGTTTTAGAAATGACTGCATTACAGATAGCCAAAGAAGCAACCAAGTTGGAAGTAAGGTTTCATGTTGCTTAACTAATGACTGGAAATGCCAGTACAGCCTGACCAAATGTAGAGCACGAAGTTGGGATTTAAGTAACAAAGACAGAAAATAACAGTTAGCAAAATGTCTCCTAGAAGCATTCAGGGAGACCCTGTTTGTTTTAGGATACCCTCCAGAAATGTAAGAGATGCAAGGCCTTCCAAACATGGTAGTTCAGTATTGTCTCGCTTCATTCCACTTTCCATACTTGTTTTGTTGGGACTCTGTTACAGATCAGACACAATCCTACAGGCAATTAGGTCTGTGTGCATTTATCATTTATCAAAGGTATGAGTCCCACTGAACAAATGGACTCATGCCCACACTAAATGGTAGTGCCAGCCTGGAAGATCACACTGCCAATGTACATTTTCCCATCCCGAGATCTCAGTGTGCTTCACAAATACATTAGGTAGGATAATCTGACAACATATCAGATCCTTTTAATGTCAATTAGTTTCTCTGCCAGGAACATTAAGTACTTATCTTTATCAAACATTAGCATGGCAAGGCACCATCTCAGGAGATACAGAATTGCTGCAAGACAGAGACCTTGAAAGTGTACAGAACAAAGAGTATGAAAGCTATTTCCCTAGTATTTGTTCTAGAAAAAAAATAATGGTCTTGAACATAAACTGACTTACAGGATAATCCTCCACCAATAAAGTCAATGGGAATTTTGACATTGACTTCAGTGGTGGAGACTGCACCACCAGAGTGAAATGAAGGGCATATAGAGTGGTGAAACACCAGGGAGATGGCAAGAACATTGTTGGCTTGGTGTCCACTCTGATAACTTTGTACTTGTAAAGCACCAAGTTATGAGGCAGTCTGGGCAGGACCAAGACTATGGCAGGATCAGGACCAAGAAACCAAACCAGAAGGACAAACCATGATGAATGCTGCCTGCATCAGAAAGCAGAACAGGATATCAAAGCCAGGAGCAATACCAAGGGACAAGCCAGGAGCTTTGAGGCCAGACCAAAGAAAGTAGGACAAGAGCTAGGCCCAGGCTGAAGAAAGGCAGAAGACAAGGACTGGGGCACAAGCTGAAACTGGAGGCAAGGGCTAGAATGCAGACAGGAAGCAGGCTGATGAGGTTTAAGGGCAGGAGAAGGTTGAGAAAAGGGTCACGCATGCAAATTGGGAATGCCCAGAGACATGTGGTATGTTGAAACATTTATGTGCATTTACAAAAGTAATTGGCAAAGCTGGATTTCACAGCTTTGGCAATCGCCCTTGTAAACCTGCATAAAAGCAATCATGCACCTCTGGACATTCACACGCAATCAAAGACGCGCCCGATTTGCATGCGCATCCCCTCTTCCTCAGGAAGTTCCATACCCTACATGGGTCTATTTAATTTCAGACTGCCTGTAAAGCATTCAGAGGGAAGGTATTGCCACAGATATTATATGGGGCTGAAGTATGGGGTCGTTCTTCTGGTGAGGCGATAGAGATGGCCCAGAATAAATTCTTAAGGGCTACCTTAGGCTTGCTACCTCTACCCCTGCGGCTTTGCTGAGAATGGCAACTGGAATGGAGCCTGTTAGATTCTTGGTTATTCAAAGAGTTGTTACATTTTGGTTTATATTATTAACACTGCCACCTGGGAGATTATTGAAAATGTGCTATCTTGAGAATATGGTAAAACCCACTGCTTGCCACTCTCCATGGTTATTATTTCTTATTAAGATTCTGAATAGTGTTGGATTTAATTATGTTATAAATAGGGATGAGCGTGTTTCCCCCAGAAAGTGAAAAGATGGATCTCTTGCAGAGATTAGCTGATATAGCTCAACAGATGATATTGCGGCTGTATGGTGTAGCAAAATCTCTCCCTATTATATACATTGGATAACATCTTGTGGCATGGCCAAATATCTAACAGTCAAATTGGATAGCTGTTGCTGGGTTCATCTGACACTCTTGCAGATGTCATTGATGGAATCGGCATTTACACTGGGTCGTGCTTATGGTATCCCTAAATATTAACATAGGAAATGTACATATGGAATGGAGGTGGTGGAGGATGTTATCCATTACACATTGGAGTGCCATTATTTTATTGATATTAGGGAGAAACACCTCCTGCCCATTCTAAAGGAGTTGCCTTTTTTACTATGTGGGGGGAAATTTATCTGGCTGTGCCAACAGGAGAGATCGCATGTAATCTTTAATTTGGCAGCTTATGTGAAAAAAGCAGCTGACATAAGGAAGCGTCATCCCATTGTTGCCATAAATTATGCAGGCTGATGGAATATGTTAATCGGGCTGTTTGAAAATCTTGTCTGTTATTGTCTTGTATGTATGTTGGATGTTTATTGTTGTTTGTTTTTAGTTGGTGCAGCAGATAATTAATTGATATGTATGTTTGTATAATTTTGGTGCAGCAGGGTTTTTTTATGCATATGTTAATTGTATAATTTTATTCATGATATGATACTATATGTTGGCTATGGCGAGAGCTAAGCTATGCCATAAATAAATAAATAAATAAATATTGCATAAATGGGGGTGGGATTTGCATCCCCTCTCCCAACCCAGGGACACATTCCCACATTTGTGAAAGCAGCCTAAAACTGTTCTACACAACTTCCTTTTCTTGTTGGGTGGGAGAAATGTGGATAGTAGCTAGGCTGGAATGGGCCTAGGTGCAAGAAATGGGCTTCCCCCCAATACCCTCGCCCCCCATCACCCTCCACTCCTATGGAGTGGTGGTATGAAGCTGGCCAGCATCCCAGAACCCCACAGACAGTGATTCAAGACCCACATTTCCTAATACCATTCTGGAAACTAGCCATGTAGAACAGAAACCACATAATTTTGTTAAATAACCTGATGTCCTCTCTCAATGTCCTTTTTCACATGAGTCGCCCTTTCTCCCCACCCACGTGTGCGACTGGTTGGGCGGGGGGGGGGCATTGTGTGACAGCCAGTGGGGGGGGTGCGTGCATGCTCCCATGCTCCACCCACCTCCACCAATCCCCCACGCATGGAGGCATTGGACAGAATGTGAGCATTGCAATAATCTAGCCTTGAGGTGATGAAAGCATGGATGACAATAGTCAGATCTAAGGGGACGACAAGCAATCTCCCATCACCACCCACTGGAACCTCCCCGACAGGAAAGAGAGGAACCACTCGAGAAGTCCTGAGGACCCCTGCCAGGTCCTGCAATTGGGTCAACAACATCTTATGATCAACTGTACCAAAGGCCAGTGGACGGTCTAACAGGATCAACAGGGCACAGTTCCCTTTGTCAATCTCCATGCATAGCTCATAGACCAAGACCACAAGCGTAGTCTCCATGCGAAAGCCTGACTGAAATGGGTTCAGGAATCTGGTAGCATCGAGATGAGCCTGAAGCTGCCGGGCAACCACCCGTTCAATAACCTTCCCTAAAAAGGGCAGGTTGGAGACAGGAGCTCGGGAGCTAGCTCGGGAGTCATAGTCCAAAGATGTTTTTTAAAGCAGGGGCTAGATCACTGCAGTTTTAAGGGTGTCCTACAACCTACCTTCTAGGGGAGGCTATGACAGGGTGCAGTTCCCTGCGGTGAGTCCATGCACTCAGTTTAGTCACTTGTTCTGGGGAATCAGCTAAGTAAACACTATCTCTTTAAGGGGTCAGCTCATAAACAGTCACTCTTGTGGGAATTATAATGTCCTTTTATTTACACAGTTCCATATCACTCTCCACCAAGCATAGTCTCTGGCCAGGCACACAGTCTCTGGCTTTTACTTAGTCTTTACAGTAATCCCCACAGGATACAGTCTCTTTATATAGTCTCTATAGTAATCTCCACCAGATACAGTCTCTATATAATACTGGGAAACAGCTCTCCAGCAACCCCACCTCTATCTATACCCCATCTGGAAACTCCAGTACTTATGGCCCACTTTGGTTATCTGTCAACACTCTATCTCTCAGCCGTTCTTGCTTATCCCCAGCACTCACCACTAGCTTCAGTACCAAAGACAGAGGTCCTGTTGAGGCTGCTCTCAGAGAGCTACTTCTTTCACCAGAGCCAGGAACAGACTAAACCTCCTCTGGGTTCTGCCTTCCTTGATATCCCAGAGTGGGAGTGGCCAGTCCTTCAGTCTCTCAGCTCATAAAGGGCCAGTAGCGTCTCACTCTCAGTTACCCAACTTAGGGTTAGCCAGTTGCTTATAGCCTACAGTGGTTCAAGCCTAGTTCACACAGTCCTCAGGCAGGCACTCCTGACTCTCTTAAAGGAGCAGCAGCACTCCCAGCCTGCACACCGCTACAGAGGCATTGACAACCTCAGCCAGCAACAGCCCCAACATCTCCCTGCTGGCTTCCACCAGCCAGAATGGGCAAAGATCTAATTTACAACTGGTTGCCTGCATTGCTCCAAGCACATCCTCTCCATCAGTTGGTGACACTAATTTAAACTGATCCAGGCAAACAGGAGCTTCCATAACTCCAAACTTTGATTCAGCAGTAGAAATGGCAGCACCCAAGTTATGGTGAATATGAGTAATTTTGTCTGCAAAGTAATTGATAAAAATGTCACAACAGGCAGTAGATGATTCTGCTTCCCGTCAGAGACATGCTGGGTTAACCAGGCCTCTCACCATCCGGAACAGCTCCACTGGGACTTTGTAGATGCTATGATAGTGGAGAAGAAAACCTTCTCCACCACCATCACAGCCATGGCATAGTTCCTCAAAAATAGTCAATGCCGCAATCGGTCAGCCTCAGTGTGTGTTGAGTGCCACGTGTGCTCTAACCGCCTACCCTCCTGCTTCAACTGCCTCACGTACTCTGTATATTACGGGGACCCGTGCTATCACAGTAGTGGGAGCTGAAACCTGGATAAACCGTGTCTATGGCCATAGTCAAGATATCATTCCATAAAGTGACGTGGTCACTGACAGAGTTGCTGTCAAGGTCAGTAGGTAAATCCCCCAGAGAGTTCTGGAAAGCAGTCAGATCCATGAGTCTCTCCAAGGGTGGACCACAGCCAAGATTGCCAATGGATCCACCATCCCAATGAGGGCATAGGAGGTCAGGGATCTAGGCCCTGGGAAGGTAATGATCCAACCATGACTGCGGTGTCGTAACACCACTCCTGATAATCGGAACCCCTGTTTCCAGGCTGGTGCAAAACATCAAATCCAATATGTGTACTGCATCATGTGTTGGACCAGATGCCACCTTCGAGACCACCTTGGTTAGAGATGTCAGGGAGTCAGCTGTACAGTGGAGTGGTTGGTACACAAGCAGAACCCCAAATCTATCCCCTGTCAGTTCCACCACAAGTTGGACACAGACTCCATATTGGACGTGTCAGGCACCAGTACCTTTGAAAGCACACAGTGTCTTTACAGATCACAGCCACTCTGGCCCCTGACTCTAGGCTGATGCTGCACTGGGTACCCGGCTGGCACTATTTGAGACAAAATTGACCAGGATGTCTCATCTAGCCAATGAGGGCATAGGAAGGCAGGGATCTGGGCACTGGAAAGGTAATGATCCAACCATGACATGTTGTAACACCACCCCTTGACTAGTCATCTAACCAAAACTTTGTAATGTAAATGAGGTTGGCGCCTCATCCTGAATAAGATCACAGATGTCGATGTTTTATTAGCCACTGACTTTGCATTAAGCAGCATCAGTGTCAGATCGAGGGCCCTACTGGCCTTAACACCCAAATATACCAAAACTGTGGGACACAGGGACAGGGACAGACACCAGGTGTCTCTCTCAACAGTCCTGATGGTCTATCCTCCCTCCCGCCATACTTCCCAATGCCCAATAGAGGGCTTTCAGCAGAAGAGGTTCCCAAATTGTACAGGAGCAATCAATTGAAGTGATATCACCATTATCTGCCCACCCCATCCATGGGGTGCCCAGTTCGTGGATGTGCAGGCTGGATGGTCCATCACTCCCCCTTCTTTGGCCGCACATACACAATACACTTTGGACCCTCCACAGGGCCCGGAAGACAATAGGCAGCCAGTGCAAAGATTGGAGCACTAGTGTTACTAGTGTAACCAAGCCAAGTACACGCACCTGAGACTTCGCATCCGCCTGAATGTTTGTTTGTCTTCTCCCATGTCTCTCCCGCTGTCCCCTCTCCTTGTCTCCCCCTCCTTGTCTTTTAGATTGTAAGCCACAGGTAGGGACCGCAGCTGATTATATGTTCTGTACAGCGCCAGGTTGTTACTGGCGCTTTATAAATGTTTAATAATAATTAATAATAATAATAATAGTGTTATATGCTTGCAGCGACCCGTCCCTGTAAGGAGACAGACCACCGTATTCTGCACTAGCTGCAGTCTCCAGACTGTCATCAAGGGTAACCCCACGTAGAGTGCATTGCAGTAGTCAGTCTTGAGGTGATGAAAGCATGGATGATGGTGGCTAGGTCGGAGTCCGAGATGTACAGCTGGAGTCATTGCACCAGGTGTAATTGGTAAAATGCACTCCTCACCACAGCTGCCACCTGGACATCCAGGCGGAGCTGTGAGTTGAGGAGCACCCCCAGACTACGAACCTGAGGAACCAAAAGAGGGTGGACCCCATTAATGACAGGTGCCACCACTCCCTCAGCCCCTCCCAGCAGCATCACCTTCGTTTTGTTGGGATTCAGCTTCAGTTGGCTCCCCCTCATCCAGTCCCCTACAGTCGCCAGACACCAGGTAAACACTGAGACTGCCAGGTCTGGATCAGCTGAAAAAGAGAGGTAAAGTTGGGTTATTAATCACTGATTATGGATTTTACATCAATGTGCTTGGTTCTAGGGTTGATTCTTTATGTTTGTGCCAGCACTATACATTCTTGGTTGTCTTCCAGGATTGGCGTGGGTCTGTCCAATTTTTGCCCCAGATCATTCAGAAGCTGTCGCAACCAGATGACTTCTTGGCTGGCATGTGCCGCTGCCACATACTCTGCCTCCATTGAGGAAAGTGTCACAGAGGCTTGTTTCCTACTGCACCAGCTGATGGGTCCTCCACATAGCAAAAATAGGTACCCACTGGTAGATTTTTGGTCCGAATGGTCTCCAACCCAATCTGCATCCACGTACCCTATCAGATCTGACACGGAGGTTGCTGGGAGTCGTAGCTTGAGGTGCACAGTCCCTTTCAGGTACTCTAAGACCCCCTTCACTGTGTTCCAATCCCCTTCGGTGTCACCGGGAAGGAGGTTTTCTAGCACACTCAGAGGGGACCCACACGTAACTGAGACTTGACCCTGACCTGGGGTATTTGCAACGGGGTCTAAGTGCCCATCAGGATAGAATTGTGGCCTTACGGATCTCGAGGAGATCAGGCCTCTATCATCATTGGGCGCGGGAGACATGGGGAAGCCAAAGTTTTGCCACAAACTCGCACTCGTTGCAATTGCCCAAGGGGAAAGAACAGAAAGAACAGCAAGTGGGGGTACACGTGAGCAGAGGGGGAAGGGCCCAGATGAAGGATGGGTGCTAGGGCCACTCAACCAAGGAAGGGCACAACCCAGGAAGGGAGGGGGGAAGGGGGACAACACATACACTCACACACTTTCCTCTCACTCACACAAGCACTCTCTCAGGCAGCATGGGAAACGCTAAGGTTAAATACAGAAACACGGGGCTTGAGGTTGGTACACGCTTTCACTTTCTCAACAATCAAACACAATGCTCTAACATGCCGTAATACTTAGCTTTCGGAAGGTCCAGTTTCTCTGTGATCACCAGCGCCGCCGTTACAGTGGCACTGCGCTTTATCCTAGAGGCCCCACCCCGTGGGTGCCCATAAGCATTCTGAATGCTGCAGCAGGGGCTGGGGCCTCCCCGCATTGTGTGAAGGCGTGGGGTGTGTGGTTTCAGACCACGGTCCGGGGTTGGTTTTCTGGGGGGATGGTGGGATGCTGCACTGTTCTCCTGGCGGCATTATCTCATCGCATCGGGGCCTACTGGGGCGCCACCAGGGAGGTCCCTGCAGGGCCTGAAGCCACCGCTGGTAGGCAGGGCTAACAGTGGGTTCGGGCTGTTGCACAGTATACCTATTGCCACCACAATGTCAGGCCTTGTGATTGTGGTAATGTACAAGAGCTTTCCTATTGCCTTTCTGTATTGCTTATTGTCTGGCAGCAATAAGTTCGGTTCTTTGATCTCCTTTGGTAGCTGGCTTCCATACGGGTATTTGCTGCCTTTGTACCCCCATGCCGAAACATTCTATCATCTCTTCCATTGCCTGTCTTTGGTTGAGAAGATAGCTTCTGTCATCTTCTCTTTCAATTTGTATTCCAAGGTAGTGTGTTATGTTACCCACGTCCTTAGTTTCAAAGTACTGATTTAGAGCTCTCATTATTTTGCACTCGTCCCCTTCTTGCTCAGAGCATATGATAAGGTCATTGACATAAATTAATACAAAGATCCACCTGCCCCTTAGTCTCTTTGTGTATAAGCAGGGATCTGCTTTGCTCCTGGTAAAATTTCCACTCATGAGCACCTTGTTTATTTTAGTTTTCCACGCTCTGGCAGCCTGCTTAAGCCCATATATGCTTTTGTGCAGTTTGCATACAAGATCCGACCTTTCAGTTGTCTACAGACCCTGGTGGTTGGTCCATGTAAATATCTTCCTTCAACTCACCATTTAGGAATGCTGTTTTCACATCCATATGCTTGACTTGCATTCCTCTTCTGGCAGCTATACTTAACAATGTTCTGATTGTAGTGTGCTTAACTACAGGTGCAAATGTTTCATCGTAGTCTTCTCCGTACTTCTGGGAGTATCCTTTCGCGACAAGTCGGGCCTTGTACCATTCAATATTTCCCTGCGCATTGTACTTTATTTTAAATGTCCATTTACAACCTATAGTCTTTCTCCCTGCGGGCAGTGGAGTAAGTGTCCAC
>QEPC01000694.1:1463291-1477354 GCA_003113815.1 Sphenodon punctatus
TGCACATGGTCAAAGCGACAGGCTAGGTTGATGATCCTGGCATCAGAGTTTTGAACAGAGATGAGAGAAGAAAGGTGAGAGCGGGGAAGGCCAGCAAGGAGGAGGTTACAATAGTCAAGGCGTGAGATGACTAGGGCGTGGATGAGAGTTTTGGCAGAGGAGACAGACAGAAAAGGGCGGATCTTAGCAATGTTGTGGAGGGAGAAGTGGCAGGATTTGGCCACGGAGTCAATGTAGGGTTTGAAGGTAAGGTGCGAGTCAAAGATGAAGCCCAAGCTACAGGCTTGGGGGACAGGGAGGGTGGAGACCCCATCAATGGCAATTGACAGGGAAGAGGGAAAGGAAGGATTAGGAGGGAAGATCTGGAGTTCAGTTTTCACCATATTCAGTTTGAGTTGGCGTTGAATTGGCATTGATGAGGGCACTGTAAGATTCAGGTGGCAAGCTGTGTTTGGGGCTGTGGGGACTGGGGCTGCATTGACTGTAGGAGCCTGCGACAGGGAGCTGAGCAGGCTGGTGTAGCGGGCAGAGCTCCTACTTACCTGGCAACTGTGAGTGGCAGGAGCAGGGCGGAGTCGGAGACCTGAGGACATACAAAGGAGGCAGTAAGCTGATGGCCGTGCGGGGAGCTGAGCAGACTGGTGTAGCGGGCAGAGCTCCTACTTACCTGGCAGCAGTGAACAGCAGGAGCAGGGAGGAGCCGGAGACCTGAGGACATGCAAAGGAGGCAGTAAGCTGACGGCCGTGTGGGGAGCTGAGCAGGCTGGTGTAGCGGGCAGAGCTCTTACTTACCTGGCAGCTGTGAGCAGCAGGAGCGGGGTGGAGCCAGAGACCTGAGGACATACAAAGGCGGCAGTAAGCTGACAGCCGTGCCGTCGGCGTGCGCCTCAGCCGCGTGCCTAAGGGCCATGTGTACAAGGGTGTGCGCCCTTAGGCACGCCCTTTGGAGTGACCCAGAGCCGGAGCCCAAACTCTACTTTTCTGACTGAGACCCTTCTTTACCCCCGATTAAGGGTCGTATCCCAATGCATTAGGGTAGGCTTGGATCTCTATTGGAGGTGGAAATGTGGTGGACTATCGAGGACAGATTCTGCTCTGCCCGAGGTGACCTTTCATAGCACAAAACCCCTGTGGGCAAGACCTGGCAACAAGGGAGTGTGGTGGGTGGGATGCAATGAATGCCCTAAGAATTTAACATCCTTTCAATATTTGTCCCAAACCATCAAGGACCAATACATCAGGTGTACTGGAATTAGCTCGCTGTAAGGAAGGAAGAATGGAATGAAGGTCCAGAGCACTTCAGGCCCCTATATCTCTGGCAGAGGAAATAGCCCAGGTGGAGAGCATTTATGGGGCTCCAAGATCCCCCTCATTAAACCAAACTAAACTTACGCACTTTTTTTGCACAAGCTCTGCTAAGAGAATGCAAAAAGAGACTCTGCCAGAAACCAATTGGCATAGCCAAGGGGACCCCTCTGCCGTATGATTGGGAGCAGCAATTTAATTTGCTCAATTGCAAATTTGATGATTTAAATGTGAGACTGGAACTTGATATTGATACACAGTTTAAAGAAATGGAAGCAAAACTCGATCAAACCAATGATCTACTGTTTGCGATGAAAGTTTTGGTAGGAGGCTTGTGGCTTGAATTTAGTACATGGACTGGTAAGATGAACTTTCGAGAGGTGTCTAGTTTAAATTTAAAAAACGCAGCTACACAAACACAGCCCAGCCTACAGCATAGCAAGAATAGGGCTAACCCAGAGAATAAGCTAAGAATAGGTGTTAAATCGATGGAAGAACTACCCATAATGCAGGAAACTGGGAGTAGCGCCCAACTAGTAGCAGGGACTCCCAAGGAAGCTAAACGAGGGGCCACTCATCCCAACCCCCTTGAGAGTATGGGGCAGCTACCTCTCGCTACAGCTAACAGGAACAAATTGATTGGTAAGAAGAATTTCATGCCTCCAAAGATCTGGCCACAAGACACTAATGTAAGGTGAGCCCCTGCGCTGGTATTCCATTTCAATAAGAAGAGGAAGTATCGATTTTTTTTTAAATGGAGCCTTGGATGTTCAACAATTTATAGCATTTATTCAGGAGAGAATGTCAGTGAGTGTCCTAGTGGAGGAGGTTGAAGAAGGAAAAGTATTGCTAGATAGAGGACGGTTTCGAAGGTGGGAAATTACATTTTCCTCCCTGCAAATCCAGGATAACTTATGGAAGAGTAGGGTTTGTATGAAAGCGACGGGAATTTTTCTAAAAAGGGTGGAAAATACCCTGCCGCGAGCACTAATCTCCAGGCAACATTGTTTAATTAAGGACCTGAATGGTTCTGATAAAGTAATGGTAGAGCATGACCCTGATATGCAGGAGTGACTTGTGTTAGCTAGAACTGGATCACCGGATCCCGCAGACTTAATTGATTTTGATGGACATATAGTAGGAGGAATGGGTATTGAAAGTGTGGGAGGGGACACTGTGCAGGTAGCAGAAACCTGCTTTGGCTCCTCTTCTTTGGAGTGCATGGTTGTTCATAGGTCTCAGTCTTCTCCTAATGAAGATGGTCAACCCATAGGAAGTATCCCTTTAGAAAAGGAAGAAGGCCCGATAAGAGAGTTGCTATGCACAGAGATAAGATCTATATTCTGACAACCACAGCAATTAATTTTAGGTCGTTTATCTAGGGACATTGTGGGGCCGGAATTAATAACTGGGGATGACGAGTCCATTAGGAAATACGAGGCTGTGTGCTTCCAAGAGGCACTGATGTCAGCTAAGGTAATTGCCTCAAGTAAGACTGTTGGAGCAAGGGGAATTAAAATTCTATCATGGAATATTGCGGGTTGCAAGCAGAAGATGAGGGACGCTGAATGGATTAGGTTCCTGGCAGGTTACGATGTGGTATTTTTACAGGAGACCTGGCTAATGCAAAGTAAGAGTGTGCCGATTCAGGGGTTTAATAGTGATTGCCAGGGAGCGGTGAAACGTAATAAGAAGGGCAGACCGTCCGGTGGTCTGGCAATTCTAATTTCGGCAGATCATAAGGACACCATAGTAGAGGAGCTCGCAGGCAGTGTAGTATACCAATTATTTAGGTGGAAACTTAATCCAGGAAGTTGTCTTCTGCTATTGAATATATACATCCCGCCTATACAATCAAGTTACTCCGACCCAGAGGTCTGGATTAAATTGGGGGATGTGATAAAACTGTTGGAAATACATTCCTTTGGTTGCATCGCCCCTAAGCACCTCATCCTGTTTGTTTGCTAGAAACAGCAGGAGTAGACAGACAGATCAGGGAACCCTTCCCCCATCCTATCTGTCCTACTCCTGCCAGGACCTGATTGGTCAATCTCCTCCCCCAGGAGGTTTCTTATCTCTTTGTGTCTGAGAGAGCTTCCTTCTTCCCTCCTGAACACACCTAGTCTTAGGACTTAGTATAGATGTAGGCCTTTCCTATCCTACATGTATTTCCTAATAAAGCTACTTAAGCTTAAGTATGCTTCCTGCCTGCTTATTGATGATTAGCTACTCACACTCCTCTGTAAACTCTGCATTGGGCAAATGGATGCAATGATCTCACAGTCCTTGCATTTCCAACAGGGTTATGGGCCCAGACACCCAAAAGGCAGCGCAGAGTGAGTAAAATTGAGTGCTAGCATTAATCTTAAAGGCAGAAAAGAAAAGAAAGATTTTAGTCTCTGTGACCATGGATTCTATGCTGAAGGTCTCCATTCCAGAGAGGCTCACTGGAGCAACAAACTATGAAGCTTGGAGTCATAATGCAAGGATGGCACTGGGAGGACAAGGCCTAAGGAAAATGCTGGAGTCCAACAGACCTACAGATGCAGGGGCAGCACAAGAACTCTGGGATGAGAAAAATGACAAAGCTATGGCAATCATCTCAATGTCGGTGAGTCAGCGTTTACATGTGCACATACGTGACAAGTTAACTGCAAAAGATATGTGGGAAATTTTACAGAGACTGTATCAAGGGAAGTCAAATATATCAAAGATACAAATGCTTAAAAGACTTTGTAATATGAGAATGGATGAGAGTGAAGATTTTTCAGCTCATGTTAATGGCCTGCTTGAACTAGTCAGGAGACTGGAAAATCAAAAGCTGAATTTACCAGATGAATTGATAGTGGCATTTCTGCTGAACTCTTTACCACCAACTTTTCAAACAGTATGTCAGATAATAGAAATGCAGGATAACCAATCTTTGGAAGTCGTTATTCAGAAACTTGAGGAATTTAATATGGCTCAAACTAATGAACAGCCAAACATCCCTTCAGAGTTTGCTTGCAAGGCAGCTGGAAATAAAGAGGTTTTTGCAAAATCTGCGAGAGTTAAGTGTTGCTTCAATTGTGGGGAAATCACCCATCTTGCATATCAATGCAGGAAGCAAGATACTGCAGAGAAACCAGTTAAGCAAGTTCCCAGCTCCTCTGCAAAGAACAAAGGGAGCCATGATAGGGCTTTCAGCCTGGTTGAGGAAAAAGCATCTCAACTTAAAAATGTGGAAGGAATAGAATGTGAGACTGCTTCACATGATTTCTTTGTTGATTCTGGAGCAACTAAAAATCTTATAAAGGACAAAGACAGATTTATTGATCTGGATAGGACTTATAGAACTCCTATAAGATTGGCTAATGGAGAGAAAGTTTATTGTCAAGGAAGAGGCAGGGCTAAACTCATATGTCATCTGGGAAACGGTGAGGAAATGAAAGTTACCATTGAAGAAGCTCTATATGTCCCAGAATTGGATCATAATTTTATAAGTGTCAAGTATGCTGTACAGAAAGGTTTTGCAGTGCATTTTGAAGGGAAATATTGCAGAATTTCAAAGGAAAAGGAGCTTTTTATGCGAGGAATGCTGGATTCAAATGGCCTATTCAAGGTAGATTGCTTGCAACAGGATCAGTATGCAAATGCTGCAAAAGATTGCAGACATAAGAACTGTGAAAGCAAATGGCACAGAAGGATGGGCCATAGAAATGCAGATGTGTTGCATGCACTTCCAGACCTAGTTAAACATTTTAAAATGAACTCATGTGCAACTAAAGATGAGAGATGTGTTTGCTGTGTAAAAGGAAAGGGAACTAGGCCCTCCTTTCATCAGAGCAAGGAGGAAGCCACACAGCACCCCCTACAGCTCATTCATAGTGATATCTGTGGTCCTATGAAGACAAAAACAATTGCAGGAAACCAGTATGCATTGACTTTCATAGATGATTTTTCCAAGTTCACGTTCACTTACTTGATTAAAGAGAAAAGTCAGGTGCTGGAGAAATTTAAGGAATATGTTGCAAGAGCCAGCAATAAGTTTGGAAGATCACCTCAGATCCTAAGGTCAGATAATGGAGGTGAATATGTTTCAAAACAGATGAAAGAATTTTTGAAGCAAAAAGGAATTGAACACCAGACAACCATCCCGCATACACCAGAACAAAATGGAGTAGCAGAAAGAAAAAATCGCTCTCTCATAGAGATGGCGAGATGTATGCTTTTGGATGCGAATCTGCCAAACAAATACTGGGGGGAAGCAGTAATGACTGCCACATACCTGCAGAACAGGCTCCCAACCAAAGGTGCAAAAGCAACACCTTATGAACTATGGCATGGGAACAAGCCCAGTGTGGGGCACATTAGAGTGTTTGGCTCTAAAGCCTATGCTTATATCCCAAAGGCCAAAAGGACCAAACTTAACACCAGATGTGAAGAAGGGATACTTGTTGGCTATGCACAAGGATGCAAGGGATACAGAGTAATGGACACTGACACTGGAAATGTGAAGATAAGCAGTGTGGTCTATTTTGATGAAAATGAAAAGGGAAGCACTGATCAAATGCCAGACCTAATGAGGCCAAGTTCATCAAGACAGAAAAAGACTGCAGAACTGCAGATAAAAGAGGAAGCTGAAGTTTCATTTGATTTGACCATGTTCAATCAACCTGAACCAGAAGGGGGCACTGACACCAACACTGATGCTGATGCTGAAACTGAAGCAGAACCAGAACTGGAACCAGAAGATAACACTGATGCTGATACTGAAACTGAAGCCGAAGCAGAACCAGAACCAGAAGTGAGACGTTCTGAAAGACACAACAAAGGAGTGCCAGCAGCGAGATTCTCCTATGCGGCAAAAGTGGAGGAACCACAGGAGCCCTCAACATGGCAAGACATTCAAAAAATGCAAACCAGTGAGGCGCGCAAATGGAGAGATGCTGCCAAGGAAGAAATTGAGTCTCTTAATGAAAATAAAACATGGACACTCACAAAGCTACCTGAAAACAAAAAGGCCATTGGATGCAAATGGGTCTTCAAGACCAAGCATAATGCAGAAGGGGAAATCACGCGCCACAAAGCGAGATTAGTGGCCAAGGGATATTCCCAAAAATACGGCGAAGACTACGACGAAACCTTTGCTCCAGTAGTAAGGCACACCACAATAAGAACACTCCTCAGCATAGCAGCTGCAAGAAAAATGGAAGTGCAGCACTTAGACGTGAAGACTGCATTCCTACATGGTGATATCAAAGAGGATATCTACATGCAGCAGCCGCCGGGATTTAAAGAACCTGGGAAGGAGGAACTTGTGTGCAAACTTCAAAAGAGTATCTATGGTTTAAAGCAAGCAGCGAAAGCCTGGAACGAAAAATTGAATCAATTGCTCCTTAAGGAGGGGTTCATACAGGGAGAAGCTGACCCCTGCCTATACTCAAGGTTCAGAAATAAAAGGAGGACATACATTCTAACTTATGTGGATGATCTGATTGTATGCCATGAAAACAAACGAGATTGTGATGAAATCGTCAGGAATCTGAACAAAGAAATAGAGGTGAAAGACTTGGGAGGTATCACTTACTATCTTGGAATACAAATAGAACGAGAAAAAGATGGAAGTTTCCTTCTCAATCAAAAACAAAAGATAAAGGACATTTTAGAATGCCTAGGCATGACAGAGGCTAATGAAGTGGGGACACCTATGGAAACAAATTTCCTAAGCCAGGAAGGCAACGACGAGCCCCTACCACAGGACAACCAGTACAGAACTGCAATTGGCAAAATGTTGTATGTAGCCACCGTCACAAGGCCAGACATTGCCGCTGCTGTAGGAATACTAAGCAGAAAAGTAAGTGCACCAACCCAAAGGGACTGGATAGCAGTCAAGAGAATAGCACAGTACCTGAAGGGCACAATGCATTTAAACTTAAAACTACCAGCAAGCGAGAACCCCAGATTGATGGGATATATGGATGCGGACTGGGCCGGAGACAAGACTGACTGCAAATCTGTGAGTGGAAATGTATTTCTGTATGGAGGCGGAGCAATCAGTTGGACTAGCCAGAAGCAGTCATTAATTGCCCTTTCATCCACAGAAGCAGAATTTATTTCAGCCACTCAAGCATGTCAAGAGGTAGTATGGCTACACAGACTACTAAAGGACTTTGGAATAGACGAACCAAAGCCAACTGAGATGTATGAGGACAATCAAAGCTGCATTCAGCTTACGAAAATGGAAAAGATAAAGCCAAGGTCGAAGCACATCAACACCAAGCGTCACTATGTGAGAGAAGCGCAAGAAAAAGGACTTGTTGAACTGATTTATTGTCCTACAGAGGAAATGATAGCGGATGTGCTGACCAAACCGCTACCCAGAGACAATTTCCAGAGGCTACGAGAAGCATTGGGAATTGTCAGCAGTGCACATAAATGATTCGGTGCACGGGACGATGAGAAGGGGTGTTGGAAATACATTCCTTTGGTTGCATCCCCCCTAAGCACCTCATCCTGTTTGTTTGCTAGAAACACCAGGAGTAGACAGACAGATCAGGGAACCCTTCCCCCATCCTATCTGTCCTACTCCTGTCAGGACCTGATTGGTCAATCTCCTCCCCCAGGAGATTTCTCATCTCTTTGTGTCTCAGAGAGCTTCCTTCCTCCCTCTTGAACACACCTAGTCTTAGGACTTAGCATAGATGTAGGCCTTTCCTATCCTACATGTATTTCCTAATAAAGCTACTTAAGCTTAAGTATGCTTCCTGCCTGCTTATTGATGATTAGCTACTCACACTCCTTTGTAAACTCTGCATTGGGCAAATGGATGCAAAGATCTCACAGTCCTTGCATTTCCAACAAAAACGGATGTCGGAAGACTTTCCTAGGGCAGTCCCAGTCATAGTAGGTGACTGGAATACAAGAATTGGCGATGGAAGCGATTTAGATCTTGATCAGAGCTTAACATTGTTATATCTATACCCAAGGAGAAGATCAAATGACCGAATAATTGACGAGCAGGGGAGGCGGATGCTAGAGGTTATTGCATCTTGTGGGTTGATCATATTGAATGGAAGGGGGGAGGATGCCTCAGGAGGGGATTTTACTTTTATTAATTGAAACGGGAGGAGTGTGGTGGACCTTATTATAACAGATTATAGTCACTATGAACTCTTCACTGACATGCAGATACTAGTTCGACCTGAAAGTGACCATATGCCACTTACGACATTGATAAAGGTGAGGAACGCTAGCAGAGGGACGAAGGGAGTAGGCATCGCTGCCCTAAGTGGACTAGTAAGATGCTGGAGAAAATGGAGTAGTCAAGTGTCTGCAGAAACCTGGCACTTATTGTATGGGGCCGCTATGGTCAAGCTTAGGCAGGAAATGCTACTAGAGGGGTGAGAAGATAAGCAGTCCTATTCAGGGAATTACAAGCTAATTGTAGATAGTCTGGGGCTGCAAGTCCTCTCAAGGAGGACTAATATTAGAGATCACCCTCAAGATGGTTGGTTTGATGTGCAATGCCAACAGGGGAAAAAGAAGCAGGCACGAGCTCGGTGCCAGTGGTTAAGGTCTCACCTGGCAATCCTTAGGCAGGAATATCTCAGAGTACGAAACCAGTACAAGATGTTGATTAAAACAAAGAAAATCTTGAATAACCAGAGAATTTGGGCCAAACTGAATGTTGCAGCAACAACTAACAATTCAAAGCAGTTTTGGCAAATCATAAAAACAGGATTGAAATCTGGGGAAAGCCCCTGCCCGGTAATGGTGCCAGAATCGGAGTGGCTAGCACTAGGAATGGGCAAACAGAATGGAGTTTGGAAATTCGGTTCGGCTCAGTTCGGTTTGAAATTCAAGTTCGGAAATTCGGTTTGGTTCGGTTTGGTTTGAAATTCAAGTTCGGTTCGGAAGTTCAGTTTGGTCAACTGAACAGACCGAGTTCGGTCGAATTCCGAACTTCCGAACCAAGTTCAGCCACTCAAAACCATGTTTTTTGGTGTGTGTTGCCACTAGGGATGGGCGAACAGAACGGAGTTCAGAAATTAGGTTGGGTTTGGTTAGGTTTGAAATTCGAGTTCGGTTTGGAAGTTCGGTTCAGTCAACTGAACAGACCTAGTTCGGTCCGAACTTCTGAATCGCGTTCGCCCATCCCTAGCTAGCACACTATAGGGAGCTATATACAGTTGAAGCCCAGGGTACAGATGCGATATTAAGTGAGATTGCTGAAGAGGAAAATTACAAAAAGGAGGTAGGAGAGTTTACTATGGTAGTTACTGAAGAGCAAATATTAGGATATATTAGAGCCCTGAAGGGATACAAGGCAACAGGGAAAGACTGGATAACTGTGGAGGCCTTACAACTGTGTCCTACATGGTGGTCCTCTTGGCTTGCCAAATATTTTACTTGAATTAACAAAACGGGTAATATCCCACAGGAATGGAGGGAATCTATTATAGTTCCCATCTTCAAAAAGGGAGATCAACGGGACCCAGGGTGTTATAGGCCTATTAGTTTAATGCCAGTCCTGGGTAAAATTTATGCGAGAGTCCTGTTAGAACAGCTGGATCTATGGGCAGCAGAGGGTAAACTTATCCCGGAAGAACAGTATGGGTTTAAAAAAGGATGCTCTGTTATAGATAACTGCTATGTTCTATCTCATATAATTATGAAATACACCCGGATAAGATCTGGGTGTATATTTCTAGCATTCATGGACTTATGCCAGGCATTTGACTCGGTGCCAAGGGAGAAGTTGTCAAGGAAGATGCACTCCCAGGGTATGAATGGAAATCTTTTAACCCAGGTAATCCAATTGCATGATCGAAACAGGGCATGGGTGAGGGTATCTCCCCATATAGTTACAGAGGACTCCATACCAACAAAAAAAGGAGTATGGCAGGGCTGTGTTCTTGCGCCCACATTATTTAGTATCTATTTGGGTGATTTAGTTAAGAGTCTATTGGCGGTCAAGGGCCAGCCTCCAAAACTTGCCGATAGAGCAGTTACGGCTCTTATGTATGTGGAAGATATTGTTATACTGTCCCAGACAAGGAAGGGCCTGGAGGCACAACTTAAACAGTTTGAAGGTTACTGTGAGATGAAGGCATTGAAGCTAAATTATAAGAAGTCCCAGATAATATTTATTTATTTATTTATTTATTTATCAAATTTTTACCCCACCCCTCCTAAAAACAGCTCGGGGCGGCTTACAACAAAAATAAAAACAATACATATAAAATATAACTAAAAACAATTAAAACATCTCAAAATCCAAATGAAAATATTAAAACAGGGCCCGGGAACTCAATAAACAATAAATAGCAAAAACAACAAAAAACAAAACCCTCTAACCCCCCCCTCTCCCTCCCGCCCCAAAGGCCTGGGTGAACAGCCGGGTTTTACAACTTCACCGGTCTGTCAAAAGGCTTGGGGCCAGGTGAGCTTCCTCCGGGAGGGAGTTCCAAAGGCACGGCGCGGCCACCGAAAATGCCCTCTCCATTGTGGCCCCCCACTTAACACAGGGGACCTCAAGAAGGCACCCCCGGCAGACCCAGAGCGCCGCTCTGGGGTGCAGAGGGTGAGGTGGTCCCTGAGGTACGAGGGTCCCAGACCGTGAAGGGCCTTATAGATCAACACCAAAACCTTGAACCTGGCTCGGCATGCTATTGGCAACCAGTGCAGAGTCCTGAAAGGAGGCGGGCATTCTGCACTAGCTGCAGCCTCCGAACCAGGCACAAGGGAAGCCCCACGTAGAACACTTTGCAGTAGTGGTACTAGGCAAGAATGCTAAAAAATATATCTGGAAGATAGGTAAGGCGAGACTGTCACAGGTGGATAGCATTGTATATTTAGGGATGCGTTTCTCCCGTCAGCCCAATTGGAATCGGCATGCCCATTATCTCGTCCTAAAGGCAAATGTGGGGGCTAAAGGCATTTTAGGCTTGGCAAACAAGTTTAGGAATACCCCCCTGTCCCAAATCTTGAAGGTGTTCTCTGCAAAGACTCAAAGTATACTCACCTATGGGGCCGAAGTATTCCAGATAGGGGCATGTGATCAGAGGCTTGAGATAGTGCAAAACAAATTTCTATCCCCATGTCATGTATTTTCAATTATAAACCTAAGATATAATGGCTATCTGTGTTTAAAATGTATAAACTTAGAGCCTTATTATATATTAATTTTCTGTTTTAATGTAAGCTTATTTGTAACTTACATCATAGAATTTTAAGATCAGCTTCAGTAATTAGCTATATTTAATTGGGGCCTCCCAAGACATTCCTTTGTGTTTTTTCTAAACTTCCCAAATGACATTTGGCCTTACCAAGGAAACCACCAAATGGAAGGACCATAAAACAAGTTATCTCTGAAGCTTTTCCTACGCTCTAAGACCATAAAGAGGTTCCTGTTTTGACTTCTTTTGTTTAGATTTTCTCATAGCCTGAATGTCTGGAGTGTTATCTCCTTCTATTCATAAGATATCTCCTAGACTAGAGAAGAGGATTTATTAGTTATTTCCATTGAATTTATAGTTGAGATAAATATTGAAAGGTCTATATTTTCTCTCTATAATCTAACAATAATCTCTGATAACAAATACAAAAGCCTTTCTTAAATTCAGAGTTTGAGGAAAGTCAAAACTCTGATTGGTTTCTATACAAGAGCCAATTAGAATCCAGAGTATCTTCTTACAGCCTAAGAATGAAAACTCCCCTTGAACCCAATCCAATAAAAGGGAAGACACAGAAATAATCCTCAGACTGAAAATCCATACAACACATGTTTGGATTTTTTTTCTCATGGCGGAAGGGCTGAATCTGGTCTGTATGAGTAACTTCTTGATATCTTTGAGCCAATGTATTGTGCAAATGTTAAGCTTTTACAAGCTTTTTCTTAAGATAGAAATATCTTAAAGATCCTGTAACTTTGATGTTTTCTATTTATATTTAAGTAAACTTTGCATATATTTTTATAATCCAAAAGTCTCATGTTCCCTTATTATAAATTTATTGTCGTTACAATACTTCCTTTGCTAGCTGGACAACAATATGAAGTGTAACCTTATAATATACAATTTGGGAATAGTGTAGCCCAATTTAGTTTGATTCGTTCAGCTAAGCCACATAGCTCACTTTCCCTTTGTGATTTATGAGACAAAAACGCAACTCATGACACCCAGGCAGTACCTGGTGCAGTTGTAAGGGCTGAAACAGGGGTAGCCTCGATTGCAAGTATGATACATCAAAAGAAATTATTATATTTGGTTAAACTGTGTGCTCGGACAAAATCCTGCTTAACTTCTTTATATCTGCAGGAGGAATTGACCCAAGTGTGTCCCTCTACTTACCCATGGATAAAGGAGATTATCCATCAGTTAAATGGCATAGGCCTCTCTCCTGAATTTCTGCTGAGCAAGTCCCCCGGACAGCAGAAATTGATCATCAAAAATACCTTGAGAGATGTAGCGAATCAGGAGGATGTAGCCAAGAATGGAAGGTTGCACCACACTTCCAGAATATTAAAAAGATCCATGGTTATGAGGAATATTTTGATATTATCAGTGAAAGGGACTTGTGCAGAGCCTATACCCTCCTCCGAATGCAGCTATTTAAGTCAACTGTAACATTGGGGCGATATCATCAGGAGTCGTATGAGCAGCGTCTTTGTCAGTGTAATATGTCGAAAATGGAGGATGTTTATCACATTCTCTTAATATGTAGCTTTTATAAAGAACTGAGAGAGGTATGCCTGGTCCCCCTTTGGGGTGAAGATGAACAACATTTGCCAAATCAAATCAGGTTAGGGAAGTTACTCGCAGTCCACGACGAGAACATAATCCGAGCGGTTGCGATCAATGCCCATTTGGTGACAAGGAAAAGGGAGAGAGATCAGACAGGCTAAGCAAGTAAAAGAGAGAGAATAGGTCCTTTTCTTCATTAGATTACATTTGCTAAGTAGGAATGTATCCTCCCTCATATGCTGTTCTTCTTCCCCTTTCCTCCTCCCTTTTCCACTTCTTTTTGTGAAATATTGTTTATCTGATTGGTTTTTCATTGATGTTTGAGTGTATGTTTTCT
Source organism: Sphenodon punctatus (assembly GCA_003113815.1). Taxonomy (NCBI): domain Eukaryota; kingdom Metazoa; phylum Chordata; class Lepidosauria; order Sphenodontia; family Sphenodontidae; genus Sphenodon; species Sphenodon punctatus. The sequence continues at coordinate 1,476,660 of QEPC01000694.1, forward strand.
TTTTTGGCTAAATGGCGAAAGCTAAACCCAATAAAATAAAGTACTAGTACCTAGTAAGATTCAGGCAGGCTGCAGAGGAGTAGGGCTACCACATGGCTGTCCTTTATATCTTCTCCAATGGCGCACAGCTGTGCCACTACTTCCAACATGGCATTTATATGCTCCTGCATTTAACTTTCTTTGCCAAGCCTCATTTTGTATAGTTTCCTCAGTAGAAACAGTTTGCTATTCAGGCTAGTTCTCTCATGCAAGTTTTGCAATGCAATTCACATACCTCTTGCTTTGGTCTCACTTCTTATATGGATTAGCTGGTCATCTTCTACCAATAAACTTATTGCAGTTTTTGCTAACGTGTCCTTTTTATCTCATTCCTCATGATTTGCTGCTGGTCTGTTCGTGGTAATCACCTCCCATAGATCATCTTTAAACAGCAGTATTTCCACTTTAAACGTCCACAATTAGTAGTTTACATTGTTCAGCTTTCCTACTGAAAGTCTGAGCTCTGAGCTGCTTGCCAAACTTGCTTCCTTCCCTTTCCCCTTCTGGGATTTAGGCCTTCTTACTCACAGTCAGTAGGCCTCTCTGTCTGGGAGTTTTCTTTCACAGTCTGCACTCCTTCTGGGCTGCTTCTAGTCTTCAAAATTGCCTTGAAGATGTCCTGGGCCCATAACCTATTGTAGAGTTAGCTTTCTGTT
>QEPC01000694.1:1491627-1501677 GCA_003113815.1 Sphenodon punctatus
CCCCCCCCCCCCCCCCCCCCCCAATTGCACTGCTAACAGCTTATTCCCTGCTGGGATTTTATTTACTTTCCTTAATTAAGGTCACAGATTTTTAAAGGTGATCATTTTTCAGATGAAGGTTTCAACATTGGCTCGAAACCTCCTCCTGCTTAAAAGATGCTCTTCCACGGCCTTAGTTGCTCCCTCAAATTAATGGGAGCAAATAACAGCTGAAAACAGTCGCAATGGGGAGATTGGATGTTTGCTTGCCTGGGTAAGGCATTTGGGGTTATGGCTCTGTGGCATTTCCCCTGATATCGGAAGGGATCGGTCGTATGGTAGCCCAGATGCTTGGAGGGTCTGTGGGGTGTTGGCGTGAGACAGTGACTTACCCAGGGCCACCCATGCAATCATGTCTGAATGCATTTACGATAGTAACTCGGGGGAACTGAGTTCCCCTGCAATAGCCAGAGGTCAGAGTAGGTGATCTTAATTCCAGGCTTTAAATCAGGGGTGGGGAACCTTTTCCTTTGCAGGGGTCACTTTGAAAGTTAGTACAAGCTCTGAGGGCTGCATAGAGAGGAGGGCATGCACCCAAGGAGAGAGGGGACAGATCTGGACCCTCCTCTTCCCGAGTGCATCCCTTAAGCACCCCCAGAACTCAGGAAGAGAAGGGTCCAGATCATGGACCTGTGCCATAGATCTGTCCTTGTGTACTTGCTGTTATTTCCCCTCTCTTACCCTGAGCGTGGTCTTCCATTGTTTGGAGATCGGAATTGGATCCAGGGGCCTGAAGTTTCCCATGCCTGCTTTTAAATCGATTAATCTTTTGGAGCTTGATATGCATGTAGACTGTGTTTTCTTCCATCCAATGTTAACCCTGGGAACTCCTTGCTACTGGGTTATGCCATGCCACTCACCTACCATCCCCCTGGCTCCACCTCTAGGTTAAGCTCCGCTCCTAGGCCCGCCGGCCTTACTGGCCCAGCGCCCCTCCAACATCAAAACCCACCGGCTGCCCCTGGCCAAGAACCAAACGTACCAAAAATGACTCTATCGGATTAATCTAATATCTTGGTTCTTTCTCAATATCAGCGGTATAGGATCTTTTGCATTGGTTTTTTTATGGGATTTTTAACTTTGTGGGTTTCCCCATTGAAGTCAATGGGGAAAACCATAATGTTAAAAATCTGATACGAAGAGAACCCAGAACCAATAGGAGAATCAGTAGGCAGAGATCTGATACCAATAGAAACTGAGAACTAAGATTTTGCGTAAGACCCACCCCTATTGCTCATTGTTTTGCTCTGCACTTGTTCTCTTCTGCCCGGCATGGAGTGTTGTGAACAGGTAAATGGTGTGGTCAGTCAGTAAATAGACCCTGAACCCAGATGTTGTTACCCACTTGCTCCATAAAGAGTGTGAGTTCACGGAGCCAAGGAATATGTACGGTAGAAGGAGCAGTAGACTACACCCACTTCTCCTGAAACTGTAGATTCAATCCATTAGCCCATCATGTGAACCAAAATTGTTCTTCATGGATTTCTGCTACCTTTACCATGGTGTGGACTCAGTATGGCAACCACACATTATTTCCGAATTACCATGGAAGATATCAAAACTTGCTACCTAAAATGGATACACCTGGTGATGGTTCGGAAACTGCAGCTGGTGCAGAATGCAGCAGCCTGGCTCTTTAGGGGGACGGGTCATTGTGAGCATGTTACACCAGTGCTCCGTTCTTTGCACTGGTTGCCAATAGTTTTCCGGGCTCAATTGAAGGTGTTGTTTTTGATCTTTAAAGCCCTAAATCTGCCCGACCCACGTGGGGGGACATACCCTCGACCTGATCTTCGGCTCTGGCCTTGAGGCGGGGGGTCCGGTTGTGGGGGAGGTGACAGCGGTGCCCTTGTCATGGACGGACCATTACCTCCTTCAGGCCGGTCTTTTAGCGCGCCCCCTCCAGAAGGGGAAGGGACCAGTTAGGATGGTCCGCCCTCGGAGGCTGATGGAACCCCAGCGGTTCCAGGAGGTCCTGAGGGAGCTTACCCTGGATGTGGACGGTCACTCTGTGGATGAGCTGGTCCGGCATTGGAACATCTTGCTGGAGGAGGCCATTGACAGGGTGGCTCCGAGGCGCCTTCTGCCTCGGTCTCGTCACCGCAGGACCCCTTGGTTTACTGAGGGGCTGCGGTGTATGAAGCGTGTGGGCAGGAGGCTAGAGCGACGCTGGCGTCGGACTCGGTCTGTCTCCGATCGTCTTCTCCATAGGGCCCATTTGCGGTCCTATGTGGAGGCTGTGAGGACGGCGAGGAAGGAATTCCTCGCCGTCCTCATAGCGTCTGCGAAGTCGCGTCCAGCGGAGCTGTTTCGGGTGGTGCGGGGGCTGGTTAGTCCGGCCTCCCTCCGCCTGGATGGGGACTTGTCCCGGGCCCGCTGTGAGGAGTTTGTCATCTACTTCGCAGACAAGATTGCTCGGATTCAGGCCGATTTCGACGCTGGGTTGATAGCAGTAGGGGAAGAGCGCGGGGGGGCGGAGGGTCCGTCTGGTCCATCTTTATGGGGTGAGTTTCAGGAAGTGACGCCGGCCGATGTGGTGGATGTCCTGGGGTCTGTGAGGGCCACGTGTTGTCAACTAGATCCATGCCCGTCCTGGTTAATAAAAGCTTCCGGGGAGACGTTGGGGACGGTGCTGGCGAGGGTGGTGAATGCGTCCCTTCGGCAGGGGAGGTTGTCGCCTTGCTTAAAAGAGGCTGTGGTGCGCCCCCTGCTGAAAAAACCATCGTTGGACGTAGACGCGCTCGCCAGCTACCGACCTGTCTCTAACCTTCCCTTTTTAGGGAAGGTTATTGAGCGGGCAGTGGCGCTCCAGCTCCAGGGTCATCTAGATAATATCGGGCTCCTTGACCCTTTTCAATCTGGGTTCCGCCCCGGCTATGGCACCGAGACGGCGTTGGTGGCCTTGGTGGACGACCTCCGCCGGGAGATGGATGCGGGATGTTCGACATTTCTCATCCTGCTCGATCTCTCGGCCGCTTTTGACACCGTGGACCATGGGCTGCTGTTGAGACGACTGCGTGACCGGGGGGGTCTGGACGGGACTGTTCTTGAATGGTTCCGTTCATTCCTCTCGGGGAGGAGCCAACGGGTGGTGTTGGGGGAAGAAACATCGAGCCCCCGCGCCTTACCGTGTGGCGTTCCGCAGGGATCGATCTTGTCTCCATTATTATTTAACATCTATATGCAGCCCTTGGGGGAGGTCGTGAGAGGGTTCGGGGTGCGATGTCACCAGTATGCTGATGATACTCAGCTGTACCTCTCGTTTTCTACCGACCCAGACCCTGCTGTCTCGGTGCTATCCCAATGTTTGGAGGCCGTGGCGGATTGGATGCGGCGGAGCAGACTGAAGCTCAACCCAGATAAGACGGAGGTGATGGTGGTGGGGAGGGCGAAGGGGGTGGTGGCCCCCCTGGTTGGGGGGGTTTGCCCCCCTGTAGCTCAGCAGGTCCGGAGTCTGGGGGTCATATTGGACGCAGACCTGCGGCTGGAGCGGCAGGTGGAGGCAGTCGCTAAGGCTGCCTTCCGCCAGCTTTATCTGGTACGTAGGCTGCGTCCGTATGTCTCTGGCCCGGACCTGGCCTCCCTCATCCATGCCTTCGTCACCTCGCGGCTCGACTACTGTAACGCGCTCTACGTGGGGCTTCCCTTGTTCTTGGCCCGGAGGCTGCAGCTGGTGCAGAATGCGGCGGCCCGTCTTCTTACGGGGACGGGTCGCCGGGAGCACATTACACCGGTGCTCCGAGCGCTGCACTGGCTGCCGATAGTGTGCCGGGCCAAGTTCAAGGTCCTAGTAATGATCTATAAAGCCCTATACGGCCTTGGCCCCTCTTACCTTAGGGACCGCCTCGCCCTTCGCGCCCCGGAACGGCTCCTGCGGTCTGCCGGGGGTGCCCTCCTGGAGGTCCCCCGTGTTAAGCGGGGGGCCACGATGGAGCGGGCATTCTCGGTGGTAGGGCCGCGGCTGTGGAACTCCCTTCCGGAGGAAGCTCGCCTGGCCCCAAGCCTTTTGACTTTTCGGCGGAACTGTAAGACCTGGCTGTTTGCCCAGGCCTTTGGGAGGGAGGGGGGGTGATTTTAATCCCCCGCCCATGTATTTATTTATCACTGTCTTTAGCCCTGTTTTATTGATGTTTTATATTTATATTTTAATTGTTTTAAATTGTTTTTATGAGTGTTGTCAGCCGCCCCGAGCTGCGTTGCAGGATGGGGCGGGATAAAAATCTATAAAATAAAATAATAAATAAATAAATAAAATAAATGGCCTGGGCCCTACCTGCAGGATCACCTCACTCCCTAGGTTCTGGATCAACCCCTGTGGTCAGCCAGGGGTGCCCTCCTTGAGATCCCCTGGGTTTCCTGGGTGGCGACGATGAGGAGAGCGTTCTTGGTGGCCACACCGTGACTGTGGAACTCCCTCCCAGTAGTGGTCTACCTGGCCCTGGACCTCCCCTCTTTCCAACAACATTATAAGACCTGACTATTCTGCCAGGCCCTTTTTGAGGGAGATGGATGATGGGTGGGGGGTTGGGTTGGGTATGGGTGGATATTTTTGTTCTTTTCTATTTTAGCTTTACTATTGGTTGTTTTTAATGTTTTTATGTATTGTTGTATTTTAAACAGTTGTGAGCCGCCCCAAGCTGTGAAGATGGGGGGGGGGCGGCAAAAAAATCTAATACAATAAAATAATGAATTAAATAAATTACATACCTGAGGAAGGGTTTGGACCCAAAGCTTGCTTATTATAACCAACAGCAGTTGGTCCATTAAAAGATATCATTCAAACCACTTTGTCTCCCTCTCTTATTTATTTGGGGAAGATGTGAAGACAAAGGGAACTCTCTGCTTGTTTGATACTAGCATGAAATCTTGTCTATGTCTGGCCGTTATATAAAACTCAATTATACCTGTTTTTCCTTTCCTATGCTGTATGGATTCTAGGGACTCCCATGTACTAGAAGTATTTGTTTTCTAGCGCATCTTGGTGGCAGCACATGTTATGTTGCCACCTGGTGTAGAAGTGATGTAAAAACTTCTCAGTTTTGTGTGAACAAAGGCTGCATCACTGCAGAGATAAACTTCAGGAAAAGAAAAGCACCTCAGCCATGCGTGCAGCTACCTTGCCTACTGACCCATCCAGTGGACTGAAATCATCTTTGGGGAAAGATAACATCTTCTAACAGGGGATCTGGTACTTTGGATAAGCCCCACACCTAGAGAATTTGACAGAAAGAGTAAGTCAGGGCTGCAGGGAAGGGAAATGTAGCACTCAGACTGAAAATGTATAAATCCACAGTTGTCAGCCTATAAAGCTTTGATCTTGACAGAAGGTGCTGTACAGAAGAAACCCTATCACTTTTACACCGTTGCTCTTATAAATGGACTCCTGCTGGTGGAAGGATGAAAGTCTGTTTCAAATTAATCCTTCCAGTTTTCCTGTTCTTACACATCACATTCCAGATAGATCTATACTTGATAATGGAGATCTGTTGACGGTTGCCTTCCTGATATTTTGCACAAAGAATTTCTTTAAAGCAATACTGCAGGATGAATCCCTTTAATTGTTTTATAAACCCAGAGGCAGAACAAGAGGAGTGTTTCTAAAGGTTTATTTTATTGGCTAACAAACTTGCTGTCTTGCTTTAAAAGTGTTTTACTTATGTTCACAGAAATGTATAAATATTGTTCAACATTCTTTACACAATCCTCTTCTACCTATATTTAGAACTGTATACGCTGCTGCAAGCAAGAATTACAAAATAAAAGCAGACTTCATTCCTCACAAATAACTTTGAATAATAGACTTCAGTTCTATTCTGAAAGATGTCGATACTGTGCATTTTATGGTTGTTCTCTACTCTGCAGTTATAGTAGAATTCTATAATTCCTGAGGCAAAATATGTCATCACAAATATGTTGTACATGTGCATACTGCCATTAAGAGGTCTCTGGAGATGTTGATCTTTTGATCTCACATCAGAAGTGATTTACCTTATCACCTGTCCTCTACAATTTAGAAAGGAAAAAGGCATCCTTAATACAGTTTTATTTGGTTTTTAAATATCTAACAGAACTCTTAAGAGTAAGATCTTTTAGATTACATAGAAGACTATCTCTTACAGCAACAATACACCAATGAATTTTTGGGCTGCTCCTTATGAATCCAGTAGATTCCCTTTATTGTTAAACATTTATTATAGTTTGTCCACTGATTCACAAGTGGAAATTAGTGCTAAATATTTTGAGTTAGAATTTAAGCTGAAATTATTTTATTCAGTGTGGGACATGCTCCTTCAACTGATTAGTGCCAGCCCTAGTATTTAATGCTGGGTCATATCCCTTTGAAATGCATAAAACTTGCACAAGCATTAAACAAATGCTGAACAGCCACAGGATCATACGGCTGTGAGTATGATCACTTCCACTTCCACTTCCACACTCACACTTCAACTTGTAGTTCACACTTAGCTAAGTCGCTCTTAGGTTGGGGGTTCGGGGCCGGTCTCACAGGGCAAGGCTCTGATCACCAGCAAGGGAGCTCCTCTGAGTCCTCCCTTATAAGCAGAGCCACAGCGTTCCTCTCCAGCAGGCGGGCAGAGCATCGGGGTGGCGGCCCGAGGGGCGTGGCTGCCTGCCATGTGCTTGCAGGGGGCGGGGCCGGCCCTGGCAGCTCCGTCGCACCGTGCCGCGGCGAGCCCGGGGGCGTGGCCTGGGATTGAGGTACTGCTTGCCGAGGAGCGCTGTCAGCGTGCTCCGCCCCTGTTGCAGGGTGGGTCATCCCCTGTTCCTCCTCAGGCGCTGGTCCTGGGCCTTCCTGGGGGTGAGATTGGTGCGACCCTCCCGGACGGTCCTTCTGGGAAACCCGTTGCTGCCGGGGACGTCGGCCCGGCGGGGCCCGCTGCCTCGGACCCTGCCTGCCCCCCCATCTCCTCAGGCCCCCAGGCCTGACAGTACCCCCCTGTCGATGTCGCGGCCAGGGCCTCGGCCCGGGCTTGCCCGGGTAACAGGCATGAAAACGATGAAGCAACAGAGGGGCATGTATGTTTGCCACAGGCTCCCAAGAGTTCTCTGACGTATCGTAGCCCTTCCACTTGACTAGGTATTGCAGTTGCCCCTGACATCGTCGGGCATCGAGAATGGCTTGTACCTCGTATTTGGGGTCCTCGGATCCCAAGATCGGTAGAGGGCCAGGCTCCGCAGGGGGACAATGGTCTTTGGCGGCCTTCAGTAGGGAAACATGGCACATCGGGTGTATCCTGTACTGTGGGGGTAAGGTTACCGTGTAAGCCACCTCATTCACCTGCCGGTTGATGGGGAAGGGTCCCATGAAACGATAGTCAAGCTTCGGAGAAGGGCGGGTGGAGGGGTAGTGGCGCTGGTCGACCCATACAAGGTCCCCCACGTTGAAGCGAGGGGCTTGTATCCGGTGTTGGTCTGCAAATCTCTTGTATCGTTGTCGTGCTTGTTGGAGGAGTGCTTGAGTCGTCGTTTGAGCTTGCCGAATTTGTTTTACTAATGCCCCTGCGGCGGGTACTTGGGGGGCGTCTAAGTCCGGGGTACAAATACGCAGGTGGAATCCATACGTAACAAAAAAGGGAGAGGAGCCTAAGGAGGCGTTCAGGGTGTTGTTATATACAAATTCCGTGAAAGGAAGTAAGTCATACCAATCGTCCTGGAGATGGTCAACATAACAACGGAGATATTCCTCTAGTGTTTGATTGGTGCTTTCCACCTGTCCATTGGCCTGGGGGTGGTACGCTGTCATAAGGTTCAGGTTGATCTGGAGTGCCTTTAACAATGCCTTCCAGAGCCGTGAGGTAAACTGGGTTCCCCGGTCGGATACGATATCGATGGTCACGCCATGTAGCTTGATGACGTTGTGTAACAGCAGCAGTGCGGTATGTTTGGTGGTGGGGAGGCCTTGACAAGCGATAAAGTGGGCCATCTTCGTAAAATGGTCGATCACCACCAAGATGGTGGTGTACCATTGTGACGGGGGGAGCTCTACAATAAAATCCATGCCCACTCATTGCCAGGGGCCGTGTGGCATAGGGGCTAGCTGGAGGAGTCCTATGGGGTTTTGCCTGGGAACCTTGGTTTTAGCGCAGATGTTGCAGGCGTGGACATAACGCGCCGTGTCCGCCTTCATGGCGGGCCACCAAAACTGACGGTGGAGTAGATCGTAGGTTCTCTTGATTCCTGGGTGCCCTGCTAAGGGGCGTTGTGGTAACTCCATAAGGCTCTGGCCTGGGCAGCTTGGGGAACTACTATTCTTCCCTGGTGCCAATATAGCCCCTGCCATTGTTGCAGAGGGTGATTTTGTAATACCTCCTGGTCCTGCAGCGAAAACTTTTGTAGGTGGTTACTAGACAAACTTGACGTGGCCAGTGCACAGGGTTTAAGGATGGGCTCGCCTTGGTTACCCAGGAGGGTCTCTTCCTTGGTGGATCTTGAAAGGGCATTTGCTAGCAAATTTTGTTTCCCGGGGCGGTACTGGATCTGAAAGGTAAACCGGGAGAAGAAGAGCGCCCAGCGTCCATGTCGGGCGTTGGCAATTTTAACCGTTTGAAGGTACAGGAGGTTTCGATGGTCTGTAATGACAGTTACAGGTAACTTGGCGCCCTCCAAATAATGCCGCCAGGTAGTGAAGGCTGCCTTGATGGCTAAGAGTTCTCGATCTAGTATGGTATAGTTGGCTTCAGCGCTCGTGAGCTGCCGGGAATAGTACGCGCAAGGTAGAAGGACTCCAGTCTGGGCTTCTTCCTGTAACAGGACGGCCCCAATGGCTTTGTTGGAGGCATCAGTCTCTACCACAAATGCCTTCTCAAAGTCTGGATATTGTAGAAGCAGAGCTCGCATGAAGGCTTGTTTTAGTGTGTCAAAGGCCTTCTGATGCTCTGTCGTCCATGTGTAGTAGGCTCCCTTGCGTAGCAGCATGGTTAGAGGTTTTGTTACGGCAGCATAGCAGGGAATATACTGTCGGTAATAATTTGTGGTCCCTAAAAAATGTTGTAGTGCCTTGACAGTGGGGGGTGGAACCCAGGATAGAATTGCCTGTACCTTGGTTTCGTCCATCTTCAACCCCTCCGGGGAAATGACAAAGCCCAAGAAGGCAATTGAGGTAGTATGGAAGGCACATTTGGACAGTTTACAGAAGAGGTGGTGCTGTTGAAGCTTCTTCAGGACGGTCCGGACATGGCCCACGTGTTCTTGTTCTGACCGGGAGTAAATTAAAATATCGTCCAGGTAAGCGATAACGAAAACGTCCAAAACCTCCCGAAGTACATCGTTTATGAAATGTTGAAACGTAGCCGGGGCTTTGGCCAATCCAAAAGGCATCACAAGATACTCAAAGTGTCCGTATCTTGTCCGAAATGCCATCTTCCACTCGTCCCCGGCTCGTACTCGTACCAAGTAATAGGCCCCTAGCAGGTCGAGTTTAGAGGAAATGCGTGCTCCCTGGAGCCGATTCAGCAGTTCAGGGATCAATGGTAGGGGGTATCGATTTTTCACTGTAATAGTATTCAGACCCCGGTAATCGATGCAGGGCCGTAACCCCCCGTCCTTTTTAGGCACGAAAAAGAGGGGTGCCCCCGCCGGGAAGGTAGAGGGCCGAATAAACCCCTTTTGTAAATTCTCATCGATATACTGTTTGAGGGTCCGTAATTCTGGCCCTGAGAGAGCATAGATCCATCCGTAGGGAGGCTGGGTTCCAGGTAGAAGCTCAATGGGACAGTCGTAGGGACGGTGCGGGGGTAATACGGTCGCTTCTTGTTCACTGAAAAGAGGGGCATAGGCCTGGTAGGTCACGGATAATCCAGGAACATCGCAGTCTGGCATGGTGGTGTACCCGGTGGGGGCGAGGTTCCTGGCCTCGGGAACATAGTTACTGGGTTTCCGGACCTGCAGGGTATGCCACTGCCAGTCGATGGTCGGGTTCCATTGTTCAAGCCACGGGATCCCCAAGACAACAGGAAAAATAGGGGTACACACTACATCCAATTGCAGGGGTAA
>QEPC01000694.1:1501777-1514740 GCA_003113815.1 Sphenodon punctatus
ATAGGTACATTCACAGCTATTAGTCAGAGGTAGGTTTGGGGAATGTAACCTCTTACTGTCAGGAGCTGGGGGAGTAAACAACAGGAAGTGGATCACCCCATTGTGATCTGTTGGGTACTTCTTCCAAGCAACTGAGATTGGCCACTGTTGGAGACAAGAGCTGGGCTCGATGGACCATTGGTCTGAACCAGTATGGCACTTCTTATGTGCTAACAAGACTACTATATTCGTTGAAATTCTAGTAGATATGAGAAGAAAGCATCTACAGTAACATCAAAGACAGTGTGTAAGGACTGACAATCTTCTGAACCTAGAATTCAGAATATCTGAAGCTTTTGCTCATGTTTATTGAGTTATTAGTTGCTGCATGCGTGTTGAATGACTGACTCCTCCTACAAAATATATGTAATTATCCAACTGGAATTTCCACAGGAAGCAGCAAGATTTGTGCAGAAGATAGAAATCCTTAGAATGATACACTATAAACTCACTGGATATGAGTTTTGCCAGAATCATCTGAACAATAATACACCGCACCCTCATTATATCACCTGTCACCGCCTTGTAAAAGAAACTGTGTCATAACAAAGACGCTTAAATCTTATGTGTTTGACTGTGAAGAGCCCTTCCATAGGGACAGCAGACAAATTAGAGGCTTTTCCCTACATGTAAAGGCTCTGAAATCTTGTATCATCTAAGACCACATTCATACATGCAACTAAATCAGTTTAGTAAGTCCTCAGCTCACTTGTAACTCAATATTGTTCACACACCAAACAATGATATTCCAGAGTAGGAGGCAAAGTATGTACTCCAAGAAAAATAGGAGCAGATACTCCCCTTAGCTTACCCTGCACATGAGAACCCTTTCCATAATTGTTTTGAGAACACCATATACAAATCAATCCCAGGTGTCAACACACAAACGCTCTTCCAAAGAACTCTTCTGTGAAGGTCTCTACTAGTCGTTTCCTGACCCTTTCCAATCTAGACATGCATGAGTGGAATCATGCTCACAGAAAGAAACTGGAGGTTTAGGAGGCCTTTTCGGGGACTCTATAGTGCAGCAGTAGCTCAGCAAATCTCATCAAAACAATGTCTACGAACAACTACTGGAGCAGATGACTGCCCTGGAGTAGTGCACCCAGTGCAGTGCAGGACCAGAGCAACTGATCTTAAAAGAAAGTACCAAGGAATCTGGAACGCCAACTATAGGTCTGGATGTGAGTTCACATTGTGGAATTACTCCCAGGTACTGGACTGAATTTTTGTTGAGGATGCCAACATAAACCTGCTGTTAAGGATATCCAGCCTGAGAATATCTGTTCTACCTGAGAATGTTGCCAGGGATCCCTTTGAGACAACAGATGAGGCAGTTTTATGGAAGGCTCCATATCCCAGGCTCTGGAGGGACAACAGCAGCACCCGAAACAATGCAGACTCCTGGCTATGGATGAAAGCCTCTTTGCAGAAGAATTTACATATGTATCTTGCCCTGCCTCCAGCATAATGTACTGGTGGTGTTTAAGTGTTCTCAGTCAAGTCCTCTGGTGGGCGAGCTCTCTGGCATGGCTGGTCCTGTGGCTCCAGATGGGTAAAGAGAATGGGATGCTGGTATCAGTATGGTATCATCAGGCCTTGCCAGAGTTTCTAGACCTCGTACTGTGTATCATGGCCACTGTTACAAGTGTGTCAGCTGCTGGGTGGTGTTTGCTTTTGGTGGACACACCATGCCACTGAATCTTGAGAAAGGGACCTGTACTGCGGATCCTGTGAGTCTGGTGGCTTCACTTACTATTAGTCAGTTCTTTCATTTGTGGGATTGTTGGTTTGAGGGCAGTGGAGAACAAGGGCATGAAGCAGTGCAGGAAGGCGTGGGGTGCTGCATGTGAATGATGTGTGCTCTCTCACTTCTGTGCACAGCTCCTTTCAGTGGCTCCTCTGAAACTGTCAGCACTACACAGTGCCTGTCCCAGCTACTCTCCAAGGGAAGATGCAAGAGAGAAAAGGTCTTTTGCAAGCTGTTGAAAGAGTGCAGGTGAAATACAGAGATGTTACACAACCTTCTGCAGGAAGAGTGGGAAAAGAATCAGCAGGAAAGTGTGAACATGGAACAATGACTGGACAACAGGAAGCAGCGCTGAGCCATACAGTGTCACAAAGCACAGGATAGGCAGTTCATGCAACTGTCAAATGACAGGATGAAGCATGTGGTGTCTGCCCAGACCACTTTCCTTAACTCCATGGCTGATGCAATGCACTGGTGGAACAGCTTGCTGAGGTGTGACCGCAGAGACAGGGAATGACATGATATTGGCATTCACAAAACCTGGGATGGTCCCATTATACAGATGTCCCCACATACATACCATGACCTTTAGCACGGCTTACAGAATGCTGACTGCAGCTGTATACAGGACATAACATGGATAGATCCAAGGGAGAATGATGGGTAGACATCTCTCCCTCCATTTTTGGAGGATGTACTTACCAGAGGACCCCCTCTGCAAGAGCATCGGGAGGTGATTCATGCTCTCCTGTCCCTAAAAACTGTCTTTGTTTGGGGGGGGGGGGTGTTTGTTTTAATGAAAATTTACTAATTTATGTACTTGCTTATTTTCCATTGGTTCATTGTTGATGACAATGAAGTCCAGCCACTGCTGTACTGTCCATGGTTGGATAATGAAGGGTCAAGAGAGCTTCTGTGTGGTGCACACAACAAGCAGTGGAGATGGTAGGACACAATGTGGAAGGGTGAGGGAGGGAACAGCAATGTGTGCTCATCTGCTCTTAACCATGGGGAGTAAGTGCACATTTAATTATGCAGTTGTTACTCATGGTCATGGTCAGGAGAAGCATACATTTCTGCATCAAGCCCTTCCATGCTGTGTCTTTTCAGTAGCATGTTAATAATATTTTTATTTTTATAGCACCTCCCTCCCCTACCTACATGGCACTTGAAGCACTTCACATTTTACATAAAAGCATAGTATGCAGAATTTAAAACAAATAATTTAAAAGAATAGTTAAAAATTGCAAGATAGGGGAAGGAAAAAGGGAGGACAAAATACATTAAGGGGACCAGCAGTGGATCCTAAAAGCACCTAGAAAATAAATATGTTTTCAGGTGCTTTTTGAAGGTTAGGACAGGGGAACTGAGACGAACATCCAGGGGGAGCGAGTTCCACACCAAGGGGCCTGCCAGCAAAAGTTTAGTCGCCTGCCAACTTAAGACATAATGGCGGAACCCCCAAACAGCAGGTGGTTCCTGAGTGCAGATAACCATTAGTGCAAGGCTCCAGAAGAAGGTCTAGAATAAGGCCTAGACCATTTAGGGCCCTGAAAACCAGTAGCACAATCTTCAGCTCAATCCATCGTTCTACAGGCAGCCAGTGCAGAGAATGCAGGGTGGGCATAATATGATCACGGCTGCCTAAACGAGTAAGCAGCTGCACTGCTGCATTCTGAACAAGCTAAAAACAATGGTGTCATGGGGGCCCAGGCTGGGCCGTGCTGTGGTAATTATGACTACTTCTTGGCAATATGTGGTATGATGCTATTAATCGCATATGTCGATTTTGGATCATAAGATTCCTTGATTTGTAAAACCCAATACCATTGTAACTCTGGACAATGGATTGCTAAATACCTGCATGGTGGAGTGAAGCCTGCAGGATTGAGCAATTGCAACAACAGATAAGGCAATTCTAGGGCAAGTCAACATGCCCAGGTGAGCCACACCCTCAAGGAATGACAGGAATGCATCCAGGGATACTGAAGAGACTGGGTGAGAACACATGGGAAGACCCTCCACATGCTACTCTGAGGACACATGCAACACATCAAGCTGGTGCCTACATCTCTGGGGAGAGAAGCAAGAACAGGACTTTTCACTCTCTAGTTATCTTCAAGGATTTGGTAAGGCCAGGTAGGCAGGGACCTTGTAAGTTGAGCCAGAATTGCACATCAGGTCTACTTTTGTTTGTTTTATGTATTTTCTGTAACCTCTGAACCCTCAATCCCACCGTAGTACTTTTTAACAAACTTTCTCTTCTTTAAATTGTGTCTGCATACATGCTGCCACTGGAATTCAATGAGGACCACTCGTCCAACCTTGAGACAAGCCTGACACACACTTTATGACACCATGGTGCTGCTAAGATCCAGGCGACCAGGAATAACCCTTTGGCTGCTGGCACACTCAGCGAGGAGTGGTGTCCAGAAGAGGGCTGGATTTGGTTGTGGCTGACCTAACAGTACTCTGGGGACAGTCAGAGAGAAGGAACTGCCAGAATCCATGACATTGGCAAGCCTAAGGCAGGGTACCCCAAGTTGGTCTCAGTGCACAGTGTGATCCAGGTTGAGAAAGTGCTTTGATTGGAGCTGGTGCCCAGTGAGTGGTGTCTTCTGAGGAGAATCAAAGGTTTTACAGAATCTGCAAATGTTTGTTTTTAGTCTATTTTTGGGATACCTGAGTTTTCATAGACAGAGCATGGTCAAAAATTATGCCTAAATTCGTTACCTGGCCCACTAACTTTACTCAGACCCCAGCCACATTCAGGGGCCTGAGGGAGGCAAGGGCATCCTCATATCCATGCTTTTATCATCTCTTGGTTAGACTACTGTAATGCGCTCTATGTGGGGCTACCTCTGGTGACGGCTCAGAAGCTGCAGCTGGTGCAGAATGCGGTGGCCCGGCTCCTGGTGGGGCTGGGCTGCCGAGAGCACCAGGACTCCAATCTCTGCACTGGCTGCCAATAATCTTCCGGGCCTGATTCAAAGTGTTGGTTTTGACCTAGAAAGCCTTACACAGTCTGGGTGCTACCTATTTGTGAGATCGCCTCACTCCTCGGGTTCTGGACCGGCCCCGGCGGTCATCTGGGGGTGCCCTGTTGGAGGTCCCCCGGGTTTCCCGGGGAGCCACACAGGACAGGGCGTTCTTAGTGGCTGTGCTGTGCTTTTGGAACTCCTTCCCGGTGGGGGCCCATCTGGCCCCAGACCCCCCGGGTTTCTGCAGGAATTGTAAGACCTGGCTGTTCTATCAGGTGTTTGGCAAGGGAGAAGGGGGAGG
Source organism: Sphenodon punctatus (assembly GCA_003113815.1). NCBI lineage: Eukaryota > Metazoa > Chordata > Lepidosauria > Sphenodontia > Sphenodontidae > Sphenodon > Sphenodon punctatus. The sequence continues at coordinate 1,506,849 of QEPC01000694.1, forward strand.
GTGCTGTGGGTTTTGTTCTCCCCATTTTATTGTTATATGTTATTATATGTTTTTATATATTTTATTGTATTTTTATTGATTGATTTTGTTAGCCGCCCTGGGCTGCCTGGTGGGAGAGGCGGGATATAATTTTTTTAAATAAATAAATAAAATAAATATTGGCTGCCCCTTCCCACCAACATCACCTCAGTCTTTCCCGGAATGAGCATGAAGTAGCTCCGAAGCATCCAGACAGCTATGCCATTCAGGCATTCCTCCATAGCAGAGGCCAAGTTGGTAGGGCTCATGGGGCAAGAGATGTACAGTTGTGTATCATCAGCGTACTGAACCACATGCTTGATCATGATATCCCTAAAGGGCTGCGTATATACATTGAACAACATGGGCAAAAGACTAGAACCTTGAGGAACGCCACAATTCAGGCCCCTCAAGGATGGTGCATAACCATCCATCACCACCAACTGGCGCCTCCCTTCCAGGTATGACTGAAGCCACTGACCGGCAGCTCCCATCACATCAGCAACGTCCCTCAGCTGCTGAATCAGCAACCCATGGTCAATTGTATTGAACGCTGCAGTAAGGTCCAGCATAACCAAAATGGACAGATCTAAAATCATCACCAGATTGTTCAACACCCTGACAAGTTTGGTCTCTACCCCATGGGAATCCCTGAACCCGGACTGGAATTTTCCCAAAATATTGTTGGAGTCCAGGAGGAGTCAGGCCACAGCCTTCATTTGTGGGATTGTTGGTTTTGGGTTGCTGAATGTGCTAAACATTTGTTGTTCCCTTCTTTTTAGTTTCTAAAATTTTTGTGTACTTTTTAAGCACAATGAAACAGTAAGAAAAGTGATCTTGTGCAGAACTGGAAAAAAAAGTGGGAAAATGTTTTCATTTTGTAAAATCTTGTAACACAGAAAAGAATCATAAAACAGCAGCACCATGCCTGTTGTGCCAATGACTTTGTTTTTGTTAATATCTGAGAAAATTCCACCTTTTTCAAGGGTGGAAACAGACGACATGTTGGCTAAAGGGAGGGCTGGGAAATGGGAAAATATGGTGTAAAATGAATTGCTCTGCACCACAGCCTCTGCTGGGGGGGGGGGAGGGGGCAGGTGGGCAGGCGCTCCACCCTTTCCCCACCACCACTTGTGCTCCTGCACTAGGGATCGCAATACATTTCTTATGAGTGATGAAAAATATATTGTCTGTGCAAAGAAAATGGAAAATACATAAGAAAAATAGATTTTCAGTGCTCTCATCTGGACAGTTCCCTAATGGTTCATGTTGCACAGATGATGATGATGATGATGATGATGATGATGATGATGATGATTTTTCTGACTTTGTTCAAAATACTACTGTGCCTAATACTTGACTAGAACAGAAAAAAAGTATAAGTAGTCATAAAACCCAGGAAATTATCTTCCTTTGGTGAAAATAACTGTAGATATGAACAGGAGTGTTCATATCACATTGCGCATGAACCCAACAATGAAAACGATTAGTATTTTTGATGTAACATAGGAACAGAAAATTATCAATAGGGAGTTTCATCAGATAGTATCGAAAACCATAAGCATAGTAGGAGAATAAAGGTCATTACAAAACCGTCTCTCTCTAGTCATCAAGAATTATCCTTTTTATGCTGCTGGTAATCAGCTTCATTCCATTTGATCTCTTTTGCCTTTTGTCCTCCTAATTACAATGTAGCCATACATATTTCCATAGTAAAGACTGATTTGAGTTCTCATTTCAAGCTCCCCCACAATTTTCAAATGCTTACATCTCCTCAATCAAAGGTATATCAAGTTTAAAAATAATATGCATATATTTTCCTAAAGATAAACTTGTGCCCTCCCTGGTAGATGCCATGTTCCCAGAACAATTCCAGTACAGCATTGCTAACTCCCAGCATTTAATAATTTTCAGTGCTGGGAGTTAGCAATACTGTACTGGAATTGCTCTGGTAATATGGCATCTGTCGCATTGTGCTGCAGTTTCCTCAAAAGGAATTTGCGCTTAGTGGTCCAGGCCTGACATGATCTGGTCTGGATATAGGGCGCTCTTTTCCAATATGTGGAAACTCAGTTTACACTTTGCTAATAAGCCAGCCAGCTTAGCTAAGTATAGTAAAGACAATTTATTTATATAAATGAAGCTATGAAACTTAAGTATATTATAAAAATATGAAGCAATAGTTTACTTAAGTTCAAATAAAGACATAGCACAATAGAAACAGTGTCAGTTAAAAGTACATGACTTTAAGAGAACATTTCTGTTCAAGGAACAGCTCTGTTACAAGTTCAAAGATCTTAACATCTATAAGATATAACATATGCTCTAAGTATTATTGCTATGGTTGACTCAATGCATCATATTAATATATTACCCAGTCCTTTGTCTCATACTGCCATATGAAAGAAGTGAGAGAAGCTTCAGGAAAGGAAACTTTCTGAAAAATCCATTTCTCTTCTCCCTTCTTATAGAATGAAATTTGCTTGGAAGTCAGCTAAAAATGACGTCAGGTCAAGACTGCTGAGTGCTGACAGGGAGGGTTTTTCTCAAAGTACATAATAAGAAGCCTGTTGATACATTCTAAAACAGGTGTCTATCATCTAAGAAAGGATTAACAATGAGTAAACTCCAAAGAAACAAGGCCTCTTCCTGGCCTGCTTGAGCATCACATATCTTGAAACTGGTCAACAGAAAATGTGGATTTCTTTAAGAGACAGACTTGATTGTATTTTCTATTCCAGTATACAGGCTGATTCTCCAGTATCTGGTCAAGAGATCAGTAGAAAGGTCACTATAGGACAGCTCTTTACGAAGTCATCACACAGAGAGGCTAATTCTGATTTCCAATGTATTGAAACACAAATGGTCATAAATATATGCCTATATACAGGATGCATTACACATCTGCATGGCCCTCTCCACCCCAAAAACCCTATGATGAGATGAAAAACATTTTAAAAGTAAAAAATAATAAATCTTGGGTTCACTTGTCTTCTGGTATTCTTCTTTTTCTTCTTGCTCCATTTGGGGGCACCTTGGTGCATTCATTTGGATGGTGGAACATCTTCTGATCCTCCTCCCACAGGTCCAGCTGTGGAAGAGTGTGCAAAAGAGGTGTGCGGGAATGACTGGCCGGGGGTGGGGAATCGTGCCTGGCCCAGGAACTGTTCCCTGGTATGAACGCAGTGCGGAAAGGGATTGGTGCTTTATTTAGGGGGGTGAACTATGGGGAGAAGCAGGATGGGCAGCCGGGTTCCACATAGGCTGGCATGAAGAACCAATGCTGTTTAGGAAATGGCTCCTGCCTCTGAGCAGCTGTGCTTGTGGTGGCAGCAACAACATGCTTGAACAGGGAGATCTGGAGCTGGATGTACTGGGACTGGCTGCTTTGCATCTGTGCCTACATCTCACTCATTTCCTTGCTCACTTTCTCAATCACGTTGTCCAGTTGCTCAAACTGCTGCCAAGGCAGGCCCAGTTCCTGTCCTCCAGCTGGTGGTCCAGAGAGGCCTCAGCAGCAAAGGTCTTGTTTTCTGCTGCACCAGCTGCCTATGCTCCCTGGCAATACCATTAATAGCATCACGGATTTTGTCTGCCCGTCATGTGGTCTCCCAAGCAACATTCTTGCCAAATCCTTCCTACACCGCCAGTTGTAGACCTGCAGGTTTTGATTCCGCTGGATGCTTGTGACAGAGGGTTCCATCTGTTGTGCTGGCAGACTTGTAGCAAGGCAACAAGGAAAGCCATTAGTTCACGCCGCCTCACTCTAGTGTTTCAGGCCCCTGCCCTCCCAACTTTCAGCCCTCTGCCCACCCAGCCTATGCAGCTGCTGGGACAGTTGCTGAGGTGGGATCCCAGCGCCAAACAGTTCTTCTCCCATGATCACTTTAGAAGAGTGAAGAACATACAGAAATCAACCACCATCACATACATCCTCACCCCAGTCCACCTTTTTGGTACTCTCAGATGCCATTTTGGCTCCCCCCATGCTGTCTTACCATGGTGCCCTCCTCCACCACCAGCCTGTGGGCCCACCATGCTGCCTTCCCACACCTACCATTCCCATTTGGTGGAGCTGTTTTCCAGCAACTTACCTGCTGCTCCTCTGTGTTCTCCTGACCACCTGTCAACATAGTAAACAATTTTAAANGGATGGGTGAAATAGGAGGAGGATGGCAATGGATTAGGAATAGGAAGGAACAAAAACTGCTGGGAGAGTGGGAGACTTCTGAAACGCCTGCTGTTCAGGAACAGTGACTAGCTTGAAGGTGTTGGGAAGGGGGGAGGCAATCAGTTTTGTTTCTTGCTGTGCCTGCCTCACCGCAAGCCCCATTGGCTCCGTGCAGCCTAGCCCGTGGCCAATCGCAGACTGCGAAGCCAGTTTTCTGAGGCGAAAAGGGATGATGATTAGGCAGGCTGGCTGCTACTCCAAGCCTCTCCACCCCTGGTGCCTGGAAATCTGCTCCTCAGCTGATTCCCCCTCCCTGTCACGTTTTGCCTTCCAGTGACACATTTTTGCCACCCGAACTCACCCAAACGCGACCTGAACTGACCGAACTGTTCGGTCATTTCGACGTTCAGATCTAGTTTGGTTCGGTCAGTTTGTGTTCGGATTTGGGTTCAGTTAGCTGAACAGGCCGAGTTCGGGTTGAACTCCAAACTTCCAAACCATGTTCGCTCATCCCTAATGTTTGTTTCTGGAACTGAAGGTCTTTTTGCAAGTTTAGGTCAAAACAGTTTCTCTGCTGAAAACATGTTTTCATCTTATAAAGAAACAGTAATTTTGATAATAGAGAAACACCGCCACCCCGCGGAAAAGGTGTTTTATTGTTTCAGTCATATCTCAAATACAAAAATAGGTCTAATTTTTAAGCTAAATAAGGGTTTTTAAGGCTGTCAATTGGAGTAGTATTAATGTAAATTCCAAATTGTTTTAAGGTATTTTAATGAAAGAATTCTGTATAGATTAGGAAATCTAGGGGAGAAATTAGAGACTAAAGACATTAAGAATAATGTATTTAATTAGTGAACTACAGTTTATTTCACCCTAAAGTTTGGCTTCAAATTATACCTAAATACACCATTCAGATGTATAAGTACTTGTTCCTTTGAATTGTGTCTTAATGAGAAACTCAGAATCTTATAAATCAATGTTGCTCTAGAAACTTCTTTCTAAAGTGAGTAGAACCACGGCAGATATAGCATCTGTTTTTCAACAACTTCCTGAAAAGAAACCCTATATGAAATTATGTAGAATGAATAGAATTTAATAAAACTTCAGTGAAGCTAATAGATTCCATTAGGTTTCATAGAACTCTGTTGAGCTAATAGACTCTATTGAAGTGGGACAAAGAGCAGGACTGGTAAAAGGTTACAATGGTCTTGGTTATTTTGACTTCACCCCTCCTTACTTCTATGAATCAAGAAGAAGATACGGCTGTGGAGACATGGAAACCAAAAACATCTTTCTTTTGTGTCATCACTTGGCAAGACGCAAACTTCATGCTGATTGGAGAAAAACCAGGTCACCCCTGACCTGCTGGCCACTGATTGGAGGAACACCTGACAGCCATACTGAAAGACTCTCAGAAATTCTATAAGACTGGCAGGATATTGTTGACATAAGAAGGAGAGGAAGACATTTGCTTGCTAACCAACATGCTGCTGGGCCAAGTCACCTGTGGAACTTAGTTTTTTCTGTCCCAACGTTTTCTTTTATTTTCCAAACTTTTACTACTTTTCATTTTTAAAGCTACTTTAAGGCTACTTTCCTCTTTTTCTCTTACCAGCTGAGCTGTTGGCTCTACTGCCACCGGGACCCTGGACCTCGCTTCATCACTGGGGGCTGGGAGCCAGGTAGGCTCACACGATAGAAAGGGGAGTTGAGCCCCCCCTGGACAGCTATTGTCCCCCCCCATTGCAGGAGGGGTGGGGGCAGGGGTTGGGGACTCCTCCCCCCTTCCAGGTGAATTACGGTGGGAGGAGGGTAAAGGGGAAGGCAGCCCGGCATTGCCACAGGCCACGTGCCTAAGGGCCACACCAAAGGGCCCTTGGGTGCGGCCCTTAGGTGAGGGCTGGGGGAGGCTGGTTACAGGATAGAGGGCCTATTATAGGGCAGTTGGCTGGGGTATATATTGAGAGGATGAGGGAGGATTGAGGGGAATATAGTTCCTCACCTGTATATGTGGGGGGGGGGACTGGGTTAGGGAGGGTTGGGCATGGCCCCCTGGTGAGAGAGGGGGGTCTGACCCAATAAGGGGGGGTTTTTTGGTCCCCCTGTGAGATGGTTGGGGGTCCAACGGGATGACCACGGGGGGGAGAGGGAGGGGCCGGAGGGGTGTCCACAGCCATTAGGGTCATGATGGGCCAGGGCAATTATGGTCTCTCTGGGAGGCAGGGAACAACTGTGAGGAGGGACAGGTACTTAGTTCCTGTCCCTTGCACAGGCCCCNTAACATATGTAGGTGGGTTGGGTTCTTTGATTCCAAGTAGTGGGTGTTTTGTTAAGTGGATAATGGTATGGCAAAAGAAGCCATAGCCTTTAAAACGGGTGACATCTTTTAGCCATGTTGTTTGCTGTGTTTGCTGAAAGCAACCTGGATTAACTGGGGTACCCAGGAGGTGCCCAGCTGAGAGAGAGGAATTCCTTATAGGGTCTACTCAGGTCTGAGATTTACTTTTCCATCCTAATTATGGATAAAATCCTTCATAGATTTAAAGTGTTCATGTTTCAGAATAGGCCATGGAATCCATTTTTTCTTTCTGTTCTTTTCATTTCTTGCGACCCATGGCACGCTGTACAACTGGCAGTAAACACTTTGGCCTTTCACTGAATGTTATCTTGTTTTGGGTTACGTGAAGGTCCTTGTTCCAGCTATTTTATTTTGACTTCATTAGGATTGGAATGCAGTAAACAATTTAGTTGTTAGAAGATATTGATTAGAAGTTAATTCTAATTATGATATCACGAGGTCCTCTAGCAGTATTTCACAGTATAGACACTGGTTTCTAATATGGTTCTGTTCACCTGTTTGCATATAATATGTATTTATGGTTCATTATTGATTACTTGCTGTTTAATAACTTAGTGGTCATTTGATTTGATTACGGAGACCTGGTTGGACGAGATGGCTGGACCAACTTTAGTGGATCTCGTTCCAGCCGGGTAAGCCGTGCAGCACCAGCCCCACACAGGCAGTCGGGGAGGTGGCATAGCAATTATTTTTACAGAGGGTTGACCTGTTTGGAGATATCCAGTTCAGGAGATTGCAGGTATTGAGGCCCTCCATGTGGTGTTTGATTTGGCTGGAGGCAAGTTAGGGGTGCTGCTGGTATACCGGGCCCCTTCTTGTCCGGCAGCATCCCTTGCCACTCTAGCAGAGTTGGCCTTGGAGGTGGCATTGGGCTCCTCCAGGACTTTGGTCCTGGGGGACTTCAACATCCATGCCGATGCCGGCCTTGTAGAAGCGGAGCGAGAATTCATGACCACCATGGATTTGTCCCAAATGGTAAACTGACCGACCCATGGGGGGGGCATATCCTCGACCTGATCTTTAGTTCTGGCCTTGAGGCAGGTGGTCCGGTAGTGGTGGAGGTTAGGGCTTTGCCCTTGTCATGGACAGACCATTATCTCCTCCAGTCCAACCTCTCAGTTCACCACCTCCAGAAGGGGATGGGACCAGTTAGATTGGTCCACCCTCGGAGGCTGATGGAACCCCAGCAGTTCCAGGAAGTCCTGAGGGAATTAACCTTGGACCTGGATGGCCACTCGGTCGATGAGTTAGTCCAGCATTGGAACAGCCTGCTGGAGGAGGCCATTGACAGGGTGGCTCCGAGACGCTCCCTGCCTCTGTCTCGTCACCGCAGGGCCCCTT
>QEPC01000694.1:1515653-1534160 GCA_003113815.1 Sphenodon punctatus
CCCCGGATGCTTCATCTAAATTAGCAGGTTATTTGCTGAAGCAACAATCTCTTTTTCAGGCCTTAGTAGCCTTTTTAGCTGATCAAACTGGGACAGTAGAAGTAACTTCTGCATACGCAGCACTTAGGGCTTTACCGGTTATAGATCAGGATAAGATTATCCAAACGTTGGATACACTCCGTAAAGACTTCCAGCTAGAATCTTTGGAGTACCAAGCTCCCTCCCTGTTAGAGATGGGGCAGCAATACAAGTCAGAGCACAATCCTCAAGTGCTCACAGCTGCCCTTTTTTTGGAGCCACATGAAGAGGGGTCCCTGCCTTTAAATAAGATGGCTTCCTTACTAGTAGTTCCACCTTTAATGTGTGCCAGTCAGGATGGTATCTTGGGAAGTGAGCTGCATCCTCCAGTGTCCCCATCTGCCTCTTCCTCTATAGTAATAGAGGATTCTGGCTGTGGCGTAAATGAACAGCCATTAAAAATGCATGTAAGCAATGTTGCCTGCTTGCCAGCGGAAGAAATTCAACCAGTGTCCCAGATTGATAGGAGTTAGAGGGGACCCCGCCAGTTGGTAAGGTTAGGGAATCCCCTCTGGGCCCGGTTTCAGGCAGCCAGCCTCAGTCTCCAATTTCCCCAGTTGGAACCTTTTTCAAATTAGCATCTTGGAATATTTCAGGTCTCAACTCCAAGTTGGGAGATAGGGATTGGGTTGATTTTTTAGAACAGTTTGATCTAGACTTTCTCCAGGAGACTTGGGTTGCCCCAAATAGGCCCCCCAATAAATCCCCATTTATGGTGGAAACAATTTTGGTGGAACTCCAAGGTGGTCGAAAGCTGGGGGTAAGGGGCCGCGTATCTGGGGGATTGGCAGCTCTGGTATCTACTTCACAGTATTAGTCCTTCCAGTTGTTACCTCAGATTAGATCTGAGTTTCAGGCTGGACTGTTAAAATTTTCAAGTGACGCCCACTACCTTATTGTAAATGTTTATATTCCGCCATCCTCCACACCCTATTATGGAGAAGATATTTGGGCTGCACTTGAAGATTGGATCACGGTCCTGGGAGATCAATTTCCCCGCGCTTGGATGATATTCCTGAGAGACTGTAATGCGAGGATCGGGCTAGATTACCCTATGGGAAATGACCATGGGGAAGGGGATTTTCGAATCCCAGCCCGTGCCTCCCAGGATTCGGTAATAAATGAGGCAGGTCGTCGGCTTTTATCCCTTACCCAGTCTCTTGGGTTAGTTACCCTTAATGGCAGATTCTCAGGAGATTATGCAGGAGGTTACACTTATGAGGGTTCTACAGGCCAAAGTATAGTCGATTATATTTTTGTGGATCCTGCTGTTTGGCCAAATCTAGCTAACTTTGAATTGTATATTAGATCAGAAAGTGATCATAGGCTGTTAGAAGCTCAAGTCATGGGTCATGCCCCGTTTGTGGCTAACGTACAGGCATTAAATTCTGTTTGCCCAGCTCCATGGGTTAAGAGATGGGACCCTATAACCTTCTTTTGTAAAATCCAAGATCTTTGCCACTTATGCCGGCTTAAAGAGCTGCGTGATCAGTTTCTTTTAGAACAAAACCTATCAGAAAGTTTGGCCCAATTTGAGTCAATATTTTCCTTTCTAAAAGAAAACATACTCTTGGTGGTGGAACCTACCTTTCCCAGGCTTGGGGCAAGATGGTTTGACAGGGAGTGCCAAGATGCTAAATCTCGGCTTTTAAAGGCCAAGAAGTGCTGGGTTGGTCTTCGGTCTGACTCGGCACTCTCCCATTTCCGGGATTTGAAAAAGACGTATAAAGATCTTCTCTGAGCCAAGAAGGCTTGATACTTTAATAGTAAATGGGTGGAATTAGAGACTGCTGCCCGGCTTGGAAATGGGAAAAATTTTTGGAACCACCTAACTCCCTGATTCAGGCACCATGTATGGTGGAATCTGTGGATGTCCCAAATCTTTCCTGGGATCAATTCTTTGGGTCCTTATATGGGGATGAGAAGACTCTTCCCTCTCTTGGTCTTGAACTTGGAGAGGTGGTTGATTTGTCACCTGGTCCCCTCTGTTTGGACCTTGCTCCTGGGGCACTGGACATTGAAACCATGATTATGGCTTTAAAGCCCAATAAGACCCCTGGGCCGGACTGTGTAACTGCTGAGGTTTAAATGATAAATGAACAGATGGTCACTGCCCGCTCCCGGGGTCTGCCTTTAACACAGGGTCAGGAAGAGCAAGACCCTCATGGTGGCTCTTTAACTGAGTTTCTCACAAATCACGTAGCATTGACAGCTGATTCGATTAGGTTCATGTGTGCGCAAGTCCACCAAATCCATGAAAAATTGGATATGATGGTTCTATCTAGAGGGGGCCAATGGCGGATTGAACCCCTGACACCGCCTGCACCTTCTCCCCAGCCAGATGGGTCTTGTCCTCAGGCTCGACCATGTGAGTCTAGACCCTCGGTGCACCTTGTAACTTCAACGGGTGTGGGCCAGCGGAAGAGTTCCCCTATGCCGGTGACATCACAGATAAACTCTATCGGCAGTGGGCCAGGCACTCGGCCCTTGCGGCCACCAGTTAATTCAGCCCTTCATAGCCTTCTCCCTTCAAATTTAATTTTTACAATTCTCCCATTTCTTGGGAGACGCCCACCGGTGTGGAATACGGTGCTGGATGTAGTGGAACATCTCCGTTTGTTGCTTAACTACCCAACTTTGCGATATCTCCCAATCACCAGGCATGACATTAAGTCAGTGGACCAGCTCCTGGTGACACGGAATAGACAAGTGGTTAATGTTGGGTTTATTTAATCACAGTCGATTGCTTCTATTTGGGCAGCCAGGACCTCTTTAGAGGACAGATCAATTTATACCTCTAGAGCTTTTCAATCCACGGGGGGTGGGGGAGAGGGGGGATATTTTGATCCCTGCCAACTGTAGCTCCCAAGATATTGGGCAGGTCTTGCCTTGGGGCCCCAGAAATGGTGATGGGTTCCCGGGAGGAGAATCGATCACCCACAGTGAGTGACTGGCGTTTACATCCTATGCAACAAGACAAGAGAAATGAGCCTGCACGTCCAGCGTCACCATTGGGTGGGGAAACTATGGAACTGGGGAATGAGGTGCCCCACGGTCCATCTTATTCCCATCGGATGTCCAGACAGTCATTACGGAGGCATGATTGTTCTCATCAGTTTAAGGAGTGCAACCGTCAAGAACTAAGTTTGTTATCTAAACTTGATGTACTGTGTTTACAGTTAAATAGTCTGCGAGTGGGGGTGTCACTCCCTGGTGAGAATTTCCCTCCACCTCAGGTGGGGGACCAGGGCCTCCCGGTTAAGGTGGGACGAGTGCCTTCCTTAACCTCTGGACACCGACCCCCCCCCTTTCATATAGCCTGCGGACAAATAACTCCTTTGGAAACAGCGGTGAGGGCTTTGTTGGACAAGATAGTAAAATCATATCCCAGGAGTTGGTGCCTTGCCTCCCCCCTGAGGATGGCGTGGTGGAGGAGGCGTGTAGTGCTCCTCCTCCTGGGGCCCAGCTGGCGGGAAACTTGTGGAATCTAGCTAGTTCGAAGGAAAGTTCCCATTCTAGCTTGTCGTTACCAGTGTCTGGGTGTCTGAGGGACTTCTTAGATCCTAAGAGGACCTCCCCAGGGCAGGGGAACATGAAATTACACAATTTGCGGGATCCAAGTGTGGGGTCATGACAGTTACAGCACTCTGCTTTTAATTTAGCCTCCTGGAACATTTCGGGATGGAGGGCCCGTTGTCAGGGCATAGAACTTTTTCATATGAGTTTTTGAGATTGTTGCCTCCTCCAGGAAACCTGGGCCTTGGAGGATATTAAACTGAAAGGGTTTAAGGTTATATCGGTGGGGGCTACTCCATCTGGGGGGGCCAGGCCATCCGAGTGGGGGGCTGGCGNAACCCCGCAGGTATTTCTCTGAGCGGAGACAGGTTGCCTCCCTATCAGGGGTTTTTGCTCTTCAGGCACTTGTTCGCTTTGGGCTCAAGGTGCAGCTTCCACCACAGGGGGAGGGTTCCCTCTTGGGCAGAGCCAAAGATGAGGGGCTGTTTCCATCCTGGTTGGGTAACCTTGAGCTGATAATCGGGAGGCTTGGTTTTTCCCTTGGATACTTGTGATCTTGGGGTCTTAAACATGCTATGGCCCTAGTAAAGCAGAGGATACTGGACCAGCAAATTGAAATTGATGCCGAGTCGCTCCACTGACAAAGGGTAAGCCCCTTGTACAGGCCCCCCGCTAGACCTTTAATGGACCCAAATTATTTGATAACTTGGCCTAAATTTTCATTAAGGCGGGCTTTTACGTGCCTGCAATGTGGAGTGTTTCCCTCAGAAATCCTAACCGGGCGATACAAGGGTTTGCCAATGCAAGAAAGGAGATGCTTGGCTTGCTCTATGCAGGAGCTGGACACGGTTCCTCATATACTTTTTGTCTGCCCCAGATATGCTAGATTTAGAGATAACCTTCTGTTGGTGCTTGAGAGAAACCAGGGAAGGTTCCCCCTGGTTACGAGTGACACATTATGCTTATAGAGCTTCCCAGCTAACTTGGGCAGTGGCTATATTTGTCAGCTTAGTTATGCATGAGAGGCAACAGAGGATTGTGGAAGAGGAAGAGGATTTGTGAGAGAAACATAGTTTTTAGGTGTGTTTATTGGGTGTATTTGTTGTGATTGGGGGAAATGTTTATGATTTATGACGATAGATACAAACTGTTTGGGGATTGTTAAGTGTTAATTTTGTTGCTAATATTTACTGTTCGGAAATATTAAACTGTTAAGGGAATCGTTCCTTGTTGTATGTACTACCAATAACTTTTAGTTAGGCAAATAAAGTGATTTGATCCATGCCCAGCCCTCTAATTGCTGAGCTGAAGGTTTTTTTGGCTGGTTGTTTAGGGGGCGTAAGTGGTGCTTTAAGTTAGGACCCTCTTTCTCATTGTTATAAGAGGTATATGGACCTTAGCTCTTTTAAATTTAGTCTTAATTATATATTTTATTTATTTTATTTGTACTTGGAATTATTTGTATTATGTGTGCTTTGTATTTATGAATATTCTCCTGTATGTTTTCTTCTGCCCATGGTGGAAACCAGCGCCCAATAAAATAAAACAAAATATTGGTCTTAGATAAAACATATTTTTCAATTTTTAACTCTGTCAGATGGACAGAGTTCCCTCAAGTGCTTCTCTGTCCTTCCCCTCCCTTTTTGGAACTTCTCAACCTCTGAACAAATTTTGTTTTCTATTTTTCTTTATCTTTTCTAATTTTTCTTTTTACTATTTTTAGTTTAAGCCTTATCAGGCCTCCAGCATAGCGGCAAGTTTAACATCTTAGCTTCTTCAGCAGGACCCCACAGACCCTAAACAACTTTTGGGCACCTGCAATATGTGTGGTGAGATATAGTTTATTCCAGATCCGCTATTTGCCATTCACTGGTATCTGTGTGGTGACATATATTGTCCAAGAATATATATTTTGTAATCAATATCCTTTTTTGCATGCTTCCATAGTGCTTTTACAGTAGTGTGTAAGCCAGTGTGGCAGGGCAATAAATTTTAGTATCTTAATCATAATAATTATCTATTGAAACTTTTTGGTGAGGAAATGTAAGCTTACCTATGGGGGATCCCTGACCCCGATAGAACTAATTCCTAGGAGAATCTCGGGGTAATACTGGCCTCCTCCTGCAAGGTGGTAGCACTAACCATGAGCACTAACTCCATGAGCCCCCCACACTTGAGCGTCAGAAACTCCACTAGGAAGCTTTAAGAGGGGCAGGGTTGGGACCAACACACCACCCCCTTTCACTCTGCACGCTTCCTGATTGACAGGGCCCTTATCAAGCAGACTGAGCACCACTAGAAATTTTTCAGAGTGAGGACCCTAATGGCCTTACTCCTACCCATTCTGAAAACTTCTAGTGGTGCTTAAAAATCACTTGCAAAGGGTAAGCTGAGTCTGCTTCCCCCATGAAAGTAGCTTTCAACTATTAAAAACTACGCTAAACTCTCTGAATCAGCTTCTTCCTCTCGCTTGGCAAAGGCCCCCCCTCTCGAGAGACCGTGCTTGAGTTCTTTCCCTCCAGACGCTGAGGGGAAAAGACGACTAATGCAGTACCCGTCCCTCGAAGGCCGCTGTTTCTCCCGCCCTCACTCCCGCCTCCCCAACTTTGATCACGTGACCCCACCCTAGCTAACTGCCCGTTCGCTACCCGCCTCCCTAGCCCGGGCTACGTTAACGGACCAATCAGCACGCGGAAGCTGCCGGAATAGCCTGCTGGGTCCTACCCTCGAGGTGCGCTAAACCTATCGGAACCCGGAAGAGAGCTGCGCACCCCCGGCTAGAATTTGACTGTGTTCTACTTTGGGCACGTCATCGGAACGTCCCGCCTCCGAAGTCAAAGTAGACATTGCAATTGGTGGCTAAGATGTTCTGTCCACTCCGCGTGTGCGTTGCAAAAGGGCCCGAACCAATCACAGAGGCTCTTTCTTTTTCTACTGGCATTTTGAAACTGGCAGCCTCCTGAGGAAAGAGCCTGAGCTTGGAGAGCGGAGACTGCTCAGGTGAGGGTGGGTAGGGAGGGGAATGCTACCCGTCTGGGGGGCATTTCTTCAAGGGACGCTGTCTCCCAACAGGCGCTGCGTGTGAGGGGCAGGGGAGCACATGCGAGGGGGGTTGGGTTATTTTTATCTTGTCGGGGCTGCTGCGTCATGTAAACTAGGGTTTAAATTGGGAGACGTTGCTTCCTGCCCCCCCCTTCCGGCACAGGCTCTCCATTGAGCACTATTTATTTATATTTCTACCCCGCATCCTCCTGCTCACAGAGCGACAATGGGCTGCTGTCTCTGTAGCTGCCCCTCCCCATCAAAATTATGTGTAATCCCCACCCTGCACGCACCCGTCTCTATACATATATTCCTGTTGATCTGCAATCTTCTTACCCTGTTGCATGAAACCCTCACCAACATGTCCCTCCCACTCTTACTTCCTATTTGCCAGAGCACCCAGAAAGCTGCTAGCCCTACTCCTTTTGGAAAGGGCAGGGTATAAATTCAAAATAATCCTATCCCATCTGTGGTGATAATCATGTTCCATAATATGCTCCAGTTTGAAATATGGCAATGGTTTTCACGTATCCCAGCCCCATGTTCCAGTCCCCCCACCCCTGCTCCCTCCCTAATCTGGCAGTTCAGATGTATTGTTTGTCTCCAGGGTGCAGTTAGCTCAGCTGTGATGTAGACACAACTTGGGAATTGCAAATAGAAGACTTAATAGTATAGCTGTAACCTCAGTGTGTGCAATTTCAGGTTCCTGTTACAGGAAAGTAGATTATTATTAACAAGCATTTATATAGTACCAGCAATGTACCTGGTGCTTTACAAAGTAATTGAATAGACCCCTGCTCTAGGGCTTACAATCAGGGTGGGTGGGCCACGAAGGAAGGGGAACAGAGGGTGAGACAAGGAGTGTAACATTCACAAGGCTGCGAGGTCCCAGGTGCACACGCTTGGCTTAGTTACATCAAGAATGATGGCTGGTTGGTCCATGTGGTGGTGATATCAGTACACAGACCTTAGATAATAGATTGTACTGGATGGCAGGTATCAGCAGGAGTTAGGTGAGGGGAGCGAGGAGTCGGGGAGGGCAGAGCAGAGCGGAAGAGGTGGGTCTTAAGGAGGGATTTGAAGGTACGAAGGGAGGGGCTGAGGTGGTTGTCAGCAGGGAGGGAGTTCCAGGTGTGTGGGGCAGCTAGGGAAAAGGGACAAAGGCGGTTAGGGGAGCAGAGAGGACAGAGGAGGAGCCTCTGTGGAAAGGGAGCAGATTTTCTTTTTTGATCTACAAATGGTGGTATATCTGCTGGTAATGGCAAGACACTTAAAAATAAATTATGTACCAAACATTGCATTAATTAATGCGTTGAGGTGAGTTTCAAATTCTTTTCATATTGAAATTAAAACAAATATCTCTCAAGTTAACCTGGAAACAGCAGCTGTATGAAGTAGTTTTGTTTTACTGGAAATAAACTGATATGACTTTAAAAAATGTAAGAGATGCTGGAGTTTTCCATTCAAGTTTAGACACTGTCATATGAAACATCTTTCCTATGTTGCACAAGATGTGTACTGTAAAGAGAATGCACAAAGTGTTTGTGTAAAGTAAATAATTGATATTTTGCAGTCTGGGTTTCTAGTCTTACTAGACTGTATAGCAGAGATTCCTAAACTGTTGGGTTTACACCATCAGTGATAGTGACTGAGATGATATACAGTATCTTGAATGTCTTTGTTACTGTTTTGGGTCATGAGGTTATATTTTAAATTTTCAAAATGGGGTCATGGAATCAAGAAGTTTGGGAACCACTGCTCTACAGACTATTTACTCTTTCCCAGGAGAGGAGAAAATAGGCCTAGTAGGGGAACTTCCTGTTAGGTCTGGTTAAGGTAGGTCCTGAGGAACGTGGACCCATGCAGCTTTTCTTTCACTCAGGGCTTGTTCAGTTTCTTGTGGGGAGTGACAGCCTGAACATTTGTATGCTGGTAATTTCCATACTGTTCTGCGGTAATCTATGTATTGCCACAGGGTAGGTTTGCTGGATCAAAGCTAAAAAATAAGAAATGCTGTGGATCTGCAGTCTCCTGGAATAAGAGATCGCCCTTAAAAGATAGTTTACCTTGTACATAAACTAGCTTGGGGTAATTGGTAGCAATTTCCTCCTTTGCAGGGGTAGTACTGCACCAGTATGCAGGAATTCACATGTGAACTCCAGAGTAAATTATTATGAAGTAGCTTCTAATCATATTCTTATTGCTGCCTGTCTAAGGAAGAGTAAGGCTTACCTTCCCTCCCCCACGCTGGCCCAATGGTAACCTTCACACACCATGCTCCTCAACAGTGCCCTCAATACTGTCTTGCAGCTGTGCATTGGTTATACTTGGTGGTGGTTGTTTTTTTATTATAAAATCTAGAAACTTAATATCTTTTTTAAAAGGACAAATGCTGCAGAAATTGATGGCATTTGCCTGGACACTTTCTTATGCACATTAAGCAAGTGCTATTTTGCAAGATTAAGAATAGTAACTTAAAAAGAAAGAAGAGATTCTCCACCTTGTCTTTGTGCACNTCCCCAACTTTGATCACGTGACCCCACCCTAGCTAACTGCCCGTTCGCTACCCGCCTCCCTAGCCCGGGCTACGTTAACGGACCAATCAGCACGCGGAAGCTGCCGGAATAGCCTGCTGGGTCCTACCCTCGAGGTGCGCTAAACCTATCGGAACCCGGAAGAGAGCTGCGCACCCCCGGCTAGAATTTGACTGTGTTCTACTTTGGGCACGTCATCGGAACGTCCCGCCTCCGAAGTCAAAGTAGACATTGCAATTGGTGGCTAAGATGTTCTGTCCACTCCGCGTGTGCGTTGCAAAAGGGCCCGAACCAATCACAGAGGCTCTTTCTTTTTCTACTGGCATTTTGAAACTGGCAGCCTCCTGAGGAAAGAGCCTGAGCTTGGAGAGCGGAGACTGCTCAGGTGAGGGTGGGTAGGGAGGGGAATGCTACCCGTCTGGGGGGCATTTCTTCAAGGGACGCTGTCTCCCAACAGGCGCTGCGTGTGAGGGGCAGGGGAGCACATGCGAGGGGGGTTGGGTTATTTTTATCTTGTCGGGGCTGCTGCGTCATGTAAACTAGGATTTAAATTGGGAGACGTTGCTTCCTGCCCCCCCCTTCCGGCACAGGCTCTCCATTGAGCACTATTTATTTATATTTCTACCCCGCAACCTCCTGCTCACAGAGCGACAATGGGCTGCTGTCTCTGTAGCTGCCCCTCCCCATCAAAATTATGTGTAATCCCCACCCTGCACGCACCCGTCTCTATACATATATTCCTGTTGATCTGCAATCTTCTTACCCTGTTGCATGAAACCCTCACCAACATGTCCCTCCCACTCTTACTTCCTATTTGCCAGAGCACCCAGAAAGCTGCTAGCCCTACTCCTTTTGGAAAGGGCAGGGTATAAATTCAAAATAATCCTATCCCATCTGTGGTGATAATCATGTGCCATAATATGCTCCAGTTTGAAATATGGCAATGGTTTTCACGTATCCCAGCCCCATGTTCCAGTCCCCCCACCCCTGCTCCCTCCCTAATCTGGCAGTTCAGATGTATTGTTTGTCTCCAGGGTGCAGTTAGCTCAGCTGTGATGTAGACACAACTTGGGAATTGCAAATAGAAGACTTAATAGTATAGCTGTAACCTCAGTGTGTGCAATTTCAGGTTCCTGTTACAGGAAAGTAGATTATTATTAACAAGCATTTATATAGTACCAGCAATGTACCTGGTGCTTTACAAAGTAATTGAATAGACCCCTGCTCTAGGGCTTACAATCAGGGTGGGTGGGCCACGAAGGAAGGGGAACAGAGGGTGAGACAAGGAGTGTAACATTCACAAGGCTGCGAGGTCCCAGGTGCACACGCTTGGCTTAGTTACATCAAGAATGATGGCTGGTTGGTCCATGTGGTGGTGATATCAGTACACAGACCTTAGATAATAGATTGTACTGGATGGCAGGTATCAGCAGGAGTTAGGTGAGGGGAGCGAGGAGTCGGGGAGGGCAGAGCAGAGCGGAAGAGGTGGGTCTTAAGGAGGGATTTGAAGGTACGAAGGGAGGGGCTGAGGTGGTTGTCAGCAGGGAGGGAGTTCCAGGTGTGTGGGGCAGCTAGGGAAAAGGGACAAAGGCGGTTAGGGGAGCAGAGAGGACAGAGGAGGAGCCTCTGTGGAAAGGGAGCAGATTTTCTTTTTTGATCTACAAATGGTGGTATATCTGCTGGTAATGGCAAGACACTTAAAAATAAATTATGTACCAAACATTGCATTAATTAATGCGTTGAGGTGAGTTTCAAATTCTTTTCATATTGAAATTAAAACAAATATCTCTCAAGTTAACCTGGAAACAGCAGCTGTATGAAGTAGTTTTGTTTTACTGGAAATAAACTGATATGACTTTAAAAAATGTAAGAGATGCTGGAGTTTTCCATTCAAGTTTAGACACTGTCATATGAAACATCTTTCCTATGTTGCACAAGATGTGTACTGTAAAGAGAATGCACAAAGTGTTTGTGTAAAGTAAATAATTGATATTTTGCAGTCTGGGTTTCTAGTCTTACTAGACCGTATAGCAGAGATTCCTAAACTGTTGGGTTTACACCATCAGTGATAGTGACTGAGATGATATACAGTATCTTGAATGTCTTTGTTACTGTTTTGGGTCATGAGGTTATATTTTAAATTTTCAAAATGGGGTCATGGAATCAAGAAGTTTGGGAACCACTGCTCTACAGACTATTTACTCTTTCCCAGGAGAGGAGAAAATAGGCCTAGTAGGGGAACTTCCTGTTAGGTCTGGTTAAGGTAGGTCCTGAGGAACGTGGACCCATGCAGCTTTTCTTTCACTCAGGGCTTGTTCAGTTTCTTGTGGGGAGTGACAGCCTGAACATTTGTATGCTGGTAATTTCCATACTGTTCTGCGGTAATCTATGTATTGCCACAGGGTAGGTTTGCTGGATCAAAGCTAAAAAATAAGAAATGCTGTGGATCTGCAGTCTCCTGGAATAAGAGATCGCCCTTAAAAGATAGTTTACCTTGTACATAAACTAGCTTGGGGTAATTGGTAGCAATTTCCTCCTTTGCAGGGGTAGTACTGCACCAGTATGCAGGAATTCACATGTGAACTCCAGAGTAAATTATTATGAAGTAGCTTCTAATCATATTCTTATTGCTGCCTGTCTAAGGAAGAGTAAGGCTTACCTTCCCTCCCCCACGCTGGCCCAATGGTAACCTTCACACACCATGCTCCTCAACAGTGCCCTCAATACTGTCTTGCAGCTGTGCATTGGTTATACTTGGTGGTGGTTGTTTTTTTATTATAAAATCTAGAAACTTAATATCTTTTTTAAAAGGACAAATGCTGCAGAAATTGATGGCATTTGCCTGGACACTTTCTTATGCACATTAAGCAAGTGCTATTTTGCAAGATTAAGAATAGTAACTTAAAAAGAAAGAAGAGATTCTCCACCTTGTCTTTGTGCACATGTTTCAAGGGGTCTGAGTTCATCATCCTGCACCCTTTCATATTTTTTTCTCTTTTAAAAAAAGAGTATGTGTCTGGTTCTATGGGCGAATAGATTCCTGTGAATCAAACATAGCGTGGTGCAATGATACCTACTGAAATTTGCAAGCACATTGAAGCAAGGGCTGTGAGATGTAAACTGTTCCATTCATTTCAGTGAAGTCCTGGGCCTCTGATTCTGAAGCCATGAAATCTGGCTCTCTACACCCCCCACCCCCGGCAACAAATGAGTTCTTGGTCTGTGTACTGTGACTATAGGAGGAACTGGAAGTAGGTATAGAGGTCATGAATACATATTGCTGTCTACAGTTCTCGGAGGAGAGGGGGAACTGTGGTTTGTGCTGAGATGGAAAATGGGTCCTAGGGTGTGGCCCCAGAACATAAAAAGGGTCTCTGGACAAAACAGTACAAGAACCCCCATAAAACTATTTGTTTAGAGAACATTTCCTAAGAAGGCATTTACTTTTACAGTTGCAGTGGATTAATGACTAAAAATAGCAATATTAAAGTTATGAACAAATTATTTCAAGTTAATATGGCACAATTACAATTTACTGGGTATGTAAAATACTTCTAACCTAACCTGAGAAAAGACTACAAAAGCCAAATGTTTTTGGCTGCTTTAGATTTCCTACATACATATTTGCACAGTAAACTGAAAAACTTGTGTATGAATACGTGTTTCAAAATCTTCCATCAAAAGCATTTGTTTTCAGTTTCCTGAACCAATTTCAACAATGGTTCTGTTAAAACAAACAAATAAAAACCAAACTCCCTACCCCAAATCAAATATAAAATATGTCTATTACAAACTAAACTTGGGGATTGAAGCTAAAATTTCAAAGCATATTATTGAAGGTTAAGGCTTATGCTACTCGTGGTTTAGGATGTCTCTTTTTTTTCTCCCTACAATAGATTCCTTAGGTTCCCTGGTATTTAACTTAGAGTCTTTAAATATTGTGCAGAATAAACCATAGCAGGAGACTTGTTCTCTCAGCTATAGAACAATGCTAATAGTTATAAAGCTGCTGTAGACATTCTTAAACCTTAGTGAAAAGTTCTTTGAAGCCAATGGACTGGCTGTTGCTTCAGAACAGGCTGTTTATGAGCTCATGATTTTTTATAATATAAATGCTGCACAGTAATCCATTTTGCGTTCAGTGCACCACAGTAAATTGAAGTTATTTACTACACAGGAATTTATGGCATTAGAAAAATTAGACCCACAAAAAGAAAGGAAAACTTTGTTATACATAGAAAATTAAGTTCGGCTTCTACTATCTTATAGAATTCTTTATGCAGAATGTCATCTTCTGAGGAGAAAAGCACAAGTCCAGTTTTGCCAAAAGACTCAGATCGAGGCAGTTCTGTCTCTTCAGATCTTCAGGTAGGACAGACTCAACCTTGCTTGAAATGTTCTCACCTCTTTATTTTACAAAAGCGTTACAATGAAAAAATGCAAAATAATTTACCTTTAATTTTGTCACTGATCTAGGAATAGAGGAAAATAATAGGACTGTAGAAAACAAGTCAGAAAATACCAAAAGCCGCTGTGTAATCCATGGTGTATCCGCACCATTAATACTGTGTGTAGGTCACCCATCTTAAAAAGAATGAAATAAAACTGGAAAATGTACAGAGAAGAAGCAGCAAAAATTATTAGGAATATGGAACAGTTTCTCTGAGGAGCAGATACAAAGATTAGGACTCTTAGTTTAGAAAGGAGACCTTTCTAAAGGAGAAAGGGATTATAAAATGGGTGGATGTAAAATTATGAATGGCATGAAAAAGATTAAGGAACTGTTATTTCCCCCCTCATACCACTAGAACTAGAGGGCACTAGACGCAGCAGGTTAAAACAACAGGACACAAATAGCCTGTAGTTCTGACTCCTGAAAGAGGCCTGAAAGATTGCATACTCTCGCCAACAGAAGCTGACCCATTAAAAGATATCATCTGAATTACTTTGGCTCTGTCCTTGGCCCTCTTTGGGCAAACTCATTGAATCTCATGGCTTCTAGTATCACCTGTATGCTGATGATATTCAACTCTATTTCTTTATCCCCACTTAATCTCCACCCAGTCTTGTACCACCAACTGTCTCTTTGACACATCTGCTTCAGGTTATTTTCAGATGGACAAACTATCCAGGGATAATTAGAAAACTATCCAGTGCTTATTATTCAGGGAATACAACGTGGTACCTGTTTAGACGGACATCTCTGTCCTGGGATAACTTAATTCCAGGATATTCCATCTGAACAGAACATTACTGTTTTTCTGGGATTAGAGTTCTTGGGATGAATATCAATCACATGGTGCTTTTTGTCCGTGCTCAGCACACTGATTTCTGGGATTGAAGAAAAACTGATTTTCTTAATGTTTCTGATTTCTGAGTTGAAGAAAATAGAAACTCATCCCTTTCTTCTGCAGGTATTTAAACTTGGCGCTCCGCAATGCATTGTGGAACGATGACGTTGGTAATACAATCGACCCACAGTCATGTGCTCCTAGATACCATAGAGACAGAAAATGCCTAGAGAGGCTGTCAGGTCTTGCCATTGGACTCTGGCGCTAATCACCGGGATAGCTGACTACAAAGGCCCTTTTCACATGGAGGAGCTGTGGTGTGTGTGGGATGGGTGGAGGCCACGGCGAGTGGGCGGACTGTCACAAGGACACCTACCCACCTCCATGCACCTCTACCCATTTCCACGTCCAGAGGCACCTCTGTTTTCCCCAGTGCCTCTGCATGGGGGATCAGTGGAGCGCAGGAGCATGCACGCACCCACATCCATCCCCACCGTCAGTCACACGGATGTCGTTCCCCCCCCCGTCCCCCCCGCCCACCCAGTGGCACATGTGGGTGGGTGGGGGCGTCCACTTAAAAAGGGCCAAAGTTAGGTTTTATAACACCCTGATATTTTTGTTATCCCGGGCTAATAATCACTGTTGACAGCATTTAGACAGACATCATATCCTGGGATTAATGCTGTTATCCTGGGATATGTGTCTGTCTGAAGACACCCTGAATGTCTTACCGTCAACTCAAGCTTTGCTCCTCTTACCTTTTGATTTCCATTGATGGAAAGCGACGAACTGAGACGAATATGCGTGATGGGTGGAAAGCAAGGTGGCCAGTTAGGAAATTTTATAATATAATAATTTTATTTATATAGTGCCCCCCTGCTTTGTATGGCATTTGGAGCACTTCACAGAATATAAAACAATATAAGAGTATAAAACAATTTAAAGCAATTCAAAACGGTAATAAAATACTTTAAGATAGGGGAAGCAAAAAGAGAGGACAGAGTGCAATTAAGGGAACCACCTGTGGATCCTAAAAACACCTAGACAATAAATATGTTTTGAGGTGCTTCTTGAAGGTAAGAAGTGAGGAACTGAGACGAATATTCAGAGGGAGTGAGTTCCACACCAAGGGGCTCGCCACAGCGAAAGCCCAATACCTGCCGACTTAAGGCACAATGGCAGAACCCCCAGTTAGTGGGTGGTTCCTGACTGTGGATACCCATCGGTGTGAGACTCCAGAAGTAGGTCTCGAATATAGCCAGGGCCTTAAAAACCAGCAGTGCAATCTTAAACTCAATCCATCGCTCCAGAGGCAGCCAATGTAGAGAAGGCAGGACAGGCGTAATATGATCATGGCTGCCCAAACCAGTAAGCAGCTGTTCTGCCACGTTCTGAACAAACTGCAAGCGATGGATAAGCGCTGCTGTTGGCCCACAGAAGAGGGAATGGCGCCATTGCAGCCCTGCAACCTGTATTTCTCAGAAGTGTCCTCTAAAATTTGTATATCTAGCTACCCTAGTGGGGAGACGCTTGTCTAAAAACACCTCGTCTCCTTTACCTCTCACACTGTTGCTAAGTCATGTTGCTTCTCTCTGTTTAACTGCTAAAATCCAGCTCTTCCTTACTACTTTCACTGCCAAAGCTCTAGTCTGCTCTTGCCTTCGCTACTGAAACATCCTTCTTACTGACCGCCCCCACTCTGACTTAGCCTCACTCCCGTTCAATGCTCTGCTGCCAAGGTCATCCACTTCACTCATATCTTTGACCATGTTTAGCCCCTTCCCTCTTTGGTTCTCTCTATATGAATGCATTCAGCACAAGCTCCCTTTTCTTTACCCTCCAGTCTCTTCATGGCCTTGCTCCCCCTTGATCTGTTATCACCTTTGTCTGCCCAGGACTCCCTCCTCCTCAAAATATACTTGCTCTTCTCCCTTGCTGCCTCCTATACTTGGAACTCTCTTCCTGAATTTATTCACTCTGCTCCTTCTCTCCCAACTTTCAGATACTCCTGAAAACCTATCCCTCCCATCAGGTTCCTCATCCCTATAAACTCGTCACTGATGCCTCTTCTTTCATCCTTCACTTAGATCTGCCTTTCCCCTGTAATTAAGCTAAGCACGTGCACCTGCAACTTCTCAACTTCATGAATATATCCCTGTCTCTCCCTTTGTTTCCCTCTCTTGTCTTTCCTAGATTATAAGCCCATTGAGGTAGGGACCTGTCCCTAATTAATGATTGTAGTGTGCTTCGTACATTGCTGTTGCTATATAAAGAATAATAGTTAGCCTGTGGAATCCATTGCTGTGGGATTCAATGAAGGCTAATTGTGCAACTGGGCTCAAAGGATTTATAAGTTTATGGAGGGCAGGTATATCAGTGGCTGTTAACTGAGATGATTGAGAGATGCAGCCTCCTTGTCAGGTTTTCCCATAACCACTGATTCCTGGAAGTGAGTGTCATAGGACAGACTAATTCATAACTACCTTGTTTCTTCCTCTAATCCACTACTTAATACAGTCAAGAGACTGATTAAGAACATAAGTAGTGCCATACTGAGCCAGACCAATGGTCCATCAAGCCCAGCATCCTGTCCTCCGACAGTGGCCAATCACGATTGCATGGGAGAAAGAATCAACAGTCACAATGGGCAATCCATTCCCCGTTGGTCACTCCCAGCTCCCGAAAGTAAGAAGTTCATCTCATAAGCTACTTGATTAATAGCCATTAATGGACCTACTCTCCAAGAACTTATCCAGTCTTTTTAAAAACCCAACTATACTACTAGCCTTGACAGCGTTGTAGACGTTGGGATTACTGGGCTAGACAGACTGCTGGATGTGACCCAATATAGAAGTCCAAAATGATTTTTGCTGTTCATAGTTCTAACTTAACACAATAAGGAGAGAGAAGGAAAAATAATAGAAGATGAGTAGAAAATGTATACACTTTGTCAGGAAAAAACAGAATGGAAAAAAAAGACATTTTAATAGTCTTATTCCTGAGATTCTGGGTAATCCAATTCTTAAGACACTGAGGGAACTAAGTAAATTGGATTTTAATTCTTTTGATAGCTATAAGTTGAGGTTTTGTCACTAAAAATGATTTCCTGTAACCAGTGTTCATTCACTTGGGAATTACTTTTTTTTAATGATTTTGATCAAAACGTTATGCTTTTTGTTTTCAGTCTTCTTCTATACATGGTTTAAGAGCTGCTCAGTGCAAGCAGTATGAGAAGGTCAGCACTGGTAATTGCCTGACAAATGTTTAAATTTCTGAGAATTCAGTGCCTTACTAAGTGAGACCAACGATCTTTCTAGCCTAACACCCTGTTTCTTACCGTGGCCAACTTTGGTCACTTCAGAGAAAAGCATATCATGACATAATGGAGTGATGTGTTCCTTGCTATTCACTCCCAAAGAGGTCTCATCCCCTGGCTGACTTGACTAATGACTATTTATGGACCTATCGGGTGAGGAGTGCCTTCACCAGTTACATCTGGTTCGACGACCTTGGCCGTTGGTTTCGGTTCCTGACCTGGCCACGATCATCCATGCTTCTATTATCGCTTGGCTAGATTACTTTATAAAGTGCCAGGTACACTGCTGGCGCTATATAAATGTTTGTTAATAATAATAATAATACTATAACGTGCTCTACGTGGGGCTACCTATGGTGATGGCTCGGAAGCTGCAGCTGGTGCAGAATGCAGCGGCCCGGCTCTTGGTGGGACTGGGCTGCTGGGAGCACATTACACCAGCGCTCCGATCTCTGCACTGGCTGTCGATAGTATTCTGGGATCGATTCAAAGTGTTGGTTTTGACCTATAAAGCCTTACACGGCCTGGGCCCTGCCTATTTGTGAGATCGCCTCACTCCCCGGGTTCTAGACCGGCCCCTGCAGTCGTCTTGGGGCGCTGTGCTGGAGGTTTCCCGGGGGGCCACTCAGAATAGGGTGTTCTGCGCCTTTGGAACTCCCTCTCGGTGGGGGCCCATCTGGCCCCAGACCTCCCAGCCTTTCGTAGGAACTGTAAGACCTGGCTGTTCGTC
>QEPC01000694.1:1534260-1548253 GCA_003113815.1 Sphenodon punctatus
AAGAGACTGATTAAGAACATAAGTAGTGCCATACTGAGCCAGACCAATGGTCCATCAAGCCCAGCATCCTGTCCTCCGACAGTGGCCAATCACGATTGCATGGGAGAAAGAATCAACAGTCACAATGGGCAATCCATTCCCCGTTGGTCACTCCCAGCTCCCGAAAGTAAGAAGTTCATCTCATAAGCTACTTGATTAATAGCCATTAATGGACCTACTCTCCAAGAACTTATCCAGTCTTTTTAAAAACCCAACTATACTACTAGCCTTGACAGCGTTGTAGACGTTGGGATTACTGGGCTAGACAGACTGCTGGATGTGACCCAATATAGAAGTCCAAAATGATTTTTGCTGTTCATAGTTCTAACTTAACACAATAAGGAGAGAGAAGGAAAAATAATAGAAGATGAGTAGAAAATGTATACACTTTGTCAGGAAAAAACAGAATGGAAAAAAAAGACATTTTAATAGTCTTATTCCTGAGATTCTGGGTAATCCAATTCTTAAGACACTGAGGGAACTAAGTAAATTGGATTTTAATTCTTTTGATAGCTATAAGTTGAGGTTTTGACACTAAAAATGATTTCCTGTAACCAGTGTTCATTCACTTGGGAATTACTTTTTTTT
This sequence comes from Sphenodon punctatus, assembly GCA_003113815.1. Taxonomy (NCBI): domain Eukaryota; kingdom Metazoa; phylum Chordata; class Lepidosauria; order Sphenodontia; family Sphenodontidae; genus Sphenodon; species Sphenodon punctatus. The sequence continues at coordinate 1,534,888 of QEPC01000694.1, forward strand.
AATGATTTTGATCAAAACGTTATGCTTTTTGTTTTCAGTCTTCTTCTATACATGGTTTAAGAGCTGCTCAGTGCAAGCAGTATGAGAAGGTCAGCACTGGTAATTGCCTGACAAATGTTTAAATTTCTGAGAATTCAGTGCCTTACTAAGTGAGACCAACGATCTTTCTAGCCTAACACCCTGTTTCTTACCGTGGCCAACTTTGGTCACTTCAGAGAAAAGCATATCATGACATAATGGAGTGATGTGTTCCTTGCTATTCACTCCCAAAGAGGTCTCATCCCCTGGCTGACTTGACTAATGACTATTTATGGACCTATCGGGTGAGGAGTGCCTTCACCAGTTACATCTGGTCCGACGACCTTGGCCGTTGGTTTCGGTTCCTGACCTGGCCACGATCATCCATGCTTCTATTATCGCTTGGCTAGATTACTTTATAAAGTGCCAGGTACACTGCTGGCGCTATATAAATGTTTGTTAATAATAATAATAATACTATAACGTGCTCTACGTGGGGCTACCTATGGTGATGGCTCGGAAGCTGCAGCTGGTGCAGAATGCAGCGGCCCGGCTCTTGGTGGGACTGGGCTGCTGGGAGCACATTACACCAGCGCTCCGATCTCTGCACTGGCTGTCGATAGTATTCTGGGATCGATTCAAAGTGTTGGTTTTGACCTATAAAGCCTTACACGGCCTGGGCCCTGCCTATTTGCGAGATCGCCTCACTCCCCGGGTTCTAGACCGGCCCCTGCAGTCGTCTTGGGGCGCTGTGCTGGAGGTTTCCCGGGGGGCCACTCAGAATAGGGTGTTCTGCGCCTTTGGAACTCCCTCTCGGTGGGGGCCCATCTGGCCCCAGACCTCCCAGCCTTTCGTAGGAACTGTAAGACCTGGCTGTTCGTCTGGCGTTTGTCGAGGGAGAGGGGAATGGGTGGGTAGGGGATGGGGAGATTGGTGAGGGTTGGGGTTGGTTTTTGTTCCTTTTTTATTTTTGTTGTTGTTGTATGATGTTTTAATTTGTTTTGTGATATTTTATATCTATATTTATATTAATGTTGTTAGCCACGCCGGGCTGCCTGTGGCAGGAGGGGCGAGGTATAAAATTCTTAAAATAAATAAAATAAATCTGCTAAGAATTTATCCAAACCTTTTTTGGAATCATTTATGCTATTAGTCTGACAAGGAGTTCCATAGGCTAATTGCATGTTAAATGAACACAGTACTTCTGTTGTTTATCTTAAATTGGAACTCTTGGGTGAATATCATCCAGGTGACTTGTTACTGTTCAGTTTACCAGTCTGCTATAAAACATATTCTAGTGCAACATTCACTTATGTTGTTACTTTAGATTCATCACCCCAAAAGAATAGTTCTGGCATGGGTATCTTCATAATATCTTTTGCAGTGAAGAGGAATACAGTAATTCATTTAGGTTTTCATCCACGTTCTTGTTTTCCTTGTGTCACTTTAAAAAAATTAAATTATCCCATGATGGTCTAATAGCTTAACTGACTCTCAGCAGCTGCTTCTGAGGAACTTAAACTTTTATTTTATTTATTCTTTTATTTTGCAGTTACATTAAATTTTATCCTGCCCAATCCCTGTGGGACTCAGAGCAGCTTACAAAACAAAATAAGCAATTTACAAATTACAATAAAACATAGCAAGTACAAATTAATAATTGTATTTCTAGAGTGCTCCTCGCCAAATGATGCTCGGAGCGCTTTACTTACATAGAAATGTTTTGATTTATACCCTGCCCTGTTTCAAGAATAGGACAGAGCAGCCTACAGCATTTTTAAAAATAGCACTACCAATACCTATAAAATATATCCTCCTAATAACCCACCAACCCATTCCTCTAAATCTCACTTGGCGGAATTCCCTCCCCCCCAGGTCCCTCCCCCCATTTTACAATATGACAGGGTCCCATCTCTGCTTTGCATACTCCCACTTTGTAAAGAGCCACTAGGAACCATATTTGCTCTTAGAGCAAGGGAGCTTGAACAGTTTGATGGGAATCTAGCCACAGTGGGTTTGTTTTAATAACTTTACTCTAAAACTTAGGCTCTAAAACTCAGCTCTAAAACTTAGGCTATATCAACCCATCTACGGGAAGCAGATGGGTTGATATAGCCTAAGTTTTAGAGCTGAAAAGGCTAACTAATTCAGTCCCCATGGGTAATATCCATATTTTCGAGTGCCCTGTTGGGTGCCCAATGGGCTACCTGAGCACCAGTCGGGCACCTGAATACTTGAAAAATGGGTATCTTCGGTCACCGATTGACTTTTGTTTTGTTACTCATTTGTAAATTGGGACGGAAACTAGATATCCTGGAATGTTGACACATGGTCCCAGAATATCGAGTACAGATTAGTACCCAAATTTTACGGGTTGATTTGGGTACTGAAAATTGATGCGTATATCCATCTTTTTGGTTACTGTTTCAACTCTTAATTTTTTTACTCAGTGAAACAACTATTGGTGGTATGATATATTTGGTTACATTAGTACTGGTATACTACCAAGTATATTGGTATATTTGATTCAGGATTGAATCAAATATTTCCTATTTGTCATACATTTGGCACCTTTGGGGTGAGTGTTGCAGCTGTAGAAGCAATCCATTGACAACCTCCGGCCCCGCCGCTTTGGCCGCTCACGGGGCGAATGTGATTCCCCGCCGTGGTAACATCTGGGGGGAAACGTCCGTTTCCCCCAACAGACGTTACGTGGTCACTGCCACCACAGGGGATTGACTGTGGTGCTTCCCCGCCGTGGTGACCCCCGCCGTCACGTCTGGACGGCGGCCACGGGTTGGAATCCCCAGAGGGATTCCGGCCTGTGGCCATAGCGGGCGAGCGCTGCGGCGGCATTGGCCACAGCACCCGCCTGTCTCCCCAGAGAGCGGGGAGCGTGGAGGGGGCGGGGCCGTGCGGCCGCACGTTGCCCCGCCCCCTCCCCGATTCCCTGCCAGGATCCCCCAGCACGTCTGTTACGGCGTGACGGGGTCATCCCGGCGGGGAATTCAGATTTCATTTCGTGACGGGGCGCATTCGCCCCGTCACGTCTGAAATCACCCAAGAGTTAGCAACCCTACAAGTAGCAATAAATTTGGTACTTTTGTTATTATTATTATTATTAACAAACATTTATATAGCGCCAGCAGTGTACCTGGCACTTTACAAAGTAATAAAATAGACACGGTCCCTGCCCCTAGGGCTTACAATCTGAGAGACAGGAGCTGGGGGAGAGACTTAGGAAGGGGAACAGAGGGAGAGACAAGGGGTCTAACATTCATGAAGATGCGAGGTCTCAAGTGCACGTACTTGGCTTGGTTACGATGAGAATGACAGCAGGCAGGTCCATGTTGCAAGGATAAGGGTAAACCGATCGTAGGTATAGGAATAGTGGCTCAGCAGGATAAAGAGTCAGACAGAGCAGAGCGAAAGAGGTGAGTTTTAAGGAGAGATTTGAAGGTATGAAGGGAGGGGGCAAGGCGGATGTGGACAGGGAGGGAGTTCCAGGCATGGGGGGCAGCAAGTGAGAAGGGACGAAGGCGCTTAGGGGAGCAGGGAAGGCGTGGAAGGGTGAGAGAAGGGACAGAGGAGGAGCGAAGTGCACGGGCTGGAGTATGGAGGGCGATAAGTGCAGAGAGGTAGGGGGGAGCAAGGTTGTGAAGAGCTTTATAGGTGAAGACTAGGAGCTTGTGCAGGATTCGTTCAGGAAGGGGAAGCCAGTGAAGCGAAGAGAGGAGGGGCTGCACATGGTCGAAGTGACTGGCGAGGTAGATGACCCTGGCAGCAGAGTTTTGGACAGAGATGAGGGGAGAAAGGTGAGACCGGGGAAGGCTTCGGCCGCTCACGGGGCGAATGTGATTCCCCACTGTGGTAACATCTGGGGGGAAACGTCCGTTTCCCCCAACAGACGTTACGTGGTCACTGCCAGCACAGGGGATTGACTGTGGTGGCCTTTGACCACGTAACGTCTGAAATCACCCCTTGTGAAAATGACCCTGACACTTCCATAGGTCACCCTGACACTTTCAATGGGAGTATTGAGGGTATTTCCCTGAGAGGTGGCAAATTATGGTTTTAAAGTCTCTCATGGCTTTAAGTTTTATGATTATGAGGACTTGTTCAGTCAACATTTCAAAAAAGTTATTTTACACTATTGATAGTTTATTGTACTTTTACATTTTTAGAAGTATGCTTTTTAAACTCATCAGTTTTTATCCTCTCTGGTTTACTCTGAGGTACTCTATGAGAAATAATTTGCTACTCCTAGGAAGACTAATATACTGTATTTGGAAACTGAACAACATAGTAACACCTGTACCCTAGCTGAATTAGTATTGTTGGGGGTTAATTCAGTATTTTTTCTAGATCTAGTTATGTTTTTACCAAGTAGGCATTTAAATACATATGCCGTTGTTGTTCGTTTGTTTGTTTTGTTCATTTTTGGACGAGGGCGAAAGCCAGTGCCAAAATAAATTAACTGATTTATTATGCCAGTGCGCCTTAAGAGCGTGCCTAATAGATTTAAGAGAAGTTCCCATAGTCTACTACTGTTGCAATTCTAGGTTCATTCTTGCTGCTTTATTCATCATTCCGCCTGTTGTTGAAGGCCCTGGACTACTGTCAGGAAGATGAATCCCAAGTAACATCTGTAAATCTACTTTGCTTTTTAATTTTTTAAAAAAAATATGTGCGTCTTGAAATTTGTGCAAATCGGTGCCGTACGGATAAAGTAACCCAACCCCTCTCTTGCCCCAAGCATTTTAGAGACCATATACTTGAGAGACAGTATTTTATGCTCAAGTGGGATTGATGCCATCCATGGTGGTTGATACAGCACAGACGTATCTCTGAAGTGTGACTTAGAGCAGTACCCAACAATCCAGGACTGTAGAAATCGTTACAAATAAAAATGGGGAGAGATGAAGTAAGGCTTTACATTCCTTCAGTAACCTCTTTTTTTCATTTGGTGGTCACTTTTACATTCTTATAATGGTTTGTTTTGAGACTTTTTTTAAAGGACTTATTTTAATGTGTTAGACGTTTCTCTTTCAAACATCTGTAGGGTTATTTTCCTTTTAAATCAAGTTTCATTTTGGTTCTTAGTACTTTGCCGCCTCCTGCTTTCTTCAATTTTAAAAGTACATCTTTTCTCCTAATATTTGGTATAGTATCTTCTCTTTATATCGTGCACTACATTAGGTTGTGCTTCTGGGTACATCAGTCACATTAGTAACTTATGTATTAGAACCCCCTAGGGTTTGTTCTTTTGGAGACTTCAGTGTGTACAAATATCGGTTTGGACATGATCTTTGTTGTTGCATTTATTGATTCCTCAGGCTTTGCTGAAATGGTGAGGACTTGTTATAAATATTAGATAGTGTGGTTAAATCTTATGTCTGGAAGAGAGTAAACCTAACTTCTGCATGGTCTTGAGAAAATTTCCTACCCTACTTATACAGTTGGTAACAATTATCCCAGTACAACTATGAGTTTTAACTAATTGTTTGGATAATGCTTTATTATAAAATAGAGAGATTTATAGAAGTGCAAAGTAGTGCTTTTACTTGTCCAACAACCAGGACTGGCCTTGCCACAGGATGACCAACTTGGTCCTCTCTTCTCTACTTCCAGGGGCCCCACTCCTTCCCAGCAGGGCCCATAGAAGGTATCTCCAAGAAGGTGTGGCCATGGTAAGGGGGAAGGGCCACCAGGGGTCCTGCATTTTATCTTCGGCCTGGACCCTGCAAATTCTAAGGTTGGTCCTGCCAACAACTATCATGATTTAATTTCTTAGATCCGATGCTATACTCCGACTTCCTATTCCCACCAATCACCAATGGTTAACAGTCTTCAGATATTGAAACAGTGAGATTGTAGACTAGGGAGGCAATGACTGAGAAGTAACTTGAAGTATCTGTCTTCTGTAAAATAATTTTATAGGAATGATCTAAGGAGAAGGTCAATAGGCTTTTATTGCCCTTAACAGTTATTGGAAGGACCTTTGTTTTAAGACTTTGTTATGCAAGACTGAATAATTGAGATTGCAACTCTGAGACTACTTCTAGTTTTTCTTAGAGCTCCTGTGGTTCTAACCCTCTTTATCCTAGATCCTTACAAAGGTGTGGCTGTCTGCTTAAATTTGATTGCAGTGCCATCATTGCAGTTCTATTTACTGATGAGCACCACCATTCTTGAACATGCAGTGATCTGTTGCCTCCTTAATAATCTGGAGTTACTTGCTAATTGCATCCCCTCCTCGCAAATTATAGTGAGAAAATGATAGCTCTTTTGTTGCCTTTACTTCAAGAACAAAGGAGATCTTAGCCCACAGGTAGGTTCCAGTGGGATTTTGGAAGTGTTGGAGGTAAAGGAAATCAGGAAGGGTCCTGAATAGAGCTGCAGCCGGGCACCTAGTAAGTCAGGCACCCTGTTGAATCTGGGATGCCCAACTCACCCTGGTTGCGTTCAGGCACCAATTGGTACCCAAATGTGACCTGATGGGATACTGGTTCCCCAGACTGACTTGCCTCACCACTCGACTGCTGCTCCTCCAGTCCTGGTTGCTGCTTGCTGCTCCTTGCTCCTCCCTGGCCCCCACACTGCTTGGCTGAGCTGGGGACTTCACCAGAAGAGGTGGGGCGTAAGAAGGCCTCTTCCTACCTGCCTGCACCCCCTAAGTGGTCCCTTGTTCTGAGGGGACCCCATATTAGGGTCCCCCTCAGATGGGTCTTGAATGCACCCCCATTTTGGGTCCCCATGGGAACAGGGGACCCATTGGGGGGGTGCGCACAGGTGGGAAGAGGCCTCCTTGCTCCTCAGCTCAGAAAGGTGTAAGCAGGGTAGTCCCCACCTCAACTGAGCAGCGCTCAGGCAGGGGTGGAGCAGGGAGCAGCAGCCCAGCGGTGAGGTGAGTCAGCCCAGGGAGCTGCAGGTGCCAGGATTGGCATCCTTGGATGCCCCAGTAATAACCATACTTTTGGGCACTTCATACCTGATTGGGGAGGGGACTGGGTGCCTGAAATGTGGGTATTACCCATGGTTAACAAACATGCTACCCTCTGCAGCTCTAGACTTGAATAATCTAGGTATTTTAGGTAGCAGTCAGCTGATTGCTTTAGTCCTCTTTTAGACAGCTTTATTTATAAGTAATTATTTAACAAATCCTTGTTAAGCAAGTTTATTAGTGTTCAGACTGTATTTATCAGATACCAACTAGAAGAAAGCAAGACCAAATAGGCTTTAGGACCAGTTGTTCCTTGTCCAACACTGACTGACTTTTCCCGATGAATAATAGTGACTAGCATTAGTAATAAGTGTGTAGTCAAGCCTTTCCTAGTGTATAAATATAAAGTGGTAGTAAGTGATCATTTTTTATGTAGTGTTGTCATTTGTGATGAAAGGTGGCCCATCCGGATCTTTCAGGACCGGTGCCATTTGCAGTTTGTTGGCAACTACCTTGATCTTGTTCTTGTTCCTTGTGCTGTTAGCTCTGTCACTGGGGGAGGTGATCTTCTCTGCACTTGCTGTGATGCTTGCCACTGGTGTTTTCTTGAGGCATTAGCTCACATAGCTCCATCCATGGGCCTCCACCCATAGTTCTCTTATACTCTGTGGCTCCCCCTTCCAGGGGAGATTGATCTCAGGCCACACATTTTCTGCATTTCCTGGAGCTGGGGTGTCCTCCGTACAACAGTTTCTTATTCCCCTTCTGGAGGGATTATCACAATCCCAAGGCCAGTCCTTGGGTTTGCCTCAGTTGGTGCATCAGCAGCAGGTGATCCTCTTCCTGACTTCTGCTGTGGGTGTGGTATGTTGGCACCCTTGTGCCTTCTCCCTTCCCATATTATGTCACTGGTTTGGGATCTCCCTTTCTGCCTTTTCGGTGCCCCCCTCTGAAGGCGTTCTTGGGGTGTCTGGTGTTGCCTGGCTAGCTGGGCATCTCCCTGTATTCTTAGCCCACACTTCAGCCTCCACTTCAGCATCTCCCCTAGGGTATGTAGCTTACTAACGCTACCCTAGTAGAATACTCTGTTGGCCAAGGCCATCGCCCGAACAGCTCCCAGGCGTCTGCTCTCTGAGCATCAACGGTGCAGGCCACCGTGGTTTACAGAGAACCTGTGATTATTGAAGCAGGAGGGGAGGCAGTTAGAACGATGGTGGCGTCTTACTCGTGCTGAAGACAACAGATTGCGGCATAGATTTTTCAGGAGTACATACTACTTTCTCCTGAATAACTTTGGTTTGGCACTCTGTGTGAACGCTTCCAGAGTAAAACACAACTAAGGCCCATGTGCATCAAATTAACTGTTCATTGGAACATGGCTGTACTCCAAATCCAAATCATTTATTAAAACGTGACCATAGGTCATTGTTCATATACAAGATACAAAAACACAGCAAATACAAACAGTTCAGAAATCTCGCCTCCCCTATTCCCCAAAAGAGAAAGGGGGCAGGGTGTGTGTGTGTGTGTTTAAACTAAAACTTCAGATCCTATATGCCAATCCTGCAATAAACAAAGTCATACAACCAATTTCCCATTTGGTTCGCTAGCCAAGGGCTTGAACAGAAGAAATCTGTCCCTCATTTCAAGAGCCCTCATCAGGAACTTCATAATGCTGACAGTTAGTTCCAGATGAACATCCTGTAAAGCAAGAAATTCCAAAAACCTATCCAATTCCCCAGGGTGGCTATCAATGAATGGCTGCAAAAATTGTAACCGCAGAAGGTCGTAAAGTCTGCACTCAAATAAATATGGTGAATTGACTCTGTAGCCAAAAAATCAAAAGGGCATAAATGTTCCCTGTAGGGGATCCCTTGAAAACGCCCTGATAAAATAGAAGTTGGTAATGCGTTCAACCTCGCGCAAAGAAACAAATTTTTTTCCTAAAGGTAGCAGCCGTTGACAGATACTGGGCCATACATCCCAGCTGGGGAGCCACTGCACCATAGTCCTTCAAATGCGATGAGTTAGCGACTGCTGTCAATTCCTCCTGATAATTTATTTCCCTAGATCTTACCTGAATCTCCCTCCTAGCTGCAGAATACTCCTTGGCCCCCAAGTAAGCTTCGGAAAACCCAAGTTGGGCCACATGCTTAAGGACAGACTTAAGCCAAGAATTGACAAAGGAGTCCTGAAACACCAGGCTGACTAGACTATCATGGGTCGTCCTAGATTTCTTCAGCCAATACAGGGACGCTCGTTCCCAGGCCACAACCGTCCACCCACATAACCCAGTCTCCAACCTAATGGCAGCAGCAGGGGAGCCACTGGGTACTTTCAGCAGCTGTCTCAAAAAACTTGTCTGTACCAAATTTAAGTCTTTATGGGACAAGGGAGCCCAAAGCTCAGCCCCATATAAAAAAGATGCTCTGGCCTTCGTCTTAAAGACCTTAACTGCAGCATTGATATTCCTCCTGCCCGTACCAGTAAAGAAGCGTAGTATAGTTTGAAGGTGGCTTCTTGCCGTTACTTCTGCTTTTCCAATATGTTCTTTCCAGCACCCAGTTGTGGAGACATGTAACCCCAAACATCTATAGAACTTTTTCTGTAACAAACGCAACTCACCTATGGGCCACCCAAAAATCCGCCTAGCTTCGGTAAACACAAGAACATTCAATTTGGCATAGTTAATATTCAAATGATTATCTGTGCAGTAATCTTTAAAGGCAGCCAGCTGTCAGAGAAGTCCCACCGTAGTCTGAGACAGGAGGACCAGGTCATCAGCATAAAGTAGAGCGCCAACAGACTTGGAAGCCAATTTTGGAGGAAAAAATTCTCCTGCTGCATGGCTGGAATAACATCATTGATAAAAAGGTTAAACAGGGTTGGCGCCAAGTTCAACTACTACTTCTGGAGTTAGCTGACCCGCCTGGTCCACCTTGACTGCTACTGTGGTGTTTCGGTATAGGGCTTGCATAAGACAGCAAAGCCTAGTATCAATCCCCAGCTGGGTCAGCTTATCCCACAAAAGGGATCTACAAACTGAATCAAATGCTGCCTTAAGATCTAAAAAGGTGGCATATAATTTCCCATTGGTGGAGCGATATTTCTCAACTAGGTGCAAAAGCACCAGGCAATTATCAATTGTGCACCTGTTTTTTTGAAACCCGGCTTGCTCTAAGTACAGGACTCGATGTTCACTTATCCAATTAGTATCCGCAAATATTTAGCATAGATTTTGCTAACTATACTCACAAGGCTAATCTGCCTGTAATTAGCTGGGTCAGTTCTCACCCCTTTTTTAAAGATAGGCACCACAATGGCCCGGCTCCACCCTCTAGGGACCTTTCCTGAGCTGTTAATACCAGAAAATAATTTCGCCAGCATAGGTATCCACCAATCAGCCCTCCCTGAAATAGCCTCAACCTAGATCAGGTTGGGACCAGGGGCTTTACCCTTCCTAAAAGATTGCACAATTTCAAGAATCTCCAGTTCAGTGACTGGGTTCAAATCAGCCACATCCAGCTCTCCAAGCCCAGGGCTACCCTGCTTATCCGCTACACCTTCAGACAGGTCCCTCTGGGTGGCGCTAATAAACTCGGTCCATCCTAATGGCAATATAGACAAGGATTCACCCGATCGCGGCACAGCCACGGCCCTATTAACTATGCGCCAAAATAGCTTAGAATCTTTATCCCTGCTTGCTTTAAGTAGCTCCTGCCACCTAGTATTGGAATAAGCTATTTTCTTTTTCCTAACCAAATCCTTGTACAACTGTTTTGGCTGGAAATACGCAGCCGGAAGACTTCCATAGGCCCCTGCTCGATAATCCCTATAAATATCCTTTAGCCTTCCCCTTGCCTGCCGACAATCATCATCAAACCACCCTTGGGAGGTGGGAGATCTCACCCTTTTATTCTTTGCTGCTGCTGACAGGCGTTGTTCCAAAAAGGAACTGAATTCTTCATAAGCTGCCACAACTTCCCTGTCCCCTGCTAATATCCGTGCCCTTACACCCTCAGAAAAGTCAGCCTCTAGTATCAAATTCCATACTTGGGCTGTACTCTCACTCCACCAAGGTATCTATGGGAGGAGGGGTTACCATCAGCCAGCTCTTCTTCCCCCAGGTTAGCAGTTTCCCCAACCACATCCAACTTCAAAACCAATGGTAAGTGGTCTGATTGCAGGTAAGTCGCTATCTCAAAGTCAGACACGAAACTGCCCACCGTGTCCGTCACTAATGCATAATCTATCACACTGCATCCCTGGTGGCCTAGAAAAGTAAATTCTCCCTTCGCATTCCTGATAACCCGTGCCATTAAGCAGGTGCAGATTTAGGCCAGCCACTAACCTGGCAAATCTGATGCCCGAAGCGTTTGTTACCTGATCTTTGGAGACCCTAGTGTTAGCCCAATTTGTACCACTCCTGAGAAATTGATCATCCAGATGCAGAGATAAAACTGTATCGTCAGGCCCTATCCTAGCATTAAAATCTCCTATCACAATGGTAAGGACCTTTGGATGATCAACAAACACCTCACCAATGGCACTTTCCAATTTGTCCCATAGGTTGCTATTATAAGTGCCTGCATTAACAGCGGGAGATGTAAACATTAAGAAAAACAAAATACTGGGTCCCACGATTCAGGACCACACCTAGCAAGAAAGGGGGATACCTAATCTCTCTAATCAGTTTAAGCCTGGCATTGTCTGTGATTAGACAAGACAGGCCTCCACTGGCCCTCCCCCTTGCTGCAACAGGAACTGCAGGTTGACAGACAGCTGTGAACTTGTCAAGAGCAACACTGTCCACAGCCCATGTCTCCTGTAGAAGGAGAACTTGATGCTGGTTGAGAAAAGCTATAGACTCCTTACAAGAAGCCCACCCCGCAACGTTCCATGAGCAGGCAGAAACAACGTCTACCTGCTTCAAAGAGCGTCACGGAACGGGCTGATCATGGGTCCCACTCACTCTTTCAGCCCCAACTTGGCTAATACAGGTACTGTCATCAGCAGATGGAATCATCGGCACACTGTCCAGTACTTGCTGTACTAAGGGAATTCCCTCGTTCCCGTATTGACCCGCCCTGGGATATACCGGCCAGCCCAGTTGCTGAAATCCTCTCTCTAGCTGCCAGACCGTCAGGGACCAGCTGACCCTCCAGCCTCCCCCCAAAAGGGGTCCCCCTGCTGCTACAGACACCCAAATGGGGCTCAGCAGGGGGAACCACCAAAGGTCCTCCCCAATCATGGGGGTCCCCTCAGCTAAACTAGGGCCCCCCTTCCACCGGGGCAGGGAGGAATGCGATGCTGTTGCTATATCCAAAAGCCTGGCAGGCAACCCACTACTTCCCGGTATGGCATCCTGGGTAGATTCCACTGCCCCCATCTCACCTGAATCCCTACTACCGTGACGGTCTCCCTCCCTCCCCTTGTCCCAAAGCTCACTATCTGTTTGATTGGCCTCCTGACTGCTACCATATTCAAACACCTCACCCAACTGCACCCCCCAAGAAAAGAAAAGGGGGATATGTCATAACAAACAATGGGTCATCCCATCATTGCGAAACACGCTGACATTGGTTCTTTTAAAAGACTAACTGAACCAGCCTGATATGTCTCTTTGGAATCTCTAAACCCAAAATACTGGAAAGATGATGCCGTATCTCTCCCTTGTTTCTCCAGCTATTGCAATAACTGTTGGGTAGGGGCTTAATTGAAAAGGAAAGCTTGTTGGATACCATCCGAGGCTGCGCCAGATGCAGAGACATCCCTCTCATTCCCCTATACTCCTTGGTTGTTGGATATGGCCTACTGAAAGTCCTACTCACACATCCTACATCCCTCACTGCCCCACATTCCCCAACCCCAGTATCCAAATGGCCACTCGGAATTGGAGGACTAGCCTTGGCCTGGGCAATAGATTTTTTTATACCCTGCAATAGTAAGTAGATCTTGCTCCATTTTGTCTCCCCATAATTCCTGCATAAATTCCCTGACCTGGAGCCACTATTCCCTCTGCTCCTTCAACTGGTCCATAATACCAGCCAACTGATCCAAAATACTATGAGCCTCATCCCAAACAGGAATAGTCTCTGTCCCTAGGGTTTCTAGCATAGAGACCTCTTCACAGGCAGGAGCCAGAGGATCAACAGGGAGATCAGCAAAAGGTGGCGAGCCCGCACCTTTGAGAGTACCGTAGCAGGATATAGAAGCCAAAGACTCCCCAACAGGATACACCTGGGAAGCAGTCATAGCAACAGGAGACTTCGATACCTTGCCCTTAAGTGGTGACTTGACGTTCAGAAACAAACTTGATGGCCTTAGTCTGTAAGTAAGTAAGTTAGTAATTTATTGTACTGGCAAGACGCCTTGTCAAACAGAAATACACAGCTCATAACATAT
>QEPC01000694.1:1548353-1563872 GCA_003113815.1 Sphenodon punctatus
TTTTTTGCACATAGTTCACAAAGCCATGTCAGCAGCTTTATAACTTTGTCACCCTTGTGACAGGATGAATATGAAGAGCTGCTTCGTTATGCTGTAGTGACTCCAAAGTTTGAACCGAGTGTCCTGCGGCAGTCTGAGCCTGCTGCAGAAGTGACAGTAGGAGGCAAGTATTCAAGTCTGTTTGATGAAGTCATTTACCATAAGACTCCAGGTAATGTGTGATGGGATGGGAAGGAAACCTATTTTATAAGGCCTTTTTGGCTTAAGCTTTTTGAATTTTTTTTTTTAGGTATTACACATTTCGTGAATAATATGTTTTTAGTTTGAGCCAGTAAAATTTTAAGTGCAAAAATGGTAAATCAAGATAACTGCCAAGCTCTTGGATTGAAGTAGTTGGCCATGTTCTGAAAACTCTCTCCACACTTTAGTACTTGGTCTTTTTTTAGATAATGTGAAAGGAACAAGCTTAAGGTGATTGCTAGCAGAAAGCAGAGAAACACATTAATATTGCTTCTCTTTAACTGCCCCTTGCATATTTTTCACCAGCACTCTTGACCATTTCTGTTTTATTATTAGTTTTGCAGCTGTTGCAGCCTGGATTGATACTTTATAATGTTTATGTGAGAGACGTTTTAGTGTGGAGATTACATTATAGGAAGGAAATAGTTTATTGTACTGGCATAAATGCCATGACAACATAAACATAAACAATGAAAACAGAATGCAGTCAACAATACATAAACAACATAAAATTCTAGAACTTAACATCATTGCCCCAAATTCTTAGCGATCTGAGCTCTTAATTTAATTGCTGCCACTGTAAAAGATGCTACTGCTTTCATTACATCTTCCCTTTTACGAGATAACAAGAACAACAGCTGTAGTCTAGATCTATTATGATCCAACTTTACTGCCTTAAATAAGCTTTCACGGGGCTGCAGGTATATAGAGCAAAAAAACATGTAGTGCATCAAATCTTCCACCTGGCCAGCCCCACATATACATTGGCATTCCGGATAGGCTGCGTATTGCCCTAGCGTGACTTCCGTCCACATTGACTGAATTCTCAAAGCCATAAAGGCCTGCTCTATGAGCAGGAGGGGGCAGGGTAGAAAAACAGAAAATAAAATAAATATAAGCCATGTTAGTGGATCAAATAATTAGATCCTCCTCGTGCAGGAACCCAATATTTGTACCATGGGGAGAGTCTTGAATTAGAGGCCTGTGCCTGAGCAGACTGGGATTCAATGGCAACAATCCTAAGCCTAGCCACCCTGGTGCTTCTTTGAGAGGTAGAGACATTAAGAACTTGGGTGAAAAGCCCAATTGCCTTAGTTTAAACACAACCCCGCACCACCAGGGATCAATATTATACCAAATAGGGATCATTTTCTCTTCCAAACATAGTCTTGGTAATGACTGCGACAGGGAATGATAGGTTTTCAGCCAATAAGTCAGTAATAGACCCAAGACTTTAGAGACCATAGATTTCATCCCTTTCTCAAGTCTCCAAATTGCAGGAGAGATTGCTGGCGGCACCGTTAGGAGGCCATGTATAAACTTGTTTTGTAGCGGCTCTAGGGCATCTGCTATTGACGGACCATATCCCCAAATCTGGGCTCCATAGCAAAGCTGCAATATCATTTTAGCTGCAAAAATCCTTAAGACAGGCCTAGCCAAACTCTCTCCTTTAACCCTATAAAATGTAAGTAATGAGGTTATAGAAGAGGCCACAGCCTGTTTTACAGATCTAAGATGCTGGAACCAAGATCCGTTGGAAGAAAAAATTACCCCCAAGTATTTAAAGGTGCTCACTTGTTCTAGTTTGTGGTAGTTTATATGCCACCTATCCTTTTTATACCTAGTTTCAAAGATTATAACTTTTATTTTTTGAAAGTTTATGGTTAGATCTTCTTTTGTACATTCTGCTCCGAAGTCATCCAATAAGCAGACAAGACCCAGTCTACTGGTGGACAGCAAACAGTGCTGTCAGTATACATAAGCACTGACACCCCGCGTCATCCTATCCTAGGGGCCATACACTCAACTTTAGCACAAAACGTAACAATTAAATGGTTTATATATACGTTAAATAATGATGGGGCAAGAAAACACCCCTGTCGAATCCCCCTGTTGTTAGGGATTGGCACAGGCAGGGCACCCCACAAATTAATACGCAATTGAAGAGAAGTATTTGAATAAAGTGAAACTATCAAAGATAACAACTTCCTATCAGTTGACAAATCAATTAATTTCTGCCATAACCTTTCTCGATTGATAAGATTAAAGGCTGCTGTGAAATCTATGAATGCAGCAAACAGTTTCATCTTTTTTGTTTTGTGCTTCTCTGTTAAATAGAATAAAACAATGCACATAGTACTTTTGGATGCACAGAAGCTGTCCTGTTCTTCCACCAATACTTCATTGTCTGCCACCCATGCCAAAAGGCAATCCAGTAGCACTTTGGAGTAGATCTTGGGATATTATGCAGAGAAGGCTTATTGATCTATAATTTTTTAGGTCAGTGCAATCTCCTTTCTTATAAAGTGGAACAATAACCGCAATTCTCCATAGGGCCAGGACTACACCTGAATTATTTATTAAGGTAAACAAATTAGCTAATGGTAAAGCCCACCAGACTTCTCCTGGAACAAAATCTATTGTGGGGGCCTTCCCACCCTTCAATGAGATGATAGCATCTAGAACTTCCTCCTCTGTAACATGGTCCCATGGAGGTAGATTAGCCAAGCTCTTGTTCATGGGTGGGCTTCCTACTGAGCTAGCAGCATTAAACTGTTCCGAGAAATGTTTAACCCAGGCAGATTGAGAAACTTAACATTCATAAAATGAATAGCCATCCCTCCCTACGCTGTTAACAATCTTCCAAAAAAATACTTGATTCTTTGTTCTCTAAAGCATTTTGAAGAGATTTCCATTAATTTCTAAAGAAATCAGACTTCTTTATTGTAAGCATTAGTTTTATATTGTCTCTGTAACTCATGAAGTCAGAGTCATGCAAAATACTTTTTCTAGCAGCTTTGAATATCATAGCCAAGCATTGGAAATCTGAAGAGGAACTTTCATTTGAGGAATGGACAAATAGGATTTGGCTTACATTTACGATGGAAAAGTTACATGCAGGTCTACAAGATAAACTATCTGCCTTTAAAGCCGTGTGGTCTCCAATCATAAAAGCAATGGAAGGATCAAAGATGAACAACCTGGACCTTCAAACCCTTTTTGATTATCAATTTTAGGCCTTCTACTGAGAAGGGAAATAGCTGACACTTAAATGTGTAACATAAGTTATGGTCTCTCTGTTCCATGCCTACACCTAATTGCTATTTGGTTTTGTTTAATTCTGTATTTCCTGACCCAACCCTGACGAGAGAAAAACGTTCTTTGATGTTTGTAAGGGTCAGCGGATAAGGTATGTAATATAGATGATTAACCAATAAAATAAGTTGTTTTTTTTTTTAAATAAAAACATGTGACCATAACTGTTTCAGTAGGATTCCAAAATACTGCATGGGAGTGGGTAGTACCTCTAGGCGGAAAATATATATTAATTAGCTGAAATGACTCTGAGGGATATGGGGGCTGGCATCTCAGTGCCAAGATATTCCCAGAGGACTCCCCCATAACCTCACAAGTCATATCCAGTTGTAGTGAAATAAAGGTTACCAGTCCACCACTGGAACGTCCCTTACTCAGAGGGAGGCCTTGTTGGGATATGCCAGCTCCTAAAGCCTTCCAGCTCGACTGGGTCAACCAAAGTTGCCCAGGTTTTCTGAAGGCAAATGATATCAAAGGACCGAAGAAAGTCCTTCAATTCTTTGTCAGCTTGTTTTGCATGCCAGCTGGCTATATTCCAGGAAATAATTTTCAGCAAAAGATCTGTATCAGCGTCATATCTCAAACAAGGCAAGGTCCCACCTAAAAAACAAGACTATTTCCCCCTGCTGTGTCAGTCTGTTTCTGCCGTACCTTCACTATAATTGTGTAATTCGCCACTAGTGCCCCGATAGGACAACAGGTAAATACCGGGCAAGGGGTGACATGTCCCTACATCATTAGTATTAGCACCCATGACTGATATTACTTCTTCAGTTGGTAGTCTTAAACCTGCCCTATTAGCCTCCTCAAAACTCCCAATACCTAGGCGAGGTTCTTGTGGTAGATTACATTGTATATTTTTCTCTTTCTTTAGCTCGGTAGCCCTAGTTCTGGAATCAAGAAATAGTTATAGTTTGTCATTAGGATTATATAATCTAGTGCCTTTTTATAAACCAGACCCGAAATTTGGTTTAGAATGAATTATGAGGGCCATAAAGATGTTTAGTAGAAAAAAATTAAAACTTTTTAACATTTCTGCAGTGGAATTTGGAATCTTGTAAGTTAACTGGCAATAATCAGTAACTTGTTAAAAGTACCAACTGAACATCAAAAGAGACAGTCCTAAGAGTAGCATGACACCTTTTATTATTGTTTACGTAAGTGAAAATTAGGGTTACCAAGTCTCCAGATTTGGAGATTCCAATTTTAAAACCCCAGTGTCTCCAGGCCAAACCTGGAGACTTGGCAACCCTAAATCAAACCTTCAAATGTTAATTAGGCTTTTTACTGGGAGAGAGTGACTAGATTGCTGAGTTTATCCTAGAGTAGGATGATTCTGAAAAAGTTTTATCATACACTTTTCTCCATCTGTTGGTAAGAAGCCTTATTGCTTGTATCCTGCTGCCGTTAGACATGGCATAAAATTGGTGTGCTGTCTCTTCTCAATATTGTATGTGATATAATTGTAATAAATTGTGTGTTTGCCTAAAAGGTGACAGAATTCCTGAGGCTTAAAGTACTTTTGTAGTCTTATTTTAGGTTAACTGTACCTTATGTGTTAGCAGAATTTTGTCTTTATTTTCAAACACAGTGGTTCTCAAACAAACACTCTGTAGAACATACTTGTAGGTTTATGGGAAGATGGCTGGCCACATCGCTGCTGAGAGACAACTAAAAATAATATTTTCCTATAGACTGTTGCTATAACTTGCCACAGAATGCCATTCGGAGAGCTAATTCAGACGTGGTTTAAAGAGCACTTACAAGTGCCGACAGCAGAATGGACCAGGTCGGTAGAGTGCGCCTGTCAGCGTGCCGACAAGCTCAATCATGTGCATGGCGCCTTCTCAGACATCATCTGGGCACGCATTCTTCACATTCTGCCGCCGGCACTTGTAAGTGCTCTTTAAACCACGTCTGAATGAGCCCTGAGTGTGAGAAACCAGTATGCTCTAGTTGCTTAGAAAGTGTAATTTAGTAATCTCCCTTTCTCTTCATCCAAAGAGTAAGACCTCACCATCATAAGTGACAGTGTTATAACTTTGTGTGATAACCTTCTGTTGGTACCTTTGATCTAGTAATTTCAAATATAGGAAACCAGTGTTTCATATGTTACTTCAAAGTATCCTTGACAATCTTCCCTTTCATCTTATTAATAACTAATACTACCATCTACCATTAACTTACCTTTCATGTTAAAGCTGTTGCCTGAATAGTGTGAGCAAGAATGATAAGGGTCATAAGGTGAAGTAAAGCATTTAATCTATCTTCAAACCTGAAAAAAATGGTCAAAGATGGAGAAATCATTGCCTACCTATTACAATGAAAAACAGCATTTTAATTGCTTAATTTCTCAACTGGTATTAAATTAATTTAAATATGGATAAACATTAACAATAGAACAGCCATGGGCTTTCAACTCCTTTTTCCATTAAAAGGTTTTTATTATTAAGTATAATATAGGTCTACTATGCGTATCTATTTCTGTTCCTGTGAAGTACTCTCATACACTCATTGGAGGGATACAAAGTATCTCAGGATAATGGTTCTTGGAATTTTCTAAACAGTAAACAAAGTCTGTTGCCATGTACAAAACCATTCAGCAGTGGCGTTGCATTAGTACAGTGATATCACTAGGATTCATGGAGAATTACAAGACTCTAGAATTATGGAACAGTTCTAGAACAAGACTATCTACCACAAGACGTCTGAGTCATTGAGACTGAAGTTACTCCTAAAAGATAAATGGAAGGATTCGCAATACTGTCATTAAAAATTTTTTGTTGCACAGGTTTTAATCCGAGTTGACAGTATTGATTTTTGGCCAGAAATTTTGATTCCCACTATGCTGAAGTAACTCTCTATGGATGCAACTTAATGGATCATTATAAGATCAATATTTCAAATTCTTCAAAATGCAGGCCTCTGTTCTACCATACTTGCACTTGTTGAATATTATCTTACTTGACAACAGGACTACTTTTGGAGTACAACACTATTCATTGTGAGTAATGGTAGCAGACTGGGATCCACAAGGAGCAGTCTGCTTTCTGAAAGTTCTGCAGGAAGTTCAGGAAGCTTTCTAAGTCTATAAAGCTGTGGTTCCCAATCTTTTTGCATGTGTGACTCCATTTTGAGACTTGAATATAATTCCATCAACTCAGTGAGCTACAAAAACAAGACAAAGTATGTGAAATATCAGTCAGGTTGTGATCCTGTTCAAAAATGACCTATAGTTTGGTAACATCTGCTGTAAGGGATAGATACTTCAGGCAACAGTACGCGCTACAAATACATGCTTACTTTCATTTGGGGGAAAAGAAACTATTGCTGATACCTCTAGCCTGAAATGGCTAAAACCTTGTGAAGAAGTGTAGTAATTGAATGGGAGTTTCAGGTATCTTAAAAAAAACAAAGAAACCCACAACTGCTTGAATCTCAAAACCAGAACTTGGTGTTCTGTATTTTCCCTCCTATGCAACAATGATATCACTGGAATCATCCATTGGACATTAGCAGTTGTAGACAGGCTTGTCTGTCGTTGAAACTCTCCATTGACTCATCTTGGTTTTTCTCAATTAGGACTGCCTGTGAACCAGCATTTTTCATATGTGGGTCAAAGTCCTGTCTCATACATTCAATTTATTCCTCTCCCTTTCAGAAACAGCCTTTGGCTTTTATTCCCATTTTTTTTTTTTTCCAAAATTGGGAATAGGGTCTTTGTGTTTCATATTAAACTATACAAAACTAAACTGATATTTGGAAGTTTGGGTTTCATTTTGATTGAAGCTCATTTGATGAGTAGCACTTATACCCTGAGGTTTTATACATTCTACAGTGAAGTAATTCTTTAAAAGGGATTTTTTTCCCCTCATGTATGGGTGAAGCCACAGAGACAAAGTGGGGAGGCTACCACGCCTTAGATCGCCATATCCCACTCTGGGCAGCTGGGCCACGCGATGTAGTGCATTGTGTGGCCGGCACCTGCCAGATCATAGAATCCTAGTTGGAAGGTACTTCACAGGTCATCTAGTCTAACCCCCTGCACAATGCAGGAAATCCGCATCTACAGCATCCCCGACAGATGGCTGTCCAGCCTCTTTGAACGGCCAGAAAAGGATCGTCAGCAAAGGGGTGCCCACCACCTCTGTAGGCAGTTTGTTCCACTGTTGAACAGCTCTGACTGTTAGGAAGTTCTTCTTAATGTTTAACCGAAATCTGCTTGCTTGTGATTTGAGCCCGTTATTTCTAGTCTTTCCTTCAGGGGCAAGAGAAAATAAATCTTTGGCATCCTCTCTGTGACAGTCCTTCAGTTAGTCGTCCCTAGGCCAAACATACCCAGCTCCCTCAACCTTTCCTCATAGAACTTGGTTTCCAGATTCTTGACCATCTTTGTCACCCTCCTCTGAACCCATTCCCGTTGTCAATGTCCTTAAAGTGCAGTGCCCAGAACTGGATGTTCCAAGCAGCTGGCTGCTATGCATTGTGTCCCTGGAAAAATTCTGTGGATGCATCATTGAGCAGCCTTAGGCTGCTCAAGACAGGGGAACTCATGTGCCTGGGCCATGCTTATTCCTTCATGCGGGCAGGGAGCACCTCTGCAGGGCCTTGAGTGGCAGGTGCTGTTACCCGTTGTATGCGGTCACGGCTGGGAGGCAGAATCTTGGTCAGGCCGGGGGAGGGAGGTGGAGCAGGGCTGGGCGCCCACTTGTGTAGCTGGTGCTACAGACTGCCGTGGCGGCGGCGGCAGCAGCAGCAGCCGGCACACCCAGCTTTCCCGTGACTGTCTGCCCAGCTCCCTGTGCTGGCTCCGCAGTGTGGCAGCAGCGATTGCCCACTACAAGGCTGTACAAGAATCAGGCCACCTTAGCTCGTCTGGCTGCACCCTATGAAAACATCTCTTTTCATAGGAATTATTCTAATTTTCTTCATTTCCACCAAGAAATGCTTGGGTATGCTTGCTGTAAAGATTAGGAAACCAACATACATGTTCACAAATGACTACTATGTATTAATATTGTATATCCATGTTTGGTCTCGAACTGATCACTGTCATGTGTAGAACTACGTGGTATGAATTAGATGACATGAAGTTTCTGTCTTCGGCTCCCTGCTCGGCACTCTCAGACAGTACTTTCGGGTATTCTTCTTGAGCCAGTCAGAAGGCAGATCTCTTATTGTGAAACTTAGCAGGCGGACCAGGTGATGTTCCACCCCCTGCAGTTTCCAGTTTGAGTTCTGCCTTCAGACTGAGTGGATGCAGATCACCTTCTTCTGATTCCAGGATTTGGATTTTAAGGGTTTAGTTCTCGTTCTCCCTCCTCTCTACACAGTTGGAGTGGACTGAGCTGAGTGGCCCTGCTTGCCCCCCCTCCTTTTCTAGGAGGTAATTAACCTCAGTCTCTGCAGCTGGATGCCACTGCCTTAACGCAGGAGCTACAAGCAACGGGCTACTACCCAGGGGATTGGATTGCCCAGCTGCCCCAAGACCAGAGAAGTAAGTAGTTTGCCCTCCCCCACTCCAGTCCACCCAAACCCCTGAGCGCTCCCTGTGGCGTAATGGAGCCCACTGGGGTTTTACCCCAGCCTCCCGACACCCTGTTACCCACCTATTATCTGGTACTTTTCCGCTACCACCACCCAGAATTTACTTAGGCTGCGAGTCTCATCCCTCTGGGGAGCATGAGAACTCTACCTTTTCTTTAAACAGACAGGCCCGCAAGCCAGAATAATTCAGTTCCCAACTACTGCCGCCGGAGCGTACAGAGGCGTATTCGCTAACACACGCACACGCACACAGATCTTTTAGATCAGAAAAAGGAATATTACTTTAATGGTATTTTAAACAAAGCATCACAGGCTACAACCATGTGAGGTACTTTGAATCCTTGAGCAAAAGCAATTGATCAGAACACAGTTAGGCTTGAGGGCCCTTTTTGTAGCATCTAGCCTAAACTGGTCCCTCAGATGTAACATTCAGTTACTCACAGCTTTAGGTTCGCCTTTGCCTTGCAGCAAGGGGTTCAGTCCTTAGGTTAAGTTTAGTCCAAACAGGCCAGGAGCCATTCCCTTAGCTCCATAGCAAAAGGTCAGTATATCAGAGCAAACAGAAGTAAAAGTGGAAGTCTCCCCCTTGAGGTGTGACTTTGGTCTTTTTAAAAGCCCCCTACCCCTCTTTTGTGATTGGTCCTTGGGAGGTTACCTGGCTGTACCTACTCCAATCAAAGAAAGATTCCCCCAGTCATGCTGGCTGCAGGACCCTTCCCCCGATATTGTGAAATCCTGCCATGCGGCCGGTTGCGAAACCACGCCAAGTCAACCTGGAAGCCAGGGTGTCAGTGAAGGTCACATGGAAGGCAAGGCTGCTCCTAGCAGCTTCTGCCACACTCCCCCTTATAGTTGGGAGTGAAGGGGTGAACGGGGAGCTGACTTTGCTCCAAGAAAGGATCCCACTCTTCCCCGCCCCTACCAGGGGAAAGCTGAGACCTGACGTTCCTCTAGCTGAGCAGCCCCACTTCAGGACAGCCTTGGTTGACTCCGGGGGGGAGGGGGGCGGCTCAGAAAACTAGGAACCTGGGGCTTCATCTAGCTGAGTGTAGGGGTGTGCATGTCGTTTTCATTATTACAATAACAATAACGAAAATTGTTGTTTTCGTTTTTGTTGCAATAACGAAAACGACAACCGAGAATACAAAAAATGACAACCGAGAATATCCATACCAGTAACAATATCGATATAAAAAATGATACCAAAAACAATATAAAAAACGATAACAATGATAAGAAACAAAAACGACAATGTCATTATCATTGTCATTATTATTAGTGCTGTGGTGGTTGGGTTTTGGAGGGAAAATGTAGAGAGGGGAGGAGGGAGCAGACATCTCGGAGTCTTAACAGGGTTGAACTCTTGAACTGTGCCGGTGTTGGAAGAGGTGAGCAGCTCAGCAGTATTATCCCTGGCCAGTGAGCAGCACAAGCAGGCCCCAGCAGTCTCATGGGACTCTGTGATTGCTCAATGTCTGCTGCTTCCCACAACCAATCATGGTGGCTCTGGGGGAGGGCACTGCAACCCTTTATAATGGGAGGGCCAGGTTTTTTCTCTCAGTTGTGTGAGAGCTCTGCTTGTCAGGTTGCGTTTACAGAACTGTGGTGCTTGCATATAAAAAATCCTCCCTAGCCTTCTTTGTATTTATTTATTTATTTTATTTATTTATTTATTTATTAGGTATTCCCACCAATACCTTTCCTTCCTCATACCCTACATTTTACCTTCTCCCTTTCCCTGCCCTTCTCCCCCCTGTGCATTATATATAGATAGGTAGTATAGATTAGATATAGATATATATTATAAAGTATAGATTAGATTAGAATAGTTATATAGATATCAAAAATAGAATCTTTGTTTGAAATGGTACCGATATCAATACAGAAAACGATACCAAAAACAATGAAAACAAAAACGATACCAAAAATGATGAAAACAATAACGAAAACGACATTTTTGAATAATGAAAACAAAAAATGAAAATGATGGGGGTGTGTGTCTGGTGCACACCCCTACTGAGTAGACCCGCTTTGGGAGGGTCCCGGCCTACAGGGGGGCCAGCTGACCTGGAAGCGAGCCGCGGTGGCTCCATGCTGAGACTGTCAGTTGCGGCACTTTGAAACTGACCCCTTTCCTGTTAGACGGGGTGGTGATCCATCAGGTTGAGTTGTGGTGGTTCAACCTGGCACCGGCTTCTCTTTGCTCACCCCCCATCCTGTGGAACTGCCAAGGCAGCTCCTGCGGCTCAAGTCCTGTGGGGCATTTTTACTCAGGCAGCACTAGCATGCGGTGCAGGGGGATCCAATTAGGGAGGCCACTAGAGGGGCCCCTCAGAGCACATGGAGCTTAACTGGCACCCCCTTTCGCTCTCTCTACGTGGGCCAAGGACGCAGCCATCTTGGTCAGCCTACATGTGTGCCATAGTGCTGGCAGACCTCTTGGCCACATGGCAACATGGGCGCTGCCATTTTCCCCATACTAAATATGGGTGCCGACATCTTGTATAGGGGAAATGGTCACAGCTGTTCCTCAAACATGAATCAGTAGGGGTGCAAATGAGCCTGTATCTCACTCGGGTGTGGGGGTGGGAACTGACATACCTGTCTCTGATATCTGCAGAGATATGACGACTACAAGATTAGCCAGTGGCGGAGACTTGGAGAGCACCAACCTCTCCGCCAAAAAAGTCAAGCAACAGGGACTAGAATGCGGGCACTAAGCACAAGCCCATACAGCCCGTCACAGAGGACAGGGACCTGGATGGAGGTCAGATCTTTTTCTCAGGCCCGCTAACTCTTGCCTGTCAAACCTTCCACCCTCAGCCAAGCCAGCACCGCAAAGCGAGATGTTATCATGGCTCATGCAAATGGTCAACAAGCTAAGCTGCAGAATCAGGTCCAGAAACTGGCGGTCGCAGACGCCAATATCGCCTTCATTGGCCATTCTAAACCAAGAGGGAAAGGAAAGCAGCCGCTCAAAAACAGACCTCGCCCCGAATACTACAATAACGAGTATGAAACACAAGAGGAACAGTTGGAGGATCAGTACTCTGACTTGGAGATTCTAAGGGTCCTCAAGTGTAAGGGATACAAAATCAAGTGCCCAAAGGGAGACAGGCATGGCGCCATCCCTAAGAGGTCGAGGTGGACACCCACAGGGCTCGAGTCCTCTGCAGATTCTGACTCTACGTAGGAGGGTGAGATTTCTGAAGAGGAAATACTTTGACGATGATCACTAGGAGTGGCTCTTCCACTCAGTGGTGCTATCGAAACTTGTAACCAAGGTCATGGAAGTTCTCATGGTAACCAGGAGGACCAGACAGAGTCGACAGATGAGGGCCACAAATACCTCCTCCGAAAGAAGCAAGTTAGCTCTATCAATCCTGCCGTCATTCTATAAAACTTGAAGTTAACATGGGAGCATCCCACCAGGAAGTCAAGGGTATCCAAGCTCCCAACTAACTTCTACCTCTTTCAACAGGACAAATGTGTCCTGTTCCTCCTTCCAGCGGTAGATCCAGCAGTGACGGCATGAGCAAAAGAATCGAAAGCCCCTCTGATCGGAGATCCTGTGCCTTGAGATGAAACCGACTGGGTGATCGAGGCCTCGCTAAAACATTCCTTTGAGGCAATAGCAGCGGGACTTATGCCCTCTACAGCCATCACACTATTCAGTCAAGCAATCATGGCTTGGTCCAATGAGGCTAGTGACTTAGTTACTGTATTTATTTATTTAAAAAACTTTCTACCCCACCCATCCTGCCACAGGCAGCTCTGGGCTGCTTACTTAAACATCTCGGTAGCAAACCACGACGCTTGGATGAACAGAATATCAGGAGCTGTGACGTACATTGTAGATGCATCCTTGGACATGATGAGAATGGGCTCACAGGCTGCAGCAGCAAACATTACAGCAAGACGATGCCTATGGCTCTGCAACTGGGTGGGCAACCCGGCATCAAAGACAACCCTGTCGGTGGACCCCTTCACAGGAGGCAAGCTGTTCGGCCCCAGTAAGATCTCCGTCCAGGTCCCTGTCCTCTGTGATGGGCTTACACTTAGTGCTCACGTTCTTGGTCTTGTTGCTTGAATTTTTTGGTGGTGAGGATGGTGCCCTCTGATTCTCCACCATTGGCTGATCTTGTAGTCTTATCTCTGCAGGGCCACTCTCAGCTTGATCCACTCCCAACTGTGTAGAGAGGAGGGAGAGCGAGTACTAGGCCCCTAAAATCCAAATCCTGGAATCAGAAGAAGGTGATCTGCATACACTTAGTCTGAAGGCAGAACTCTGACTGGAAACTGTAGGGATGAGACGTCACCTGGTCTTCCTGCAATGTTTCGTAATATGAGATCTGCCTTCTGACTGGTTGAAGCATGACAATATCCAAAAGTGGGAGTGCTGAGCAGGGAGCCTACCAGAAAGAAAATTAACTGGTCAGTGCCCCAATTTTCTTATCGCTTGTAGAAGCCAAAATGAAACCTATTGTAAAAGTGAAGAATCAAACAGGAAACCCTTTTGAACTTTTCTGTTTGCTTATGGTTACTATTCAAGATAGTCTGGCCCCAAAACACATCCAAGCAGCCTACTGGTTAGGCGGGAAAAAAGAGGGAAAAAAGAACCAACTTGCATATAAAAAGGGTGCCTTGATCGCACAGAAGGGATTTTTTGACCAACAGCATGTGAAGGGATTTGGGGAATAAACTTTGAACCTGTAACCAAGAAGGATTTGATTCCCACCTCCACTAACATCAGGACTGAAAAGAGACATTTGTAAGAGAGAACTGAACTGTAAGTTTATAGATGCCATGACCTAGAGTAAGACCGAACTTGAGTAAAGTTAGTCTTACACTATCTTTTATGTTTATTTTATATAATGCACTCTGAGCACAATCTTGCATATTAATCTAATCTTTAAAACTTCTTTTTCGTAAGCTGGTGTGCTGAGTTCCTGTTTTGGAGTAACAGTTTGGGGAGATTCTAAGGCAGGAAGCTCAGGTGAACCTCGTAAAGAGTTGTTTATTGGGGAACTCTGAGGCAAGGGTGACTAAGAGAGTTAACCTTTTATGTGCTGGACAGTTCTGGATTCAGCTGGTCCAGTGGAAGCATAAGGTGGGGAAACTGAGTCACAGCTAGTCTAGAGTGGAACAGAGGGGTCTCAAACCTGTCACAGTGGTGCCCAACCAAAGAGATTAAACCCCGAGACTGTACCAAAGAGCAGGAACTGAAAAGAGAAGTAGCCCGCTTCTAGATTTGGAGCAAGCAGGCAAACGTCATGTGAGAGTGCTGTTTTGGTGTTTTGGTTTTCATTTTGGGAATCCGTATAAGTTAAGTAAAATTGAAGAGCCTAATGGACTGCTCAAGATGAACAAAGAAAAGTAATAGAAGCAGTGACTGTCTTGTGAGGGGACCTGTACATGAGGTTAATGTTGCAGAGCCCCAGCGTCGGGAACATGGGTGCTGCATCTTGGGAGACAGCAGCTGTCAGGGAGAGTGAGCAGCTGCAGCCAGAGTAGAAATGGGAAATGTCCTGCTGGAATACGACAATTGATGCAGCATGAAACGTCTCTAAGGGACTTCCTCAACCCAACACCCAGACCGGCTGAGACGGCAGTGTGTCTTGGACTGTTCCCCTTTATGAGGGGACACTGGACATTGAGGAATTCTTCTGTGAAGATTTGAACTACACATGTCTAGGCTCCATGGCAAAGTTTTGTCTGTCTGTAACCCTTAATTTATCTGTAATATTTTAAAGGGAATCTATTGTGAAGTTAATAATTGTCACTCTTAAAAAAAGGCTGTGTTAGCATGCTGTACGAATGAAATGCATTTGAACATGGGAACGAGAGGGTCCTCTGCAGCTTACAGGGAGGGCCCTGCTGCTAAGACAACTGGGGAACCATGTAAGGGAACAGGTACTAGGGTGGGGGGACAACTCCAGCTCCAACGCTCTGCCAATACATCGAGGAGTAAGCAAACAGGCCATTTAGTGAAATACTGTCCTGGCAAGGAGGGGAACGTGGCACTCCAGATATACTATGCTGGTGCTGTATGACTGGAGTCTGGAGATGCCAATAACACCTATGTGCAAGACACTAAGATGAACAGTCAGGCTAGCAGGGCTTTGCGAAGCACAGCAAAGAGATAATGCTGGCTACAGAAGCTGGGGTGTCTAAGGAGTGCTTACTCAAAGACAAGTTTGCTAGGATCAGGGAAGTACTAGGCAATGAGGACAATGTCCCCCTAACACTGATGAACTGGAGTGGGATGGGTGCAAAATACCTACTGACTTGGTTGTACTATCTGACATGCATGGTGATTTACTTGTTGGAAATTGTTTATGAATTGGCTACTAACAGGACTGTAACCCTATCTGGTTTGTTTATTTGTTTATTTATTTATTTATTTTATTTTTGTAATTTATACCCCGCACCCTCCTGTGACCAGCTCAGGGCGGCTTCCAACAATTTCCAAATACATAAAACATTATAAAAACAATTTAAAGCAATCAGCAATATTTAAAACCAGGCACGGAAGTTAAAACAGTAAAACAGGATAGGGGTGAAAAACCATAATCCTAACCCACCCACCCACCCCCAAAGGCCTGGGTGAACAGCCAGGTTTTACAACACCGCCGT
>QEPC01000694.1:1573355-1600544 GCA_003113815.1 Sphenodon punctatus
TCCTGCCCACAGGGCAGCCCGGGGCGGCGAACAACATTTCATTTAAAACAATAATAAAATTTTAAAACAATTTAAAATACACTACATGGGGAAAGCCCCCACCCCCACCCGACCCCTACCCCCCCGCCAAAAGCCTGACGGAACAGCCAGGTCTTACATATATGCCGAAAAAGCAGGAGAGTGTACCATAACCAAGCCAAGAACGTGTACCTGAGTTCTCGCATCCTCATGAATGTTGCATCCCTTGTCTCTCCCTCTGTCCTTTTATTCTTTAATCTACGAATGTATAATTAACTATACTATATTAAAATCATCCTTGCTTAAACCTTGTGTCTATCTGGGAATAAGAAATTTGGCTGTAGGAACAGACTTCAGTGTAAATTTTGGTGTATGTGTTTACCTGCCATTCACTCTGAAACTTCAAAGGTTTGAGAGTGGAAGGGGTGGGGCTAATCTTCCCAATTTCATAAAAATCTTTCCTTTTGCACTTCAGACAAATGTTCTGACGGAACTGAGAAAATGGCAACTTAATTTTCTTGAACATCACAATCTGGAAATTAGACAAGAGAGAGACAAACATGCAGCACATGTTTGTCAGCTGACCAATCAGATGGAAAACCTGAAGGAGCTGCTACATACATATGAGATTTCAATTGGGAGAAAAGATGAGGTAACAGTTCTCTCATTTTGCCACTTTTTAAAAATGTCTGCATAGTATTGCAACAGGTAATGTATGTAAGTAATAGCAAACATACAAGTTGTATGGTCAGAAAATAACTTTTCTGGCAAATCAAGAAGGAAACTTTAGAATGGTAGAACCAAAGTATCTTACCTGTAAACAATGCACAATAATTACTGTGCTTTTTCTAATAACACTAGGCAAATCTCTACCTTTGTCCCTTGCTTTGATTTCTTTTCAGTGAGAATTACACAGTTTTTGGATTAGTGATTGCAAGTTGTGTTGCCTTTTTTGTCACTGTCCTTCAGTTTACTTCTTACATATAGCTAGCTGCTTTGTAAGGACATTGGGCATTTTCAGACAAGACACTCTCCACCCATTACCCACCACCCACCCACCAACTACACATGTTGCAGGGCTGCAGTGTTGCCCTTTGGGTGTCCTGTAACATGTATGGTGTGTGGGGAGCGTCTTGTCTGAAAATGCCCATTGTCACTCAGAGCTAGCTGCAGGTGTGTGTTCTTCCTCCATTTTTCTTCTCAGTCAGAAGAGGCCTTCGGTTATCTTGCAAAACTTGATCTGATGTACCCTAAAACATTTTGGTCCACTGATCATTTTTTAGAACGCTTGCAGCTTTTATCTGTGTCCTCTCAAAATTGACAACTCTCAGAATTTGAATAACAATTGCTAATTTCATAAAGGAAGCGTTTATGTAAGTTCTTGGTTTCATGTAGAAATTGAATGACATCATCCTTGTTTAATGACACGAACTATATTTTAATTCACATACATCTGTTACATTTAACTGCAGCTGTGTTATACTGTTGACTAAGTTTAATATTTGGCTGTGTAACAAAAACAGCAGGATGTGCCACTACAGCCATGGTAACAGTCAATGAAAATATTGTCAATGTGAAAATAAAAATGTGAATGGATGCCAGCTTGTACGCTAACAAAAATATTTGCAAAATACTTAGTTTTTTTAATTGAATTGACAAAACACTTCATTAAAATTGCCTTGTAATTTTTATGTTGGCTTAAGCTTTTACACTAAACCTCCAAGAAAACAAAATGAGCCATGACCCCCAAGTGCAGAGGGGAGAAGCTTAACCAGACAAAATTTTACAAAACATAATGTAATTATAGCTGCTGCTGGTTTAAAAACCAAGGGATCAGTCTGCTTTTTAAATATTTCAAGTATTTATTATTGTTGGCGGTTGTCATATTTTTGAATACATTAAGGTAAGCTCACATTTGCTTTTTGAGGAGTCCTTACACAGTATTTTCTGTATCAATATCAATAATAATTTTATTGTTTAATAAAACCATAACAAAATATACAAAAAAATACAACCTAACCTCAATCTAAAATCAATATAATTAATTAAATTAATTAAATAAAATGCCTAAAATTTTGTAATCGCCTTGCCCTTATGGCAGGGCTGTCGTTCAAAATATTGGCAAAATCCTCCACTATCCTATATCAACACTTACACACAATTTAACGCAGAATATTGCCTAGCTCTTCAGCGGGGGTTGCTGTCGCGGAGCTTGGCCCCCTGTAACATCCTGTTCATCAGCTTAACAATAAGCTTAAAATTTACCTTGCCATGATGGCTTAACGGCTAACAGAGAGCTAGACAGCATGTTCAAGCACATCATATTACCTTGCTCTTCTACGGTAATTGCAATGGCCAAGCTTGGCCTCTATAAATCATCAATATTCCTTTAGCCATCGAATTTAACCAAACGAGCTTCTCTTATTCGTAGAAAGAGCAGGCAAAACTTTGAAACAGCTCTTGACATCCTTGAATCTGCACAATTCAACATATTCTGTAAACCATTACCAGTGCAGCATGTGTTAAATTCTGTACAGAGTCAGTTTACCAAGGAACCTTATTCAATGTAGGTTTGTAAATAATGAAACTGCTGCAGTAATTTAGCGTCAACTGTGTTTCAACAAAATTACTTTTCTCTTGGGCTTCACTTCATGTGGCCCTCATCCCCAGCTCTTCTGACCCTCCAGATCGGCCAGCTCCAAGTATCGTTAATGGTTACCACTTTCCAATGAAGGCAAACTCCCAGCCTTGTTCCCTTGTATATGTGGCAAACCTTGAGGGAGGTTCCCAGCCTCATCCTATAGTAGTCCTATTCCACATGAGACTACTGGCTCCCCAGAACCCCAGTGGCTCTTTGCATTTCATTGGTGGTTCTTCCTTTTAGTCCGAAGCTCAGCTTCACAAAGCCATTTCCTCAGACTGGCTTAGCAGCTGCCTCATTCTGCTCTAAGCTGTGGTAATTAGTCACAGATGTTGACAGTGATGATCTGGCTCAGAAGGCTACATCCTGCAGCAGCTTACCCCAACTCATCTTGCAAATACTTAGTTCTCCCGGGGG
The DNA here is from genome assembly GCA_003113815.1 of Sphenodon punctatus. Classification (NCBI taxonomy): domain Eukaryota; kingdom Metazoa; phylum Chordata; class Lepidosauria; order Sphenodontia; family Sphenodontidae; genus Sphenodon; species Sphenodon punctatus. Next base: position 1,576,432 of record QEPC01000694.1, read on the forward strand.
ATTCTCCTGTCTGTCCAGTCACAGTAGGGTAGATCCTGCCGATCACCAGTAGGAGGCAGACACTCAATTTTGAGGAGCTTAGTAGGAGGGATCTATCCTCGGCTCCCCAGTTGTTTGTCTGCCTCTGATCACATAGGAAGCAGGCAAGCTGCTGGATTTTCTTCAGACACAGCTTCAAAAGGTTAGAGCTCCTGGTGCCATGGGGAGAGAAATTCATCCCCCTCCTCCCAGAGGGGATCTGGAGCTTCTCCCGGGTCTCCCCCCCCCCCCCCCTCCCTTGGACGGGGTTCACCTGAAGAGCAGGCGCAGCAGTTCTCCCCCTTCGGAACCTGTCTTCTGCCAGCAACCGGCCAGACCTGCTTGGGCTAGGAAGGGAGCCCACAGAGATAGAGAAGGGGACGAGACAACAGGCCCCAGGGAACAGCGGGTTAGGAGACAGGCTGTCCTTCCTCCCCCGCTCTAACCCCTTCAAGCACCACCACCTCCCGCGGCCTCAGCCCGACGCGCGGCAGAGCGTTCCCCCTCCAGGGGCGTGGCCTGGAGAACGGGACGGGATCCTTCGGGGAACCGCCGAAGTAACTGCCCGCGGTTTTCCCCCACCAGCCCGCAGGGACGCCCAGTGCTGTGGGAGCTCATCTCCCCTCCTCCGCAGCAGCGCAAGCTAAGGCACAGGATCCCCGGCGGGGCACAGGCTGGAAAAAGAAAATCGGCCACCCACCACAGCACCGCCGCCACTCCAAGCCCTCCCGCCTCCACTCAGACGGTAGAAGGCGGCAATCGGGCCTCACCGGGGCGCCCCTCCCCCACCCTTCCAGAGTGCCGGCCCAGCACGAGGCGAGTGCAGCAGACGTCCCTCCCCCACTCAGCTTCGCGCCGGTGGGAGAAAGAAAATGGCCACCCGCAGCAAGAGGGCAGCTGCAGCCACTGAGGCCCCAGCGGACTAAGCAGCTTCAGTGAGTTCCCCCCGAAGCCCCCCACTGGCTCAGGACCCCCACATGGCAGTCCTTAAGGAGATCCTCTCAGAGCTTAAAAGAAAGAGGTCTCCCCCCAGGCCAAGGGAAACAGGGCACTTTAAGGGCAAGTCCAAGGGTGCAGGCAGGGGCAAGCAACCCCTACCTAAGAAGCCCCGCAGGCCCGTCCGGCCTCTCGACTCCCCAGCTTCCTTGGAGGAAGAACAAGAGGAGGTCATGTCTAACCAGGCCTCAGAGGAGAGGGTCCACAGACACAGAAGGGCCAGAGAGGAAGAAAAATCACCCCCTGCAGAGCCCATGGAGGAAGGAGGGGAGATAGAAAGTGATGAGGACATGGCTGCAGGGGAAGAATTCGAAGAGGCGGAACTGGATCCCTCGCTCGATCCAGACAGACAATTCCCCAGCAAGTACAGGGTTCAAATTTATGACCTGGTGGTAAAAGCACTCCACCTAAAACAAAAGAAAGAAAAGGACTCCTCATCCACTTCCGAGGAAGAGGAGGAAGCAAGAGAGTACCTTCCCCGTGCAAGAGACAGGGACAGAGGTATGATCTTAGATAAAGCCTATGAAAGGATCATCAGGAAAGAGTGGAAGAACCCCAACAGGGCCTCCAAACTGACCAGATCCCAACTGTCCCTGTATTCCTTTAACAAGTGAAAAAACTCCCTTCTGTCTATCCCAAAGGTCAATGCAGCAGTGGCTTCCCTTGCCGGAAGCTCAGTCTTCCCCACGGAGGTTGAGTGCTTCCCCAAGGACCCAATGGATAAAGGCATTGACAGCAATCTAAGAAGGAACTTTGACGAGGTCTCTTCAATCATCAAGATGGCTACGGTCTCTTTGTACTTTTCCAGGGCCCTAATGGTCTGGATCGAGAGAGCATCAGACCCCGGAGTCTCGGAGAAGATGACCAGGGTACTATCCACAAGGATTCAATTAGCCTACTCCTTTATGGCAGACTCATCTACAGACATCCTTCGCTGGGCTTCTAAAGCTGCCGCTTCCAACGTCGCAGCTCGCCGTCGCCTATGGCTGAGGTTGTGGAAAGGTGACAATACGGCCAAAAATGCTCTGGTCGGCGGACCTTTCCAAGGGCGTAAGTTATTCGGCATGTGCCTGGATAAGGTCCTGACAGATGTGGTGGACAAGACCAAAAAGCAGACCTTGCAAAGCGTGGGAGTACAGAAGAAGCCCTTTCACTCCTTCAACACACCCTATACCCCGGCAGGGGATACCCAAAGACCCTTTTTTCCACACAAGGGGAACCAGCAGAGGTATAAACCGTGCTGGTAGAAGCAGAAGGGCAGCGACTATCGAAACAGACAGCGACAGGGAACAGGACGCCCAAAACAAGATGCCTGACGGTTCAATGCCCTGCCCCCGTGAACACCAAAAACTAGGGGGAGGTCTGCAGCAGTTCGTGCCACAATGGGCTGTCACCATCACAGACTCCTGGGTCCTCCAGACCGTCACACTGGGATATGCTATAGAATTTCAGCAAACCCCATCTCCATTCTTCTGCTCCTCTCCGGTACCCAGCAACACAGACAAACAGCTGGCTATGCAAACAGAGCTCGACAGACTCCTCTCCATCAGAGCAATAGAGGAGGTTCCACCAGCCGAACACGGCCACGACCTATACTCGATACTCTTCTTAGTTCCCAAAAAATCGGACGAATGGAGAGCCATACTAGATCTGAAAAGACTAAACCAAGACCTCAGAATACAGAAATTCAGGATGGAAACTCTACAGTCAATACGAACGGCATTAGGACAAGAGGAATGGCTGACAGTTCTCAACTTGAAGGAAGCCTACCTCCACGTACCTATCCGCCCGTCTCACAGACAATGGCTTCGGTTTAACTATGCGGTGCAGCACTGGCAGTTCACGGCTCTACCGTTCTGCCTAGCGACCTCACCACGGACGTTCACCAAAGTCCTGGTCACCCTGGTGGCGAACCTTCGAATGGAAGGAATCAAAATTCATCAATACCTAGGCGACATTCTCGGAAGATCTCCGTCTTACGCCCAGGCGCAGAGGGACGTGAACCGTGTCACAGAATATCTTCAAGACCACGGGTTCATCATCAACATCAAGAAGAGCCATCTTGTTCCTACTCAAACCCTGGAACACCTAGGGGTTGTCTTAGACACCAAACAATACAAACTATTTCTCTCCAAACTGAGGCGGCTAAAGATCCTGCTCCTCATTCAGCAGGTCACGAAGGCTCGCAACACCAAGCTAAAGGCCCTCGCAAGCCTCCTGGGAGCCATGACCTCCTGCCTAGGGATTATCCAGTGGGCCAGGTTCCACTCCAGACCCCTGCAGCGCTTTCTACGCCCGTGGCAAGACGCCCTGACTCGGCAGGAACCCCTGGATCGTAGTAACTCCAGCCCTAAAGAGGTCACTGAAGTGGTGGTCTCATCCAGACAGATACACTCCCAGAATGCCCCTCTCCGATCCAAGGAGGACGACTCTAACAACAGACGCCAGGTTGGGGGGCACACACGGAAGGACACACAGCTCAAGGCAAGTGGCTTCCATGGGAGAGGTCCCACCATATAAACTGGTTAGAACGGAGGGCAATTTATCTAGCTCTATGGAGATTAGCTCCAACGTTGAAGAACAAAGACGTGCTCGTGTATACAGACAACACATTAGCGAAAGCCTACATAAATCATCAAGGAGGCTTGAGATCCGAAGCCCTACACCAAATGGTAACCACTCTCATCAGGTGGCCAGAGAACAACTTGAGATCTCTCAGGGCAATCCACATCAAGGGCCAAGCCAACACCCAGGCCGACTGGTTCAGCAGGGTGCAACTGGACCAGGGAGAATGGTCCCTTCACCCCTCGGCCTACAGGGACATATCCAATCACTTTGGCCCACTATCAGTCGACCTGTTCGCCTCACCGGTCAATGCGAAGACTGAGAGCTTCATCTCACATCACCCAAATTGCAAGGCAATCGTCTTCGACGCTTTGAACTGCAGCTGGCCTCGGGGTCTCCTATATGCATTTCCACCATTCCCACTCATACAGCAGACAATAACGAAAATCAGAATAGAACGGGTGACTGTCATCCTAGTAGCCCCTTATTGGCCACGGAGTCCGTGGTTCGCGGACTTACAGGACCTCAGCCCACAGCCTCCACTCAGGCTAACAGTGAGACCGGATCTTCTCTCTCAAGGGCCAATCCTGCACGACAATCCAGGATCATTCAAACTGACGGCTTGGAAATTGAACGGAAGGCCCTAGTAATCTAGGTTACTCCAGCAGGGTATTAGATACAATGCTCCAGTCTAGAAGACCAGCAACGAGACGTATTTATAAAAGTACATGGTCCACCTTTGCAGGGTGGTGTGAAACCAGACTCATTAGACCAGAGAGGGCCTCCGTCAGAGTAGTCCTGGATTTCCTACAGGAGGGGTTAGATAGAGGGTTGAAACTCAGCACTTTACAGAGACAGGTAGCAGCCCTCAATAGCGTACTGGGGACAGTTAAGGGCCGTCAGATCTCAGGTCACCCTCACATTAAACGTTTCTTCAGGGCAGCTAGGATCTTATCTCTCCCAGGTTTCCCTCCTGGAATCTGAACCTCCTCCTGAGAGCCCTCACGAAGGTTCCTTTCAAACCTCTCTCCGAGATCTTCCTATGCTATCTTTCCCTGAAGGTAGCTTTCCTGGTGGGCTTCACTTCGGCTCGGAGGGTCTCTGAACTCGGAGCTCTCTCAATAGACCCTACTCTGTGCTCCTTTAAGGAGTCCTCAGTAACTCTTAGGTTAGATCCAGCCTTCAGCCCCAAGGTGGAGACTCATATTCATAGGGAACTGGAGATTTCTCTACCATCCTTTTGCCTGAATCATTCTCACCTTCTAGAACAGGAGTGGCATACGTTAGACGTTAGGTGAGCTCTTAAGGTTTACCTTCACAGAACAAGGGTATTTAGACGATCTTCGCCCTGTTTGTGTTCTATAACCCTCAGAAGAGAGGTTTGAAGGCTTCCAAATCCCTGATAGACAAATGGATGACCCTATGCATCTCTGAAGCCTACAGAGCAGAGGGGAAGCTTCCCTTTTCGGGCATATTTGCTCACTCCCTTAGGGGGGCAGCAACTTCTCAGGTCTTTCGTAATGCAGCTTCGTACGGAGAGATCTGCCGCGCTGCGGCTTGGTCCTTGGTTCATTCATTCGCTAAACACTATAAAATTCCCCTTCAGGACTCTGTCGATGCAGCCTTTGGGAGACGGGTTCTGCAGGCTGTCCTATAAGGAGTACCCCGGTATGCCTTCTGTCCGCAAACACTTACCGAGTTCTCCCTCACTAGCTTCCCCCCCCCCCCTCTGGATAGGCCTGGCGTATTGCTTGGGTACATCCCTACTGTCTGACTGGACAGACAGGAGGATCCCCCGGGAGAAAGGAAAATTGGGTACTTACATCTGAATTTTCCTTCTCCGGGGGATCCTCCTGGAGGGCCAGTCCGCATCCGGAGTGAGGTCAACTCTGTGGTGTCTCAGGAGGGAGTTCAGGGACTCAGTTGGAACTCTGTTAAACTATAATCCGGGTTGAGAGTATAATAGCTAGGGGCGGAGTTCAGTTAGCCCTAATGTTTAGTTTCTAATTAGTTAGCATTACTAGTTAATATAAGGTTAGAGAGAGCTTTACATTCTGGGGAGCTGAGGCTAGATCTCCTCCTATTAGGCTCCTCAAAATTGAGTGCCTGCCTCCTACTGGTGATCAGCAGGATCTACCCTACTGTCTGACTGGCCCTCCAGGAGGATCCCCCGGAGAAGGAAAATTCAGAGGTAAGTACCCAATTTTCCTATCTGTTGTTTTGTTAATACCATGAATGTAGCTGATTATTACAAGTTAGTTACTGCACATATTTTACCTTTCCAGTTCAGCCTACAAATGTTAATCTTCAAAGCCACCCCTACTCATAAGGGACGCAAGTAAATGTTCTAATTCTAAGATGGGGAAATGAAGACCCAGTGAGCTGTAGTCGGGTTGCAATCTAGCCTGCAGGTGTAAGCCAATATTTTCGGAAGTGCCTGCTAGTTTGGAGTACGTAACTTGAGATACATTTGCCCTAGTTCTTGGAAGTAAATGCCCTTCAGTACCGCTAGATCCCTGGTGTGTCACATATACAAAAAGTGGGGTGCCCAGAGTTAGTAGTCACTCTCAAAAGCTAGAGCCTGATGCCTTACCAATTCACATGACAAGTCAGTGGCAGATCCAGTATTAGAATGCAGGATTTCTGGCTGTCAGTCATGTGCTCAGCTCATGGTGCTTCTCATAAATTAGAAACTAGCTTTTTGTTTTGTTTTTAAATAATCAAACCGATGATCTTTCCCTTTAGAGAAACATTGACAGCAGCAGTGCTCCCTGTGGGATTTTGTCCCGAGTGTACAATCCGACATAGTCCTTTAGATTTTAGCTCTTGGCTGGTCTTTGGCTAGATTGCTCTATGAGTTTTGAGGTCCAGCAATACTTCTCTAAGAACAATGTTAAGAACCAAAGTCACATGAAAGTGAAGTTTCAGCAATAGAAATAATGTTAATCAGGCTACAACTGTTACATGCACAAATTATTCAGTTTAGCTGCTGATTTGCCATGTCAGTTTTGTAAGCAAAATGACCTAGTTTTACTAAGTCTGTACTTTTTTACATTAAACAATACCAAAGCACAGCATTCATGAAATAGGTTTGCAGGTGTGGGAGAAATGTTGATTAAATTTTGATGAAATTGTATTAAGTTTGAAGAATGTTGAAGCAGTGTTAGTTTTATGCTTAGCATATTCCGTGCATAGTATATTAAAGTTTTTCTGTAAAACTGCTGAAGTATTTTTTTGAAAAGCTTTTATCCAGGACCTTTCAGGTAATAAAGTTCCATTCATTCTCCAAAGGCCATGACACTTCTTTTTGCAGGTGATTGCTAATTTGACCAATGCACTTGAGAAGCAAAAGGAGAGGATAGAGTTAATGAGGAGGTTTTCAAACTGGCGACTTCAGCAGGTTGAGACCAGACAGGACAGTAAACAAGAGGTACGTGTGGAAAACAGGAGATAAACGTCTGAATTCAAAGAGATCAGAACTACTGTGGCTCTTCTTAAAATCAAAGGTGTCAACATTTCTCCTGTGATGAGTCAGAGAGTGAAAGACAGTTTGAGTGCATCTGTACATAGGTGAGCAGGTCTTGGCATCTCCATGAAGCATTTTGCCAGCTAGCTGCCCAATTATTTGCTTCCCGTGTGGGGTGTCTCCACACGCTGTCTACCCCTGTTACAGTAGGGTGGATGATAACGTGTGAATTCCCGTAACTTCCAGCATGAGAGTCCACATGTGCTGGGAAACATAGGGGTGCCCCTACAGCTCTTCTGACAGCAGCCTTGGGTTCTTCTCTGAGGGAGGCTTCTAGCAGCAGAACCCTCCTGGTCTGCCAGAAGCCTCCCAGCCCAGAGGAAACGTGGCATGCTGCTGACAGATTGGGATTATACCTGCCAGCAGTAGTTCAATGCCAGTGGGGCTGGTTTGGGAGCAGGCTGGCCTTGCATGCGCTGAATTGTACTGGGAGGGGTTCCCTGCTCCCATTTGATCAGCTGAAGCACCAGAAGAAGCATGGACTAGCCTACCTCCAGCAGGGAGTAGATGAGCCCTTCCCTCCCACACTCTCAGCTGCACAAGGCCCATGCATATAACTAGCTTACATGTTGCTCCAAACCCAGGTCTGCAGTTCCCATGTTTTTCTAGAGCTGCAGACTCAACTTTATCAGGGAACGATTTCCATGTTGGTGTATGCAAGGGGCTACCATTTATTTATAGCGGCATCCTTGGTGGTTTGCATATTGCAGTGGAGCAATTTGCATTGTAAATGTAACAACCCTGCAGCAACTCTCTCGTTGTCAAGAGAACAAATAGTTGTAATTATTGCAAACACAGTGTCTCTTCTACCCTTCCGATAGTCAGGAACTTTTAGCAGCTACTCCTGACTAACTTGTTAGGACTGACTTCCCTAGTGTCGGCTCCCCCTGTTATGGAAGACTTTCTCAGCATACTTGTTTGGTAACTTTCCCTTTTATATTTGGGAAAGACAATCTGCTGAAGAACAATCCACAATTAGGATTTGGCTTCTGTAGGCTACATCCTCCTGCTGGTGAATATTCTTAGTTCCTGGCCTGTCTTTCCTTTCTCCTATCCCTGAGGATATAGTATGACCTCACAAAGGACCAGGCATTTTACCTGAAATTGATATTTTTAAAATAGTGAACATAAGTTACAATGTATTTTTTTGCTCATTTAATATGCTACAAAGCCATTGACTTGTTCTCTTTAGTGAGCAACAACACATGATGAACAGGGTACACAACTTGCTAATATTTTATTTATTTTAGGTATATGTAAATCAAATTGCTGATCGACAGTTTGAATTAGGTTTGCTGAAGAAGGTTTGGTCAGCCTGGCGCTCTCTTAGTGACACAAAATGGAAGGAGAAAGTAGCAAAAGCCTGTCAGACAAGGGCGGAATCTTTGTGTGTTTAGCTTTCCAACGATTATGAAGACAAAATTACAGAGGTAAAGTTATTTTTATGTCTCTTTGTAAATAAACTCATAAAGAATTTATTCCTTTTGCATTATGGGGAAACGCCTGCCAAATCCAGTACTGGAAGTCTAGCATTCTACAGCTGGCTGTCTCTGGGCCTGATTCTTTTGTCCTTAACAGTAGTTGCACATCAGCATTAACTCTGCTGACATATATGAAGTTATGACCACAGCCTGGCTGGACAACAAAATTGGGATCTATGCATGAAACTGGGCACTTAACATCTCTGTGGTTTCTTTCGTTAAGTGGGGATTACATATGCCTACCTAAAGCAGTATATTAAAGCAATTGAAAAGGGGAAAGTAATGAGAGGACAGACTATATTGAGGGAAACCAGCAGTGGATCTTAAAAGCATTTAGAGAATAAGCAAGTCTTCAGGTGCTTTCTAAAGGAGAGGAGGGAGAAACTGAGACAAACATCTGGAGAAAGTGAGTTCCACACTAAAGGGCCCACCACAGCAAAGGCACGATAACCCACAACGGCTGGATCCCCAGACAGCTGGTAGTATACGAGTAGAGAGAGCCATCAAGGCTACGTTCCACAAGCAGGTCTCAAATATAGCCAGGGCCTATACTGTTCAAGGCTCTGAAAATCAGCAACAGTCTGCCATTATGGCAGCAATCTGCCTGAGGCAGGAGGGGGAGGCATATACATTTTAAGATAAATAAATTATACAGGCAGCCATTTATTGTTTGTAGAATAGAAGGTGCTCTAGAAATGCAGGATTATTATTTTTTACTGCAACTATGCCCATATATTATAATATTAGGACTGATTTTTTCATGTCTGTCTTGGAAAATTATCCAGGAAGACCTGATTCTCTTTTGCTTGAAATGGCCCTGTCGGATGAGGAGACAGAGGTGATATTGAATATAATTAGGTTTTTAATTTCGGCAATGAACCTTCGCCAATTGTTCCTTGAGCATAAACTACCAATGGGCAGGGAGTTGTGACACTTTAACTGTTCTATCACCCTGGTTATTTAACTGTGGGGTTGAGTAATTGTGTAACTTGCTATCTATTTGATTGACCAACTTTTTATTTGTTTATTATTAATAATAATAATAATTAATAAAAAGTTTTAGGCACGGGCGTTTGCCATGGCCAAATGCAATACAAAGAAAAACCTCCTGAATCAATATAATCCCCACTCATCAGGCTGTATATACAATATAAATCTTCATAATCATTTAGGTACATTAAATTAACTCCATTCAAACAGCGGGTATAGTTTGTAAAACTGACTAAATTAAAAAACCCAACAAACATATAATACCAAAACAATCCAGAATTCTCAGGTGGTATTATAAGTAAATATACCTGGGAGATAAGAAATCCAGATATAACTTAAAAATTATACAAAGCAATAATAAATTAATAAGAAAAAATGTATTGACCACCAGATAACCTCCAGCTCTGCACAGAGGCCGAACCAAGTGAGAGGACTGCTAAGTGGTGTGTTCTTTGAGGGCATGTTTGTAAATGTCTTGATTTTATTTTCATGGTTTCAGTGTTTTGTATTACCGCACTGTTAATTATTAACTGTTTTATTAATTTTATTTTATTGTAGTATTACAGGCAATTACCTTGGTCACGCCAAATAAATAAATTCTGATTCTGAACCAGATAAACATTTGTGTCTAATCACAATGCTGACCTAAAGTATCATATAATCTTTAATTCACGCCCGGATGGCAATTCGTCTCTTTGCAGCAAGGACCAAAAAGTTGCCACTGCTACCAAATCATCTACTTGAGATAGATTGGAAATAAATAGGAAAAGATAAAATATAAAATATTTATTTTATAGTTGATATCTTCATCTTCCTAGCTTTTATTAATAAAGGCGCTAACCATAAATCCCTAAGACGGGAATAATGGAGGCACCTGAGGAGGACATGTTCAGAAGTTTCTACTTCCTATAACTCACAGGAGCACAGGCGAGACTCATACTGGACTCCTTCAGCCTTCCCTCTACTACTGCGGTTTGGGTCAGCTGAAAACATAAGAGGGTATAATGCCTTCTAAGGATATTGCTGGTCAGCTTATCTAAGCAAGGCTCCATGGAGAAACTGGTCTTAACCAATCCCAACCTGGGTGCCATTTTCCACAGTCTCAGTGAAGAAAGGTCTTTTGCGTAGCAAGATATTTGTTTGTTAATTGATTGATATTTGTTTGATTGTGGGTTTATTTTTAGATGACAATTGATGCTTTATCGACAAGGTGGCAGTGGTCTCTTCACAGACTGGGAAGTGAGAGGGCTGCTAAGTTTTGTGTTCTTTGAGGGCATGTTTGTAAATGTCTTGATTTTATTTTCATGGTTTCAGTGTTTTGTATTACTGCACTGTTAATTATTAACTGTTTTATTTATTTTATTTTATTGTAGTATTACAGGCAATTACCTTGGTCACACCAAATAAATAAATTCTGATTCTGAATCAGATAAACATTTGCCTTCTTTGAATTTATTTATTGTATTGTATTGTATTTCTACCCCGCACCCTCCTGCTCACATCAGTTTCTAATTTTTCTTCATGTACCTATTCCATTACGCGAGATCTAAAAAGGTTTTTATTTAGTCTTATTTCTAAAATAGATTTTCATGGAGGGAAACAAAACACTAAGCAAAAAGTAGCTTTTAAAAACTCAATGAGGGATGTGATGTGTGCGCCAAGATGAATGAAGTGTTCTTTTAATCTTTTTTGTAGCTAAATACTGCTTTGGAAAATGCAAAAACGGAGGTCCAGAGAATGCAGAGTCAAAGAAATGATTATGAAGATGCTATGAAGAAAGCCTTCATGCGTGGGGTCTGTGCACTGAATCTGGAAGCAATGACTATTTTTCAGGCCAAAGATGGTAAAATAGACCAAGGTTAATATTACAATACTAGTACAGCAGCATTGACCACATACCCATCTTCTGACTGGCTTATTTAGTGGTTCTTTAACCTTCTGCTTCTGTCTCATTTGGGGCATGGTAATACCAGGATTATCATAGGACCCATCTGGCTCTTTAAAAATGCACCATGTACAGTCAAAGCTCACTATAAAGAATTCCCTGTTTATAATGATCCCAACTTCAACAACCTTTTCTCTCGATGGCATATTATCTTAACAGTACATACTCCCGGGCACCTTCTTTTTCTCCCTCTAACCTATTTGTTAATGCTTCATTAACAAGTAAGCTAGAGCCATGGAGCAAAGTAGCTTCCTGTATTAAACCAAGTTAATAGCTATTTGTTCACATTCAGGGACTAGCAAAGTCTTTGCCCCAAACACCCTACAGTTCACATTTAGAAAGGATACACCAAATTAGCATAAGAAAGTAAAAATATACAGAGGGAAGATAAGTGTTTATACCTCGTAACTATCTGATCCTCTTAGGTGTGATTAGTGCCTAGTAGATCTATTTAGAAACCTGGTTTAGTAGGTATAACAGTAAGCTAATTGGAAAATAACATGAAATGGGTAGTAAATAATTATACAACGCTAGTGCACATGAATATAAAGTATGCATTTGTTTTTTTCCTATATGTTTAAACTGAAGTGTATATACCAAACTTCCTATAAATAAGGTTATTAACTTGCTAAATCTTTGGTAGCCATTCTGCTGTTAAAAATGCGTAACTGAAGTCCTTTGAGTCCTTTGCCATGCCAAAGTAAATGGCTTGTAGATTACAGGTTTGAATACACTTTAAATGGGCACAGTCTACAAACCAAGGCCCCGATCCAAGGTGTGTGTGTTTGCATTTTGGACACATGCACGTACCAAAACTAGAGTTGCGAAGAGTGACTCTGGGAAAGTCCCCTTCCCGGCCACCACAAGGGTGAGAGGAAAGTGAGGCTGAAGTGGCTGCCGTGGCAGGATCATGAGGTAGGGGTCTCTCAGAGCCACCCTGCATGCACACTCTAGTTTTGGGTCCATGTGTGCACCTAGACCTTGGATTAGTTCTGGGAAGGATGGATAAATCTGCATAACTGACTCTTAAGACATTTAACCATTCCTCTGTATTTAACATAACGATGTAAATTAACTTTTCTTTGAAGCATAGCTAGAAAGCTGAATTCTGGTTGTTCATTGGCTTACTAAATCTTACTAAAAAATTAAAGAAAAACCCTAGCCCCGAAGCATGAAGCAATCTCCTGTCCTGATGTGGTTAATCATTTAAATAGTCTGCTCTTTGTTTTTTCTTTTTGCATTTTTTTTCCTCTGAAAAACCAATAAAGGGAGATTATGAAAGGAAACTGCATCAGAAAACAAGGGCTATTAAAATAACACTGAAGAATAAGGTGATAGTTTAAACGTATTCCACTATTGGAGGAACGTAGCCATAACTACCACAAGGTGTCACTATAGCCTATAGAATGATCTAATACCTCTTATTTGAGTTCTCATTATGGGCACTGGATTTACATAGGCTATGGGGAAAGCAAAAAAACTATTTCCGTCTGCTCTCTTAAAGAAACGTTTCTAATGGGAACACGCTGCCCTAAGGAAAAGGGGATGGCCTGTATAGGATTGACTTATAGTCAAGTTATTTTATGTTTCAAAATTACCATTTATATTTATATCTTATATGTTTTATTAATGTGTATTTATAGGCTTATGTGTGTTGTTTATTGTTTGTATGTTGATGCTATGGCTTCGGCCACGTGAATAAATTATTTACTACTTTCTAAAGGGAGGAAAAAAATGTCTTGGTTGAGTTGTATCCTCTATTCCAGTTGTGTTTGATGTGTGGGGATTGGGATGCAGTTGTGAGTTGGTTGCATGCACCTCTGGTGTAAGTATAACCTAAAGCAGCCCATGGGCTATGTCAGTAGAATAGAGACCCGGGGGTGGGGGTGGGTTTACTTCAGTGAGGTCAAGCAGAGCTCTGACCTTGGCCTGCCTTCCCCAGCCTGGCTCCTACAGTAGGTTGGGGCTGGGACAACTAGTCCAGGCACTCCTCTTCAAACAAAGTTTCCACTGTCCAGCATGAAGCCTCCTTGCACCATCAAACTGACACAAGAGGGCTGGAGTATAATAGAGAATAAGGCCCATATTATCTGCAGATTCTTAATCGGGAGTTTAAATATATTTGAGTCAAGAAACATGATTTGATTAGGAGTCTCCTTTTAATTAGATGATACACAGATCCCAAAGGAACAGTGGGATTTTACAGTGATTCATTTTTTCTCTTTTGGGGGCTTGCATTTCACTGGGTTCTGAATGTTTGTTTTTTAATTTGTTTATAACAAATAGATCCAGCACAGAAGAAAGAAGATCCTTGTAAAGAAGATCCTTGTACCAGTGCTCCAGCCAGATTCCCATCTTGCCAATTTGATCCTCCCGCACCACCACCCCCAACAGCAGCCACTGCTCGCGAAGAGGAAATGGTAAGTACTGCAGGAGTCAAATAAAAAAATGTGCTGTTTTGTTTTGTTTCTTTAACTTAAATTGCATTGTTTTTATGCATCGCATTTTTCAAAAGAACAAAAAAATCTCACCCTTTTTTTACTCTGTAACATTTTAAACAAGCAAGCTGTGAATTGTATAAGTGCAAAATCTGCATCCAAAAATTATGCCAGATTTTTAACATCACGTAATATGATACAGATTACAGAGTAATATACACTGGCCACAAGAGCATAGAATTGTTGTTGCTGTAATTTGATATTTCAGCTCTCTAATTAAGCTCGCTAATTTCTTTGTAAAACAAATTTAAATTGCTATTTTAGATAAGTAGTTAGCTGCCATAAAACAGTCTCATTTCTAAAACTGTGGAAAGAGGTCCTTAGTCTTGTTTGCAAAATATCTGGACCTGGGTGAGTGTAAACTTTATTTTCTCAAATTTTAAGAAATGTACTGAAACATCATAAACTAGTTTTGATATCTTAAAAATTATGTAGTGCTTGTATCTAGATAGCTTTCAGGTAGGATTATTTAAGCTGATTTGGCTTTTTTAGCCTTCTGTGTAGAAGAAAATTAAATTCCACAGTAGGGTTGCCAGGTCGATATTCTATAAGTAAAGGATACTGTGGAACGGTGGGATTTTGAAATAGGGGATGTAGCAGTCCTACAACAGCAATTTTATTTGTAGAGTTAAGTGCCTTGCACTTTAAATAATGAATTAAATGTGAACCAAAATACAGCAATTGTTGTCATTCCTTACAAGCCCTTTGATTTATTTACAGTTTTCTTGCCACGTGGCGGGTCATGTATCCACTTCTCAGATAAGATTAGACTCCAGTTCCACAGTAATGGTCACTAGCGGAGCTGTGGGATCAGGCATTCCATCGTCTCAAAAACTGGTAAACCAAAATTAATTCTCAAAAGTAATTTTAATCATACTGAAATCCCTGCCTTGGGTCCTCGCTGGCTTTATTATTTTGGAATAATATGTAGACATATGAAAAACTGTTGTAGAAACTTGAAAATACCCCAAATTTTAAATGGATTATTTGGAAGCTGAAAGTGGCGAATGCTATGCAAGTGTGTGGGGCTAAAAAACTAACACTGCAGGGCATGAGGAGAACAGCTTCACTTAAGCCAGGTAACCTTTCAGTAGCTGTTCAGATATCTTACCAGTGCTTTTTTAAAAGCATGCCTTGCTTTTCAGCCTAACTGCAATCCCTGTTCTTGTCTCCTGCTCATCTGGGTCACCCCCCAGCCCCCACTTGCTATCTACTCTGTTGTTTCCACCTGACACGCTGTGCTGCTAGTATGTTTCAGGGTGAGGCTGGACATTTGCAGAACCTCAGTTTGAAGGTGTGTATGTTACTGGTGGGGTGGTGCTATTAAGAGCTGCTAGTAGCCAACCAGGTGGAGGTTTTCCTTACAGCTATACTTACCAAAGTAGCCGACCCAGAAACCTTTTATGATGATTGGTTTATTTGGAGCACAGTAGTTCATCCACCATATTGCAGAACGAACACTTGCTGTGTTAAATTTAGTAGTTCCTCTTCTTTTAGATAGGAAATCTTGTTGTAAATGACAGTGCAGTTAATAAATACTTTTTAGTGGTGCTGACTGCATGCAGATTTAAAGGCTCTATACCACTAGACCAAGTTCTAGTCTAGTTCTGAAGTTCCCAACTTCAGATCCTGGGAGAGAGGCTGCATGGCCTCTACAGATGGGGTCATGATCCCAACTGCTTTTTGATACACTTCACGTCTTTGTTGCTAGCTGAGGTCATGGAATTCTGTTTGTCTCAAAATGGGATCTACTTAGATGCCCTCAGTCAACAAGTATGCCCACTGTATTGACGGAGATAGGTTGTCCTTCCTTGACGGCCCTAGTAGACATGAGATTCCTGGCATTCTGGGCTAAATTGTGCGATGCCTTAGAGCGTTCCCTCCTTGAGCGCACTTGGGTTGAAAAAGCCACCGAGGAAGCGGGGTGTGATCCTTGGTGTTCGGGAGTGTCCAGCCGACTAACGCGGCTGGGTTTCTCTGAGCTCTTTTTCCAGAATGCCACTAGTAAGCAAGTTATAGGGCTAGTAAAGACACGCATCCTGGATACGGATAGACAACAGCTTAGGGCTGTGACCTCAGCTTCCAAGCTGGCTCCATTTTATAAATTCATTATGCCCCCCCCGGACAGGAGCCTCATATTTATATTCCCACATGGACCGTGACCTGAGAGATAGGATTAGTACTCTCAGGCTAAACACGCTAAAAACAGCCGTCCTTTTGGGGAGGTTTCAGGGAATTCAACGGGAGGAGAGGAGCTGTCCATGTGGGACGGAAATAGAGGACCTTGACCACTATCTCCTGCGGTGCCCCCTGTATGACCATCTTGGCCCTGGGCTCTGGTTAAGTATAGGCATGGGGGAGGGCTGGACGACAATCAGGCAGCTTGTGTTCCTCCTTGATGACCGGGACTCCCATAGAACTAAGCAGGTGGCCATCTTTGCTGAGAGATGTGCTGCTGTGCGCCAGAAATTGATCTCTTCCTCCCTCTCTTGTAAGTAATTGGATTTTGTATGTAATTGGACCTGTGTTCCGGGGTAGAGGATACATTAAATGTAAGATATTTGATTGGATTTGATTTTTATTAGATAAATATGTTTTATATGTATTGATGTATTGGCCATGTGGCTGCACATAATAAACTAAACCTAAACCAAAATGAAATCACCTAGGCAAACATTTGGGACCTACTGCACTAGACAGAAGGCAGGTGCTTTTGTTTGTACATGTAGCTGCTAAAGCAGAGGAGCTATGTGGAGGCATTGTAAACACTTGTCTGTCATTCTTTGGCACACAAATATTAATTTGTTTTGCAGCCCCTGGCAAGAGTTCTGACATCTTCTCAACAGAAGGCGGGAAGAACAATCACTGCTCGAATCATGGGTCGACCCGATCTTGGAGCAAAGAATCGAGTGTGCAGTACTCTGGCTGTGTTGGGAGTCTCTCCTCCCATGAGTTCTGTTGTTGTAGAAAAGCATCACCCAGTAACCCAAGTAAGACAATATTTGTGTAAGAGATGCCATGCTGGTGTCTCACTACTTCATATCTACTTTAGACTGTAAGCTACTTGACCGTGTCTTTATTGAGCACTGCTGGTTATACTGCTTAATAATTTTCTTAAAGATGATAATGAAGGAAGCAAACAATTTGGGGACATTCTCTTCTCCCCCAATTTCCTCTTCTTTGGCAGTATGTTGAGAGTTAGATGCCTTTTGATTGTTTATAGTGCCTCTTCTGTTGCCAGTCCTCTCTCCACAGCTGAGGCCAGCTAACATTTTTGGAAGCCATATTTGTCTGTTACTGAAAATGGTTAAGGCCAGCCAGGAGATGTTAGGGCTGTTGTTAGCCGGGGTAGTCAGTGCCTCCCTTAGGGAGGGCAGAGTACCGGGCTGCCTCAAGGAGGTGGTGCTGCGGCCTCTGCTCAAGAAGCCATCTCTGGACGTTAACTCCCTGGCCAGCTATCGACGGGTCTCAAAACTTCCCTTTTTAGCAAAGGTTATTGAACAGGCGGTGGCCCAGCAGCTTCAGGGACACCTGTACCATGTCAGTTTTCTGGATCCCTTGCAGTCTGGCTTTTGACTGGAGTTTGGTATTGAGACTGCACTTGTGGCCTTGGTTGACAACCTC
The DNA here is from genome assembly GCA_003113815.1 of Sphenodon punctatus. NCBI lineage: Eukaryota > Metazoa > Chordata > Lepidosauria > Sphenodontia > Sphenodontidae > Sphenodon > Sphenodon punctatus. The sequence goes on from QEPC01000694.1 coordinate 1,594,075, forward strand.
CACCATGAGTTGGATCAGGGTCGGTTGATCCTGTTAGATCTCTCAGCTGCATTTGACACTGTTGACCAAGAGATATTGGTGGCCCGCTTGCGGGACCGAGCTGGGGTGGGTGGGACTGTTCTGGAATGGTTTTGCTCTTTCCTAGCCGGTAGAACTCAACATGTGGTACTGGGTGACTTTTCATCATTTCTCCAGGACCTCACATGTAGAGTCCTGCAAGGTTCTTATTTTGTCCCCTCTCTTGTTCAACGTGTATATGCAGCCTTTGGGTGAGGTCGTCAGAGAGTTGGTGTGCGGTGTCATCAGTGTGCGGATGACACCCAACTTTACCTCTCTTTTTCAGCTGACCCAGGCCTAGCAGTCTCGGTGCTTATCTGGTGTCTGGCGGCTGTGGGGGATTGGATGAGGGCGAGCCGTCTAAAGCTGAATCCCGACAAGATGGAGGTGATGCTGGTGGGTAGGACTGAGGGAGTGGTGGCTCCCATCATTGACAGGGTTCACCCCCCGTTTGTCTCCCAGGTCTGGAGTCTGGAGGTGCTCCTCGACCAACAACTCCACTTGGATGCCCAAGTGGTGGCTGTGGCGAAAGGGGCATTTTGCCAGTTACATCTGGTGCGTCGGCTTTGGCCGTATTCTCGGACTCTGACCTAGTCACCATCATCCATTGCAGCTCCGCCTGGATTCCTAGGTGGGGGTTGTGGCACAGAATGCGTTTCGCCAGTTACATCTGGTGCAATGGCTTTGGCCATGTTTCAGATGGGGACCTGGCCACCATCATCCATGCTTCCATTACCTTGAGATTGGACTACATGCTCTACGTGGGGCTACCTATGATGATGGTCTGGAGACTGCAGCTACTGCAGAATTCAGCGGCCCTACGGGGACGGGTTGCCATGAGCACATTACACTGGTGCTCCCGGCTCTGCACTGGCTGCCTATAGTCTTCTGGGCCCGATTCAAGGTATTGGTTTTATTAATTATTATTAGCAAGCATTTATATAGCACCAATAATGTACTTGGCACACACGGTCCCTGCCCTAGGGCTTACAATCTGAGACGGCGGGGAGGGGAGACAAAGGAAGGGGAACAGAGGGCGAGACAAGGGGTTTAACATTCACGAAGATGCGAGGTTCAAAGTGCGTGTGCTAGTTTGGTTACATTGAGAATGATGGTTGGTTGGTCCATGTGGTGAGGATATGAGTACACAGACCTCAGGTAACAGATTGTACTGAATGGAAAGTATCAGCAGGAGTTAAGTGACGGGAGCGAGGAGTCGGGGAGGGCAGAGCGGAAGAGGTGGGTCTTGAGGGATTTGAAGGTACGAAGGGAGGGAGTTCCAGGCATGGGGGGCAGCTAGGAAGAAGGGACGAAGGCGGTTACGGGGAGCAGAGGAGGTACGCGAGAGGGGACAGAGGAGGAGCGGACTCACGGACTGGAGTACGGAGGGAAATTAGCGCAGAGAGGTAGGGAGGAGCAAGGTTGTGAAGAGCTTTATAGGTGAAGACTAGGAGCTTGTGCAGAATTTGTTCAGGAAGGGGGAGCCAGTGAAGAGAGGAGAGGAGGGGCTGCACGTGGTCGAAGCGACGGGTGAGGTGGATGACCCTGGTAGCAGAGTTTTGGACGAAGATAAGGGGAGAAAGGTGAGAGCAGGGGAGGCCAGTGAGAAAGGAGGTTACAGTAATCAAGGCGAGAAATGACCAGGGCATGAACAAGGGTTTTGGCAGAGGAGACAGAGAGAAAAGGGCGAATCTTAGCAATTTTATGGACGTAAAAGTGACAGGATTTGGCAACAGTCGATGTAGGGTTTAAAAGAAAGGAGTGAGTCAAAGATGAAGCCTAAGCTATGGGCTTGAGAGACGGGAAGGATGGTGACCCCGTCGATAAGAATCGACAGGGAGGAGGGAGAGGAAGGATGAGGGGGGGGAAGATAAGGAGTTCAGTTTTAGCCATGTTGAGTTTGAATTGACATTGAGACATCCAGGTAGAGATGTCAGAGAGACAGCTGGTGAGGCGAACTTGAACAGATGGAGAGAGAGAGAGGAGAGTGTCATCAGTGTAGAGGTGATATTGGAAGCCATGGGAGGCAATGAGTTTGCCTAGGGACAGAGTGTAGATAGAGGAGAGGGCCAAGAACAGAGCCTTGGGGAACACCAACCGAGAGGAGGAGGGGGGTTGGCAAGAGACACATTGAAGGAGTGGTCAGAGAGGTAGGAGGAGAACCAGTCGAGGATGGAGCCACGAAAGCCAAGGGAGTGAAGTGAGTCCAGCAAGAGGGAGTGGTCAACAATATCGAAGGCAGCAAAAAGGTCAAGGAGGACAAGAATGGAGTAGAGGTTTTGACTTATAAAGCCCTGCGGGACTGCCTCGCTCTCCGCACTCTGGAGCAGCCTCTTCGGTCACCTGGGGGCGCCCTTTTTGAGGTCCCCTGTGTAGCTGGCCACTATGGAGAGAGCGTTTTCGGTGGCCACACCTAGGCTGTGGAACTCGCTGTCGGTGGAGGCCTGGGTGGGGCCACCCAGGCCTCCACCCAGGCCTCTGACCGCATCTTCCCTCCTTCTGTTGTATGTGTAAAACCTGGCTGTTTCATCTGGCTTTTGGTGAGGGAGATGGGTGTAGGGTGGGATGGGGGGAGAGGTTTGTTTTTCAGTGCCTTCCTTTTAATGTGTTTTAATTATTTTACTTTTAGGTTTTTTTTATGCTATGTTGTAAACTGCCCCGGAGCTGCCTGGAGTAGGAGGGGCGGGTTAAAAATGCTGTAATAAAATAAAAAAGTTAATTGCCTCAAGACTGGACTACTGCAGCACGCTCTACATGAGGCTACCCTTGGTGACAGTCCAGAAGCTGCAGCTGGTGCAGAACGCGGTGGCCCGCTCCTTACGGGGATGGGTCACCACGAGCACATCACACCAGTGCTCCAGTCTCTGCACTGGCTGCCTATAGTCTTCCGGGCCCAATTCAGGGTGTTGGTCTATAAAGCCCTATATGGTTTGGGCCCTGCTTATCTGCGTGATTGCCTCACCCCCTGGGTCATCTCGGGGCATCCTTCTAAGGGTTCCCTGAGTTTCTCGGGTGATGACAATGAGGGCATTCTTGGTGGCCGCACCGAGACTGTGGAACTCACTCACTCCTGCTTGGCCCTGAGCCTTCCCTCTTTTTGCAGACACTGTAAGACCTGACTGTTCACCAGGCTTTTGGCAAAGGAGATGGGTGAAGGGTTTTAACTTTGCCATGGTATATATCTTGTGTCTTTTATTGATGTTTTTATGATGATGTAAGCTGCCCCGAGCTGCAATAACAAGGGGGGTGTGGCCTAGAAATCTAAGAAAATAAATAAAATACCTCCTTGCTTAAGTGAGGATCCCCGTCTCTAGATGCAGTTTCTGCCTGAACCCAGGGTTGCTTAATCTTCTGTGCATGTTACAAAACTCCCTTGGAGCATTTTGAAGAGATGCATGTTCTGGCCACTGAAGAACATGTTGACTTCCTTTTAATGAGCATTTAATAATCCGGGGGGGCAAAATTCCCAACTCTAAGAGCTGTGTACCAAAATCTGCATATGGCCAAGTGCTGCCACCAACACACACACACGTACATGCATGCTCTTTTGAAATAGTTCCCAGACTTAGCCTTCTTTCTGTCCTGCTTCGTGATGGTGGTTCTAACTGTAGAGATTCTGCAGAGCAGCTGTGATTCGGCTAATTAGACTTGGATGCAGTGAAGACAGACACATGACTATTAAGGCCATGTGGGGGCTGGGGCTGTCCCTGGCCAAGAGTGGCACTTGAACTGCCTGAGAACTGCATACGGCTCCTGAGCTACAATTTGCCCGCCCCTTTAATAACAAAAATAGTGTGTGGCTAGATGCTTCTGCTGAATTACTGTTCTGATTATTCAAACTGTGTAGGCATTAATTCAAAATGGAACTCTCTTTCACCCTGGTCTCTTGTTAATCTAGTTAAAAATAATTCTCTAAAATATCTACTGGTGCTAGGCACAGAAACAGACTGAAGAAGGTGGGGATCAGGGTTTGAGAAAGCGCATGTTGATTCATTCAGTCTCAAATCGAGGAGGAAAAAAAACCCCACCAAATGTTAAGGTGTCTGTCCAAAGCCCAAGTCAGCTGGAAACTTGAGGATCAAGGGTCGCACTCCTCAACATGATGGTTTTCAAAAGAATTTTTGCTGTGGCCATGCAATTCACATTAGCCACAGTTCAGTTAAAATATGGTAGTGAATATTTGGAAGTGCTGTATATAAATAAAATCTTTTCAATGTAAGGAATAATACCTACTATTTATAAATGTCACATGTTGTACGGTTACCACTAAGCATTTTTCAGGCATATATTTACAATATATGCATGCATCGTATCGACGAGGGATTTATTTATTTATTTATTTATTTATTTAATGACATTTTTATGTCGCCCCCTCATGCCCATGGTATCTAGGGGCGGCTAACAACACGATAAAACAATAAAATACATTAAAACCAACATCACTTTAAAAAAAATTAAACCCCCCCCAACCCTAACCCCACCCTCCAATTCCCCAAATTTCCCACCCCACCAATCTCCCCAGTGTACTGCAGGGAGGGGGGAAGATGATAGTAGTTCTAAAGAATCCAAAAGGATGCCACAAAAAGGATAGAGAACACTTGTTCACCACTGCCACAGAACAGAAAAAAGGAATGATGCTCGTAGCTTTGTAAGAGCAGTTGGGTAATGGAATAGGTTGCCTAAGGAGGCTGTAGAATTCCCTTCCTTTGATGTTTTCAAGAACTGGCTGGACAAACATCTGTCTGCGATGCTGTAGGTAGGAGTCCTGCCTTGGAGCAGGGGGTTGGACTAGTTGATGCTTGAGGTATCTTCCAACCCTACAGTTCTATGGTTCTAATAAATAGAGATTGTTACTTTGCATTACAGTTAAACAAGCTGAAACATTTTTGCAAGGGGACTCTACTGTAAAAGGTGGTGGTGAATGCTGTAAATTTACATAGGAAAGAGCTTGCTTCATTTATTCAAGAATTTTCCTAACTTCAAAGGAGTATTGATGTAATTACTAGGGATGTGTGAACAGAACGGGGTTCGGATGTTTGGTCTTTAAGTTCGAAAACAGAGTTCGGTCCCGCCAAACGTTTGGTGGAGTTTGGACCCGCCGCGAGGCTTGGGGCGCTCCAGGGACCCCCAGCGGAGCCCGTGGCGGCATGGCAGGTTGTCAAGAGACCCAGCATCAGCAGAGACGGGGAAGGTTTCACACTTGGCAAGCTATCACCTGAAGCGAGGGGGGAAGGCAAGGCAGAAGCGCTGCCACCACAGCCCTTCCCCCTCCAGCTCTGCTGAGGAGTCTCCAGCCCCCCCGGGAGAAGACTGAGGAGGCAAGGGCTTTTCGGGCTGAACTCCAGAGGCCCACCAAAAAATATATGGACGGGCTAAGGGTCCACGCCCACAGCACGGAGGACCGGCTGGTGGAATGGTTGAAGGAGCTCCAAGTAAGGGAGCGCCAGGCAGAGGCGTACAGGGAATACCTTCACATTGAGAAGGATGCCCTCAAACTGTTTCGCCAGTCGGTTGTCAAATGGAAGGCATCCCTGGACTTGACCCAGTTACATGGGTACGAGGTGGAGGAGGCGCCCGCCCCTCAGTCCCATGCACCACTTTCTCCTTTCCCCCACGTTCCGTGGGACAGGCCCACAAACCCCTAAGTTAGTTAAGTTTCCTTTCTTTGTATATATATTAATGTTTTATAAAGTTGTAAAGTATGTTTAAAAAGTTTGTATTGAAGTTATATTTGTTACCAGCTGAGTTTGACCAGTCTAATCTTTTATCCCTCTGTGCTGCTTCTGGCAAGTGGCAGAATCCCATTGTATATACAGATTGTCACATTCCTACGTGAGAAGCAGCAGCACATGGAACGTATTAGTCCCAAGATGTGCCAGCAGGGTCTCAACTTGCAAACAGCCCCCCAGAAGGGGCAGGGCTTGTGTCTGTGTGGGTGTGCCAGAGAGAAAGAGAGAGAGGCTCTTTGGCAGCAGGTGCTGATGGTCAAAGGGGCTCTTCCAGCAGCTTCAGCGGGCATCCGCGGGTGGGTGTGGAGGAGTAGGGCGGGGGGGTAGCCTTGCGGGTGGGCGCCGGTGACCACTGGCCAGTCAGGCACCAGCAGCAGCACCCAGATAATGGTTCCTGAGACTGGAGTGGCTGCTTCAGGTACAGTGGAATGATAGGCCATGGGAGTTGAATAATGTCCTGAGAATTAGTACTTATTTATTTATTTAAAATTTATATCCTGCCCCTTCTGCCCAAAGGGCAGCTCGGGGCGGCGAACAACACTAAATAAAATATAAAAAATTTAAAACAATTTAAAAATACAATATGTGGGGAAAACCCACCCCACCCCTACCCCTCGCCAAAAGCCTGACGGAACAGCCAGGTCTTACATACACGCCGAAACAGCAGGAGAGTGGGAGCCAACC
>QEPC01000694.1:1606582-1638045 GCA_003113815.1 Sphenodon punctatus
GGGGGGGGGGGGGGGGAACAGACAGCTCACAGCTCACAACAACAGGGAGGGGTACAAAACTGAAATGAAACCTAAATCAATCTAATCCTACTCTAAAGAAATCCAAAAACAGGGGAAGGGAATCGGAGGGGAGGATTCAATGGAGGGAGGGAGAAAGAACACAGGGAGGGTTAAAAAATAAAAATAACACCTAAATCTATCTAAATAAATGAAACTAGGGAGGTAAATGTGCGGGATGGGTGAAATAGGAGGAGCATGGCAATGGATTAGGAATAGGAATGAACAGAAACTGCTGGGAGAGGGCGACTTCTGAAAACGCCTGCTGATAGGATCAGTGACTAGCTCAGAAGGAATTGGAAGGGGGGAGGGCAATGACTCTTGTTACTTGCTGCGCCCGCCTTACCACAAGCCCCATTGACTCTGTGCAGCCTAGGCCCCATGCCAATCACAGACTGCGGTGCCAGTGGTCTGAGGAAAAAATGGATGGTGATTGGGCAGGCTGGCTGCTACTCCAAGCCTCTCCAGTCCTGGTGCCAAGAAGTCTGCTCCTCAGTTGCCCTCCCCCAGTCACGTTTTTGCCGCCCGAACTCACCCGAATGATACCAAACTACGTTTGCACATCCCTAGTAATTACACAGGGTCACAACACATTCAGGAGACTGGGGGAGCGGGGGAGACTTAGAAATACAACTTTAAGAATTAAAGCTTCGAGGCTATAGCTGTCGAGGAAAATTGATTGGGAAAGGGAATGATGGGTAAATATTACTAATTGATGGGAAAATATTCGTTTAATGAAATTGCATTTCCAGGAGTATTTTAAAATTTCTTTAAGATGGATTATTTGCTTTATTTTTCAGCAAACTATATCCCAAGCAACTGCTGCTAAATACTCTCGAAGTGTGCACCATGCTTCCAATGCCACCAGTGTGAGACCTGCAGGACATGGTGGAAGAGCTCCGCACAGCCAGTACCACAGTAACATTCAGTCAATAAAGGTTGTTGACTAAGTTAATGTTTTGGAATGCTTGATTTTTTCCTTACAAGTGGAGAGTTTCTCCAAGTTCCATTTAAAACTCTTCCCACTGTTTTCTAGACTGTTGTAGGAAGGATCTAAAGATGCATCATGTTCTTTTTTACAAATCAGACTGTATGTGCTCCTAGAAAATGTGAGAAGGGAAAACCAAAATACACTGTGCAATGTAGTTTTCTAACTACAAACTTATACCTACTTGAAAGCCTTTTATTTTATTAACCTATTTTATTAAATATGTATACTTATTTAAGTAATCAGTTGAATATGTCTTAATAAAGCATCAGAATGGCCATTTGTCTAAAAGCTTTTTTGTAGTCTTTTACTTTCCAAAAAATTACATAAAACCCCTTTACAGATTCATTTGAATTGAGTATCTCAACGTTGGTAGTGAACGATTTCTTAGCAATAAATAACCGAAGTCTGTTCTCCTGCACAGGTACTGTACCTTGGCTCAATGGGAGATGCACTGATGAGGGCAGGGAGTGGAATTACAATGATAAAGGCACCTTCACAAGCTGAAGCTGAATAGAGAGAATATGGTTAGGCTACTGAAGAAAGAGAGAGGCTTTTTCTGCTATTAAAAACAGGTGTTTTGTTTTATTTAACAGTATGGGCAAGCCTTCAAATGCAAGGCCTGCACTTTTCTCATTTCCAAGTCATAGATACGTTTTAACAGCTGGCTAACCTATACATCCAACAATTCTGCATTAAAGCAAGCAAAACCATTTTGGCACAGCTTTCCAGAGTCAACAGGTTTCTGGCTATGGAGTAGTATTTGGCATTTGTGAAAAGTCCCTATCTTAGCCCTTGGCAAATTAGTATAATATTTTCTCACCCCACTACTCCTGAAAAGTATAGTTAATGATCTTTGTTTGGAAGTGGATATTTGTTTGCAATTTAGACAAACAGCAAGCAAATCAGAGTGAATAGGTTTAGGGTAGAATTGTGTGTGTTTAGGTACACATTTTTATTATGAGGCCTACGGTAGGGACACTGTCTACTCCCACAGGCAGCTATACTGAACTGGTAACAGCTTGTTTTTCCTCTGTGTAATCATTAAAAAAAATTAAGAATAAGCATCCACTAAATATCACCAATTAAAATAGGCCACACTCCGTAGTTTCCTGCCTGTGTTCTCTGATGGCAATAGTGTATAATAAGCTAAACTGCAAATTAAATTAGCAGCAGCACTATTTATAGAGAAGGTGCTGATTATTTATCTACATAATCCTTGCTTTTTAAATGTAGTTTCCTTCAGCTACCAAACATTTATATTTCACAACAGGCACAAAGAGTTGCAAAACGTTTGATGTCACAGTTCCAATATGGAATTACTGTATTAATGCAAGTCAAATTAGGAAAAAAATGTAGTGTATTTTCTCTCACCTAGCAAGATATTCTGTATAGCTATTCTGTATAGCTCACAGCCATTGCTGATACTCAAAAAACTGATAGCTGCAATTATCTTCTGCTCCCTGAAAATTAATTGGTATACTTTCTGCACTTATGAGAAATGGCAGAAAAAGGCAAATTAGAGAAATTACAGTACTTCTGAAACTTGTTTTAAGAGCTCTTTAACACTTCAAATGATAAACAAATGAGTTATATTTGAAGGTATGCCCTTCTTAGAAACACTATTAAAGTGACACTTCTGTAGTATAGGTCTCTAACCTTCTTGGTGGGCGAGGTTCATGAAACTACACATTTTTTGGAATCTGTGTCAACGCTGTTTTCAGCTCGGATCTTCTCTGTAAAAGGGAGAAAATGTTTTTATTAGATTTATTGTTCCACTGATGCCTCTGGTATTGTTTGCATTGGATGTGAATTAGACATCAACTTGTTGGACCAAGAACATCTCTTCATCTACAGCTGGGCTCATTGTCACTGCCTTAATAATCACTAGATAGTCTTTTTAGTAAACCTCTAACACTGAGAGCCTGAGCCCTATTCAAAGTGCTGGACAGACAGAAAAACAAAGAAACAAAAAAAACCTGTGAATGCCATGATTTTCACCCAAAGCTTGTTTTGAGTGGCTTGTTCAGAACACTTAGACAGGGCTAATGTCGTATCAAGACCCCTCCAAGGCAGAGCAGTATTGTCATTCTGCACTGGCCACTCATGCTCCTTAAACAAATTCTAGTTGTCATCCTCACCCTGACCTGATTTTCTTCAGCAGCTTTATTTTGAAGGAAGCTTCCTTTAGCAAGCCTCTTTCGTTAGCTACATCCCAAGCTATGAAACCTCAAGAACCAGTTTTGTAGTCCCCTTTCATAAGAATGAAGTGCCATACTGTGTCAGACCACTGGTTCATCACCAGCATCCAGTTTCTGACAGTGGACTCTGTCACTTTGGAGTAGTACTGAACAGGTCATAAATGGAATGATCCATTCACTCGCAGCTCCTGACAGTCAGCAGTTATATTCCCCCAACCTACTCGGCTAGTAGCCATTAATAGACCTATCCTCCAAGAACGTATCCAATCCTTGTTTTAAACCCAGCTATACTCTGCCAACAAGCTCCACAAGCCATACACTGAGTGAAAAAATATTTGTTTTAAATATGCTGCCAGTTTCATGAAGTAAACAATTACCCCATATTTACTTGTTCCAATTAACTCATGATTTTCTAAGCTTCTATCATATCCCCTCTGTCGTCTCTTCTCCAAGCTGAAGACCCCAAACCTATCAAGCCACTCCTCATAAGGAAGCCTTGATCATTTGTCACCCTTTTCTGTACCTTTTCCAGTTCTACTATTACCTTTTCTGAGATAGGGTAACGAACTGCACAGATTTATATAGTGGCATTACAATACTTTGTTTGATTATCCCTTTCTGATTAAATTTCTGACAGTTTGCCTTTTTGACTGTGACCGCACACTGAGCTGAGGATTTCAATAAATTTTCCACAATGACTCCAATATCCTTTTCCTGAGTTGTAACCCGTTTAGAGCCCAGCATGGTACAGGCATAGTTTAGATTATTTTTCACTGTGTGCATCACTTTGCATTTGTATCTGCCATTTAGTTGCCCAGTGTCTTGCCAGATCTTCCTGCAATTCCGCAGAGCCTGTCCCATCTTCACCTAAGAGTAGGACTTCTCCCTTTCCGTTGCAGCAGTGATTTCTTGCAATGGTCTACCTACTGAAAAGTTACTCACCAGCTAATTGTTGGAATCCTGTACACATCAGATTTTCATATAAATGTTTAATTGGATTCTGGTGAGCCAGCAGTATCCCATGTAACCAAATCAGCAGCATTCGGTGTCCATGTTCCTTGTAGCTCTTTTTTCCTGTGCAAGGAACAAATGTCAATGTATGATTAAAATAAGGGTGGAAACAAAATATTAGCTACTCAAGTCCCCCTCTCCCCCCACCCCTTTCTGTGTGCTAAACATTGCAAAAACACTCTGAGCAGATGCTTTTTAGACAAAAAACGCTTGGTGGTTAGGGAGCTGTTGGGGTCAGAAGAGTGCAGATGGGGAACTTATTGGGACTAGTATGCAGCCATTGCTGGCGGCAAGAGCAGTGGTGAGTCCCAAGGACCTGCAGCTGCTACTGCCTCCAGTACTGGAGAGCTGGCCCTGGGTAGCAGCAGAAGCTACGGCAGGGAGACACAGCTTCCAACCCTCCTCTCTGCTTCCTTGCATGTATCTGTTGTGAGGTCCATCAACAGACCAGCGGGAACCACATACTCCACCACTGCAGACACGCTGTGCTGCAGGGAAACCATGCACATGGGGTTGGCACGCAGGATCCATAGGCCATGGGATCAGTCCCAGTGAGGGGGAGCAGTCAAGTAGCTGCTATGCATCTTAAATTTCATGCCTCCTAACCAACATGACAGGACCCACTAACAACATTTGTTTATAACCTAAAATGCTATTGCAACCTAATCTTTAAAAAACCCAAAAAAACCCACCCTCTGTTTCCCACCAATATTTTCTAAATACTAGTACATTTCATTTCCCCTTTGACTTAAAAGCAGGATTCAGGCACTTTTTGACAAACATCTGAATGCTGTAACCATCTGCAAAAGCAAAGCCTATTGTACCTGTCATGTGATGTTCAAGGCCTACTTATCTTAATCTTCTGGGCTTTGTAAACTAGTGTTTCAGGCCTTGTCCAGAAGTGCTCACTGTAGGAAACTCTGGGTAGCTCCTTTCTAATTTACTTTCTCTTCCTCCTGGTATACTTTGAGCAAGCAGTGAGCTGTTTCATCATTGCCTTGTGAAATGGGCACCCACTGAATTCAAATAAAAGAGTCAGCTGAAACCTCATAGCCTGTTTTAAGATCTCCGTAAACTCAGGCCAATTTCTATAACAGCTACTCTAAATTTTGAATGTTTCTTTTACAAATTGTAACCAGCAGAGACTGACTGCGTGAAAGCTGGCACTCTGAAGAACAACTAAAGGGGATTCTGTATCCCCTAGTAGTTCCACTTGCCACTGCCAGAGGGTGCTGTGGGAACTCTGGGGTAATGGACCTCAGAAAAAGTACACCTTTATTTTGGGTGTTAACATGACAGCAGCCTGTTGTGACCCTAGGGGTGGGAAAATCAGATCTTCCAGTATCCGATAATGCCGGTACTAGGCGTACCGGCATTATCGGATTCAACCCGGTAATCCGGCCCGTTTACCGGATTCCCGGTACCGGATTTTTTTGTTACATTGCAGCCATTCAAATGAATGGCCGCAATGTAAAAAAACCACACACAAAACCCGCATTTCCCTCCCCCTCCCAGGCTGCGCGGGTGGAAGGGGGAACACCCACCCTGGATTTAAACAAAAAAATTCCCCTAAGTGTCCCCTACTGCGGCTCCGGGCCGCCGCCGGCAACCCAGAGCCAGCCCACCAGCACCAGTGGCCGTCCCAGCAGCAGCCGGTAAGTATNGTATGATCCCTGGGGTGTGTGTGTGTGTTAACACCCCACCCCTGCCCCAGGGATCACCCTACTTCCAATAAGTTCCCACCGGGATCCTACCTTCCAGTTCAGCTCCGCCGCCGCCGGCTGTCCGGAAGCCTCGGCACCGGCTGTGGCTGCCGGCTTCAGATGCTAGTAGGCCTTCCGGGAAAACCCGGAAGTTCCCCGGAAGGCCTACTAGCGTCTGAAGCCGGCAGCCACAGCCGGTGCCGAAGCCTCCGGACCGCCGGAGCTCAAAGAAGAAGGTACGATCCCTGGGTGGGAACTTGGAAGTAGGGTGATCCCTGGTGTGTGTGTGGGGGTGTTAAACCCCCCACCCCAGCGATCATACAGTACACGTACTTAATACTTACCGGCTGCTGCTGGGACGGCCGCTGGTGCTGGTGGGCTGGCTTTGGGTTGCCGGCGGTGGCCCGGAGCTGCAGTAGGGGACACTTAGGGGAGTTTTTTTGTTTAAAGCAAGGCTGGGTGGGGGTGTCCCCCCTTCCGCCTGGGCGGGGGAGGGAATAGGAATTTTATTCCATTGATTTCAATGGGGACAGTGCCCCATTGAAATCAATGGAATAAATCCGGTACCCGGTAATTGCGCTGGTGTCCCACCTTTAGTGACCGCCATCATGTTTGTTGAAGCCCTGACAGATGCTTGCCTGGGATTTCTTCCTGGGTGTGATAGCAGCTAGCCTGGGCTGATTCTGGGTCACAGCCCGGGCGATCATCTGCATGACTGTACCAGAGCGGGGCTCTAATGTTTGTTAAAGCCTCCCATAGCCCAAATTGGGTATCCCCCACCCCTATGGCTGCCCATTTATAAGTTTCATAAATCATGGCAGGGGTTGGCACAGCATGGGGATGAGACCAGCCGCCCGCACACCGTGTGGCTCCCTGCTCTTCCCAGTGGCCTGGCTAGGTCAACATTTGTTCTGCAACTGGACTTAATCCTGACCATATCTGCCCCAGCTTCCCCTCCCAGGCCAGGTTGCCTTGGTGGCGCTGTCACTTGTGTTTTCACCCTTTGACTTTTTGCTAAGTTTTGACTGCTGACCATTCATCCTAGTGTCCCAGCAGTTTTATAAGTAAGGCATGATAAAGGTTCCACTGTACCGATTTGAACCTGAAATACGCTCATGTAATTCCTAGTGAACACAAACAAAATAAAAATACAGAAGTGTGAATTTGGTGCAGCTGAAATTTCCCTACAGTGACCCGTGGAAAAATTGCACTTGTAATTCAAAACCCTTTAGGATGCGATCTTGGCAAGGAGAGAGTTGGAGCACAATTTCCAAACAGCCCTTTCTTGAACGAGACTGCCTGCCCGCCCTACACCGTAGTGCACCCTGCATTCTGGGGTAATACCTGTCCACTGTTCTTCAATAGCTTTAATTTGCTGATCTGTAAACTTCCAGAATAAGGCCAGCTTTTTCCACTCTTGGGGTTTTAATTGGTTATAAGCAAGATTCCAGAGAGAGGAACGCATTTGCTTGGTCTGCACACTGTGGTCTTGTTTGAAAGACAGAACAAAATCTGGGGAATCATCAGTATGTTTGAGATGGTCCTAAAGTGTAAATAAAGGTGTTAATAGTACATACAATATTTAGCTATGGTTTCTTAACATTGCCTCCTTTACCACCTTTGCAGTTAAACCGTGCTACAAAATGGTTCAACAGTATTCTTTGCTCATACTGAGACATTGCCCTTTGCTCCATTGACCCCTTTGTGTCCTGGATTTACCTGCCTGTCTGAACGGTGGCCACCATACGTTTTCCCCAGGGTTGTGCCACATGGCATCATCCCAAAGAAGGGGAACACGCTGTGTGGGTTAACCCAACCCAAACCAGGGCAACCATAGGGCAGGTCTCATTTGTTAGGTTTCCCTGCAGCCCCGGGTCAACCAGCACCATAGAGGCATAGATAGCACGCCCCTCTCAGCTGACAGCTGGCCAGAAGAAGGAAGCAAAAAAGGCCCTGGAGCCTCTGGGGGGGCACAAACTGCACTCCCCACTCCCAGCTGTCTGTCAGCTAAGAGGGACACACTAGCACTGGCTCTGATGGAAAGGGAAGTCCTGCCCAGGTAAGGCCTTCCCTTTCCATCAGAGCCAGCGCTAATGCACCCCTCTCACCTGACAGCCAGTGGGGGGAGAGAGGAGTGTGAGTAATCACGCTCTCCCCGGGAGCTGGGGGAGCGCCAGTGCTTCGGGCGGTCCAGGGACAGCTAGATCGCTGGAGCAGCTGCCCGGCTGTTGGGTGGCCCCCTGGGGTGGGGGGCTGTACTAGCACCATTTGTGGCGACTGACACAAGCCCATGAACTGTCAGCAGTGGCTACCCGTTTGAAAGGCTCCCAATGCTGCCCACAGGTTTGGCAGCGGTGTGGGGACTCCATGGATCAAACATGGGTTCCGGCTGCCTCCCTTCCCATGTATTAACACCCACTTGTTGATAACAAGGAGTCGGTTGCTAGGGTAGATAATATCATATTCAGGAGGAGCCTGCAACAGGGTTTAGCTAAGAGTTTCCGGGGGGGGGGGGAGCGTCCTAACAGGAAAACTGGAGAGAAGCATCTAAACCTGTCTGTTGCTAGCACAACTTTATAGAGCAGATGGGCCCAGAAATCGGTTGTATTTACATAAGCAACCATATATATTTAATTCTATTTCAATATTAGTATAAAATTACATATAAAGCTCCAATGCAACTTTCACTAACAGCTTAGAGTTACTATTTAATGTAGTTTGTCAACACTGTCTATCTCTCAAGCATAATTAAGTTTAAACAAGGTTGTGGTGAATCCACATCATAAAATGTTTTCTCATTTTTTCTAGTGATGTTTCAGGCTCTCACTACCTGTCAAAATTCCCTTCTGTTGCTGTCTACAATAATAGCTCAAACCCTGGCTTACAGTTCTGGAACAACAAGGTTTTGATCTTAGCAACTTACATTCCAAACCAGCTCTACTTATTCTGCCCCAAGTGTTCAGGTAACAGGGGAGAAGTGCTAGGGTTTCATTTCTTAGCTTCTGCTAAGCAATTCAGCAAAGCCATCTGCTTCAACATTTTTTGTTTTCTCCAGACAGTTCAGTAAATAATAAAGGTCAGAAATATTATTTGATACTTTTGCAGTTTGCCATATTTTCTTCAGTTCCCCTTTAAACTGAAAGGTGCAATAACATACCTGACAGCACCTCCAACTCATCCAAACTGAAAAGAGAATTGGTCACCTACCTCAGTGAATTCTTTTCTTCCTCCGCTAAGCAGACAGTTCTCCGACTGGGGTAGTACTACCTTGACCGGCAGGCAACAGAAGAGTTAAAAACTTGTGTGCATGCGCGTACTTCGCCGCCGCTCTTATTTCCCCAGTGAGTTCCAAAGCTTATCAGCCGCAGCCTGTAACTTAGTTTATAAATTAAGCGGCCAACTGCGCAGAGAAATTGAACCTTAACACTAATAACTTATGGCCAAGACGGTGAGAATTCTACACCTGTAGGAATTAGCCGAAGATGGCAACCCTAACTAAGTGAACATTTATTAGTAAGTCTCCCTCATCCAGGATTATCCTGTTCCTAGGGAGGGTCCGGAGGACTGTCTGCTTAGTGGAGGAAGAAAAGAATTCACCGAGGTAGGTGACCAATTCTCTTTTCTCCCCCCGCTGCAGACAGTCCTCCAGCGGGGATATACCCAAGCTATCAGGACATTTAGGGAGGGAGAGGAACAGTCCCAGGAGGATCCAAGACCACCTGTAGAACTCTCCTCTGAAAAGCTGCCTCTGCTGATTGAAAAGTGTCAATTTTGTAGTGTCGAACAAAGGAGTGTATTGACGCCCATGTTGCAGCCTTACAAATCTCGGCGTATGATGCCCTGGCCCTAAATGTGTATGATGTTGCAGCCCCTCGTACCGAATGGGGCCAAATCTGTAAAGGGGGAGGCTTACCCTTAGCTCTGTATGCCTCCACTATGGCTTGCTTAACCCACTTAGAAATTAGCGTTTTTGATGCTCTAATTCCCACTATGCTGGGCCTTATGTTGACAAACAAAGCTGACGTTTTTCTAAAGGCCTTTGTCCTATGTAAATACATTTTAACCGCCCGTCTTACATCTAGTGTGTGCCATTTTTTCTCTCTGGGGTGAACTGGGTTAGGGCAGAACGAGGAAAGGACTATCTCCTGCGCCCTATGAAAAACTGTATTGCATTTAGGAATAAATGCCTGGTCCAGTCTCAATGTGACAGATTGTTTCTGAAAAACACAGAAGTTATCCTCCATGGAGATAGCCCCCAGCTGACATTCTGCGAACTGAAGTGACTGCTACCAGAAACACTACTTTGATGGATAGCCAATATAGCGAAACGTGTGAGTGGCTCAAAAGGAGGGCCTGTCAGAGCGTCAATCACCAAATTAAGATCCCAAGAAGGGTATCGATGTATCACAGGGGGAGACAGGTGCTTTGCTGCCTTCAGAAACTGCTTTATGTGTCTATGGGAAGTTAAGTTAATGCTGGTCACCGTCCCCAGGACTGAGTTGAGAGCGGACGTTTGTTTCGCCAGGGTGTTATACCTCAGCCCCTTGTTGAGACCCTCCTGAAGCAATACTAATACCTGAGGGATAGTAGTTGTGTAGGGATCGATATTTCTTTCCACCGCCCATAAGGAGAAGACCCTCCACGTTGCGGCATAGGAGCGTCTAGCCACTGGTTTCCTAGCTTGTAAAAGAGTTTTAAAGACAGGATTAGAGTACCCCATGTTCTGTAACGCTAGGCGCTCAACCTCCATGCTGTTAGATTTAACATGCTGGGATTCTTGTGGAGCACCAGCCCCTGAGAGAGTAGGTCCGGTGTCAATGGCGGTGAAATGGATCCTGAATTGCCAACTCCATCAGAGCTGAGAACCATGGACGTCTCTGCAACCATGGGGCCACGAGGATTATCTGGGACCCTTCCCACCTGATTTTTGCTATTGTGCCGGTAAGGAATGGAAAGGGCGGGAATGCATAGAGAAGACCCTTTGGCCATTCCTGATTCAGAGCGTCCGGAGGGAGATTGTTTTGTGCCTTTCCTCCTGTTATGAACCGCTCCACCTGAGAGTTCTCTCTTGTTGCAAAGAAGTCCAGGATTGGCATCCCAAACCTCTTGACAATCATCCAGAAGACTCTCTTGTTGAGGGACCACTCGTGAGGGTCCACCTCCCTGCACCTCCGTCAGTCTGCGTGAGAGTTCTCTGACCCCTTGATGTGAACTGCCTTCAGAGAGGCCAAGTGAACCTGAGCCCATGCAAACAGAAGAGACGCCTCTCTTTGCAGGAGTTTGGATCTGGATTCTCCCTGGTGGTTGATGTAGGCTTTCGCTGTTGTGTTGTCTGTATAAATCAACACATGGGATTTTTTCAGTCGTGAGCTGAATCTTTGAAGAGCCAGGTGAATTGCCTTTAGCTCCAGAAAGTTTATGGATTTCCTCTGGTCCCTCTGGTTCCACAACCCCTGAACTGAGGTCGAGTCCATGTGAGACCCCCATCCCCTGAGACTTGCATCGGTGGTGACCACCAATCAAGGGGGATCTGTGAGTGGCACCCCCTCTCGGAATCTTTTTGGGTCTAACCACCAAGACATTAATGGTTTTAACTGTCCCGGGAGGGAGACCCAGGGATTTGCCCCTCGCATAAGCTCTCTCTGGAAAGGAGCTAGCAAGGACTGTAAGGGCCTTAGATTGTGTCTGGTCCATGCTATCTGGCAGGAGCAAGAGACCATGAGCCTCAGCAGTCTGGCTAGTATCTTCAGTCTCAAGCGGTGACTGGCTTGTTGAAGGAGAACAAGGCGGTGAATTTTCTTCCTCCTTCTTTCTGGAATGTAGGTGATATCTAGGACAGTGTCTATGATCACCCCCAAATGCTCTAATCTGCGTGTGGGAGTCAGTTTTTCTGAAAATTCACCATAAAGCCGTGGAGGGAGAGATACGTTATGACCCTGTCCACACTCTGGGATGTTGACTCCGGTGATTGTGCCTTGATCAGCAGATCGTCCAGGTAAGGGAACACATGTATCCCTTCCCTGCATAGATTTGCTATTCGCGTCACCAGCGTCTTGGAAAATGTCTGTGGCTCTGATGATAGGCCGAAGGGAAGGGCCCTGTACTGCCAATGAATTTGTTGTGAGCAAAACGCAGCCATTTTCTATGAACTGAGAAAATAGGAATATGGAGATAAGCCTCCCTGAGGTCTAGTGAGGCTAGCCAATCTGCCTTTGAGAGATTCTGGCAAATTGAAGAGACAGTCTCAATTTTGAATCTCTTGGGAGAGATCCACTGGTTCAGTCTCTTCAGATCCAGGACTGCCCTCCATTCCCCCGTCCTCTTTGGCACCAGGAAAATTATCGAGTAGAGGCCGCATCCTTTTTGATCCTCCGGTACTCTCTCTATTGCCCCCATGGAAGCTAATCTTCCTATCTCTGAAGACATGGCTAATGCCTTTTGAGGGTTTCTTGATAGGGGAGAGGGAATGAAACAGCCCCTTGGTCTTTGGAGGAATTCTAATTTGTACCCCTGAGTGATGATTTGGAGGACCCACTGGTCTGATATGGACTCTGCCCAGATCTCCACAAAACCTGATAGGCGTCGTCCTATTCCTCCCCCTCTCAGCCAGTCATGCTTGTTTGGCTGAGGGCGGGCCAGACTGCTCTCGTGGCCTGCCACGTTCTTGTCTACGCTGGTGTTGGCCCCTGAATCAAAAGTTTTGTCTGTGAAACTCCCTGTCGTGAAACTGCCCTCTTCTGTGCCTGGAGGGGAAGGAGGACAAATACTGGGAGTTTCGAAAATAAAAATAGGGGGTGCGAAAAGTTTTCTTCCTCACTCCTACTTGCTGGAATGTCTTTTTCTTAGATTTATCATTTGCCTCCTCCAGGACCTTGTCAAGGCAAGTTCCAAAAAGCCTGTAACCCTTATAGGGACTAATACCAGCAGGTTCTTTGCCGTGTTATCTCCCAGCCATGTCCTGAGCCACACCCTACGCCTAGCCATGATTTCTAGACCTGCTGCTCTAGCTGACCAAGCCAGCGCATCTGTAGTAGCGTTTGCCATTAATGCGTTAGCAAGAACGACCCTGGCTGATAAAATTTTGGCCCTTTTCTGTCACTGTTGGTGACTGCATCTCCTGTAGCCATGCCATAGATGCCCTGGCTACGTATGATGCAAGGATGTTAATTCTAATCGCAGTGGAGTTTGCCTCAAAGGCTTTCCTGAGAACGTCCTCCAGCACCCTATCCGAAGAGTCCTTCGGATAGCAGCCCCCCTCCGTTGGAAACACCGTCTGTCTAGCTGAGGAGGCAGCCACTGCATCCACCTTTGGGGATTTAAATAGGTACTCCTTCCTCCTGGAGAAGGAGTATAGAGCTTCCTGTGACTTATTAAGTCTCGCTGTTTTGGCTGGGGCTTTCCACTCTGTAATCAAGAGTTTTTCAAATGCCTTGTCTAAGGGAACACCCAGATCGCTACCCAAGGCTGATGGCAGAAGCTGTCTGTCATCCTCCTCCTCAGATTCAGATGCTTTATCTTTGGAGGGTTTTCCCTCCAACTGCTAGGTCTTTATCACTTGCTCCATTAACTCCTCCCTAAATGAGAATGGAAAACGCCTATCCTGCTCCCTATCAGGTTGTGCTGGCTCCTGCCACTCTCCCTCTTCTTCCTCTGAATAAGAGGAATCCGAATCTATTTCTGATTGCAGCAGGTATGAGGCTGAAGACCCATGATTCTCCTCAGAGCTGCTGTGTGAGGATTGTGGCGAGCCTAAACGGAGGGAACCTGCACCCCCTGGTGGCCGCAGCTCTCTATTCTCTCCTTTCCCCCTCCTTTTTCCTTGCCCTTTTCCCCTCCTTTTTTTAGTTAGGGGGGGCCCTTGCCTGGGATGGCCTGGGACCCCTCTTTCTGCCCTGCCTCTCGCACAACCATGAGATGGATTCCACCATCTTGGCCATATTTAAATTTAACTGCGCCAACCCTTCCGCCTGAGTGTCCTGAGGCTGGGGGGGAGAGGGCCTTCTGAGGGGGGCTTGTCGGCGTGCCGTCTGCGGAGACCTGCCGATATAAGGAAAGGGCTGCCAATATCCTATACATACTTTTTTCCCCTGATGAGGGAAGGGGGGGGGGATGGGGGAGAGAAGAGGGCTAATGCGTGATGTGAGGGTCACCTTAACCTCCCTTCTTACCTCCATGCTGAGGTGATTTTTTCTCCTGTCCAGCCCGCTCTCCTGTCACTGCTGTGAGGGAGAGAACAGGGCCTTGGCTTTACCTCTCTTCTCCTGGGAGGCAAGGCCGGTAAAGGTTTTCCCAGGAACCATGCTACTGCAGCAGCAGAGGACGGTTCTAACACAGAGGAGCGAGTCCGATCCTGCAACGGGGAACCCGGGCGCAAGCGCGGGGCCTGCGGACTCCTCCTATCTCCCAGGCAGCGGCGCGGGAGGCAGTGAAGGGGGAACAACAACAACCGTCCCAGCGGGGAGGTTGTGTTTTAATGCGCCCCCCCACCCCCCCGTACCCCGTGGGGCCTGAAGAGATTTTCCGGCTCGTCTTCCCGGAGCCTGTGGAATTCCAACCTGCCGGTATCAGGCAGAAGAATGAACTGGGGAAATAAGAGCAGCGGCGAAGTACGCGCATGCGCACGAAGTTTTCAACTCTTCTGCTGCCTGCCGGTCAAGGTAGTACTACCCCAGCCGGAGGACTGTCTGCAGCGGGGGGGAGAAAGAGACAGACAAAAGCTGCAGTTCACGGACATGTTTTTTACAAGACTTTAACCTAGAACTCTTATTTACCTGCACTTAGCTCAATTCCAGGAAATACAAAGGCAAGTTATTTATTTACACTGGAGCTTGGCTACAGTAGGCAGAGGTGAAACAGTGAAAAGATTTCAGAGCTGCACCCTGAAGTATAACAAAGAGGCAGGCACAGAGTTCTTTATCTAGTTATCTTACCAAGGAACTGCAAGGGCCAGCAAACATTGTGGGGAGATGGTGCCAGAGTATATTAGAGTGTGTTGTGGATATTGCTCACTAGAGCTAGGTATTAGGCTAAGCTAAGCTGTCTCCATACAGCTTCTCTCCCCTTTGTTTATTTTGTTCGGTGGTTAAAGCAGATTTAAACAAGCTGCTCACAGCTTCTAGTGGCATAGCAAGGCCACAGGGGCGCACTTGGGCTCATGTCCCAGTTATGGGCCCCTCTAAAGGTAAGCGGTGTGTGGGCTCTGCCAAGGGGGCTCCTGGTCAGCCTGAGTCTCCCTTCACAAAGATGGTGACACCCTGGCTCCCAGCAACACAACCTTCCCCAGAGCAGCAGCAATCCTGCCAGGAAGGAAGTTTTAAGTGTTGGATGAGGGAGGGGGCAGAACTCCACACTTGCCCACTCTGAAAACCTTCTTCTTGGAGGCTTTTTGCAAGTGACCTGCGTGCCAGAGTGGGCGGGGAGCAGAGTGTTGGCCCTGCTCCCTCTCCAAATTTCCTAGTGGTGCTCAGGCCACTTGCAAAGTCCCACCCCCCTCCCATTCAGGGTCAACTGAACCCCCTTGCTCAGAGGTAGCTATGCCTCTGCCAGCTTCTTTTTCGACAGAGGAGGAAGAGCTGGATCCCTCCTTATTTCAAACCCCAATTTTGTTGTAATATAAGGTAAAGGCATAAGTGTTGCCATTGATTTGGAATCTCTTGATAAAGTTTATGAGGTCTGTGTCACAACCAGAAATTCACATTTTGCCACCACTTGCCCTCCCCCACCACATTTCAACTAGTTTCCTTCCATCCATACAGCAGAAAAGTAAAGTGGCTTGCCCAAACCCTCCCTCTTCAGGACTCAAGTTTTCCACTTTCCATCCCCACTGCTCAGGTGTCTGAAAACAGCTTTGTAAAGAAACGGGCTGTAACTGTGTAAGATGTTTGTCCAGACAAACATCTCTAAAAGAAGTGGTTTTAAATCCAAACAGACTCTGCTTTAGCAGCTACAGCTTCCTTTAGCAAGTGGATGTTTTTACATGAGATGGGGCAGTGGGAGGGGTCCGCGGTCTTTGTGTGGGGTGGGTGCATAGGTGCTGTGTTTGGGGGGAGGGCACTTCATACGAGAGGCCCCACACACAGCCGCCCCGTCCATGTACCGCCCGTGCACAGGGCACTCCAGCTTTTCCCAGAGTGCCCCGTGCATGGACTGGGTGGGCGGTGCATGGATCATGGTAGCACGAAACCGGCTTCAGACAAGACCTCCCCCACGTGGACGGTGCCTGTCCATGCATGGGGGTATCTTATGTATAAACACCCACTGAAACGGTTTCTTACCTGTTGGAAAGTGTAATATCTTTCTGCTTTTATAATCATATCTACAATGAGGGCGTGGTTGCTCCTGGATGCTGCAGCCAGTGCAGTTTTTCTTTGCTGGGAACACAAACAGTGAGTCACTATGAACAGACCTGAAATTCAGCCAACAGGTGAGAAATACAGAATAAAATCTATGAAGTCTGTGTTTAGAGAGCCTTCTCCTTTGCACTTTAAAAAATACATAAGTCCACTCAAACTCTGTGACTTACAAGCAATTTTAAGTTCTCTTCTAGGGCTGTGTATTGTGCCTCCTGGTGTCAGATTCCTGGAATTGATTAGTACATCAGTGCGTAGCACAATTGTGACATGTCATCAGGACTCCCTGCTTCAATTCCTTCTCCTCTGCCACTCACAACAGATAGAGCTCTTGAGTCCTGTCATAGCAACTACTCTAGCTATGTGTAGTCTTTTACTGAGTTCATGTAGGCCTCTACAATCAGTCAAGACCTAAGTACTAGGGTTGCCACCTGTCCCAGGAAAGAGAAAGGTGAATTTGCATACATTTTTGTGTGTTAATTTGTACACCTTTGAACTAATTTAAAAATAGCCCATTGTCTAACCATGAGGCAAAGCAAAAAACATACCAGCTAGATTGCAATCTCAACAGATGAGCCCACTGAATAAATCAGGCAGGTTTAAAATTAGACAGGTGACAGCCTTATTATATACCTCAGAGTGGGGCAACAGGTTTTGGCTTCATCCTGGAAGAATACACTTAGAACTTTCATAAGACTCCCCATCACAAGAGAGTATTAAAGGGACTGGGGGAAGAAACCTTTGAGGGATATGAGCTTCATTTCCCCCTACCAGGGCTGGCCCTGGCTGTTTTGCTACTTGTCCAAAGAGTGGGCCAGCCCTGGGTTGTGCAGGCCCAGACAGCGAAGACTAGCAGTATATACGTTCAACTCAGCTTTCCTCTTTACTTTACAGGAGCGCAATGCCAACTCCAAGCCCGAGTCCCTGCTGCAGCGACTTTGAGGGATCTGAAGTTGGTTTCCCCTGCTTTCATTGGTACCACTGAAAAATCTTCAGTAGGGGAGAGACCTCTCAGGCTCAGATGAATAAGTCTGGCAGCCCATAAGTCCAGCATCGACTTTAACTTTGTGAGAACAGCATGGCACCAAATCCCACTGTACCTTCACTCTAATCTGATTTCTTGATGGCTTTTACCTTGCTCACCTTAATGGTACTGAGGTGACATGGGTTCATGAGCCCAGCAGTCTCACAAGAAATTTATCAATAAAGAGCCCCCTTCTCAAAGCAATAACATAGGAATTATTGCCACAGTATCAAGGGACAGGATTCTAGAAAAGGTATCTCCTTGTTACAACAACAAAAAAGCAGAAGGACTCTGACCCAGTCCATGCCCCAGGCCAGTCAAGTGCAAAGTGTTTTCCCTAGGGGACATCATCCCATCTCTGCTGGTTTGGTGCTCTGAACGTGAAAGCCGTTTTGTGATCACATAGACAGCATACCTGGCTGTGTCAATTTCCCAAGAGTCTATGATCCACTCCATCCATCCAAGTTGTTAGGATTTAAAGCATAGTACGGGTTAATAAGGTTTAAAGTAAACTTAAGTTCTCACCCAGAGCAAGGTCGTTGCAACCTGACAGGAAAGTGCCTTGAGCAAAAGGAACTGGAACACAGAAGCAGCAGCATAGCAGGCATGGCTATCTTGTAAACACAAACTTTGCAAAACACCCTAAAATGCACCTGAGCAAGTTCTGCAGAAGATCACCACAAGCTGTCAACATGGGTTGAGCCAAAATAACAACAGAGGTTGATGACATGATCAAATGGAAAAGTTGCAAGAAGCAGGGTCAAACCTAGCCCTAACTGCATGACTAAGGGGAAAATCCTGATAAGAGAGAGCAGCACCAACACAGGAACGGAGCAACTCCCTGAGTGGAGGGGAGGAAGAAGGAAACCTGCATACCAACAGTAGAGTGTCTGCACATGCAAGACTGAAACTCTGGGTGAGAAATAACTTTACTAATAGAGAATAGGATAGGGAACTACTGCTGATCAACAATTTTATGGTCAACAATAACAATAAAATCTTGTATTGAGACTACACTGATTGCATCCAAGGGTGACCAAGGGGATGGGATTGGGGTACTCCAGGGGAGCCTTGGGGAACCTACAATCTAACAAAGTGTTCACCAAGCACCTAGCCACAGTGATGGTTCATGTCAGAAGAAGAAACATTTGCCTTGCCCACACCTTGACAACTGGCCATTGAAAGTCAGGTCCAGAGACAAATACAAGATATTCAGGGTACAATCATCTGCCATTAAAGTCAATGGCAAAACTCGGATTTACTTTAATGGTGGAGGATAGTCCTGCAAGTGCATAATCTTGAAGCACCTGAGCATCCTCATAAACTTGAAATAGTCTGTGCTAATTACCAATTGTAAAATGCTTTGTAGCAAGGGTGCCTGAGACCTGGAGAGCAAAACCCTTCCTATATATTTGGCTTACAAAACTATGAGATACCCAGGAGTATTTGGACTGCAACCATCTCAACCAAGCTGGGATTCATGGCTTTGGCAACGTACGTAACATTGCATGCCAGACTATGCATGAGACCAATGTGCACTAACCAGCAGACTGGTCCACAGACAGCATGGATGTGATCCTACTAATCTCTCAGAGAGTGACAGCATAACAAAGAGGACAAATGTGTTGCGGCGAATTCCATTTATCACCCTTGCAGACACAGCCATTGTCACTGGATGCAAGCAGAAAAGGTTGGGGTATCCACTTCCAAGACAGCCAAATTCACGACCTCAGGGATACTTGAGCATCCAGGCTCCAATTCAACCAGGAGGAGCTGGAAGCAAACTTCTGGACCCTAAAATCCATCTGGGCTTTCAGAATTTTGGGGTTCAAGGATTAACAGAGAACACATCCACCATGCGATTCCTCAACAAGTAAGACCATGGCTCTATCCTTAGAAGTACAAAAACTTCTGGCAGTGGTGCATTTGCAACAGCATTCATCATACTACTGCTCTTCCCACAGCCAGGAAAGACTATGCTCGATCAGATTCCCTGAGCAGATTTCAC
Organism: Sphenodon punctatus; assembly: GCA_003113815.1. Classification (NCBI taxonomy): domain Eukaryota; kingdom Metazoa; phylum Chordata; class Lepidosauria; order Sphenodontia; family Sphenodontidae; genus Sphenodon; species Sphenodon punctatus. The sequence goes on from QEPC01000694.1 coordinate 1,625,924, forward strand.
TGGGCTTCTAAAACAATATGTGGCAGAGACTTCCCCATATAGGTTCAGCCTTCCATAGATCTATTTGCCACAAGGGTGAATAGCAAACACCCTCAATTGTACTGGAGGGCAGGCACAGTTCATATATCATATGCCTTTCTTCCCAGCTGGAAGTGGAATCTACCATGTGTATTCCCATCCATTCCCTTATCTTGAGAAAGATCTAGATCAATGGCCATTTTGATCAATTTACTATGGTAGAAAAAGTATTGGTATCCAGACCTAACTTACCTTTGCACAGATCCTGCTCAAGAGTCCGAGCTCTGCTGCCAAAGAACTGCACCCAGACCTTACGTCTCCCTGGCAGTGTGGAGGCTGTTCTCTGAACTGCAGAGGTCATGCACTGTTCCTGGGGAATACAGTACATCCTGGCACTCACTACTAGGGGTGGGCAGAACGGATTCCGATTATTTAATCCACAACTGATCATAACTGACATTTACGGATTAATCTGTACCAAACCGCAACAGTGGCACAACACACCAATTACGGTTCAGTTTTAAACCTATGAATAAAATTTTAAAAATTTTAAATCACTGTGCCTGTGCAAAATGGCCGCTGGACCATTCTGCACACATGCACCCATTTCAAAATGGTGGCAGCAGCATTGCCACCATTTTGGAAAGTCTGACAGCCATTTTGTGCACACGCAGTGATTTTTTATTTTTAAAATTTTATTCTATATTTTTAATTGATTTAAATACAATTCCGCAATATGGATCCATCTTTAAATCTGGAAATTGCAGATATGGATCCACAATGGAACTGAACCCACAACTTAAAACTGAATAACTGCCTCCCCTCCCTACTGCCACAAGCTGAAGCGAAACTTTTCCCCACAGGTGTGCACTCAAGAGACCTTACACCAGATTCTGTGGGCCCTATGTTTATTTTTTATTTATATCCTGCTGTATCCCTGAATTGGGATAGCTCATAACATATTTTTTAAAAAAGAAATACACATAAGGGACGTAAAAGCATCATATGCCCCTCATCGTTCCCCAGCTCCCATCATCCCTTCCAACAACCCCCATCCCTGCCATACTCACACACAACACATAGCCTTCCCTGTACTCTACCCCCAGAGCAAGTGCATGGGGGTGGGAATTCTTGTTCTGGGTTTGATAGCTGCAACTATGATGCATTTCCTGTTTTCAGAGAAGGCCAGAGTTCCAAAACATGTGTCCAAATGAGCCCCGATGGCTTGGGCCAAACTTCGTGGAGAGGTTGATTTTGTCTCCTAAATGGTAGAGTAGCACTGTGTGCAAGTGATAAGCGTAACTTATAAACTATCACTTGATGCCTGCTTCGAGCAATTCCAACTCTTTGGCAGGTGAAATCATGAAAAGGGGGTAGCAAGCAATGTTTGGTACAGCCACTCCCAAGGTTGGGAATTGCTGCTTTGATATCAGCCACAGTGCACTGTGTAATCTACCTAAGCACGTACATCTCTGCTCTGACAGCTCAAGGCCAGGTAAACGACTCTGTGACTTTATTACTCTGAAATCCTTTTATGTGGATTTGCACTGAGAACAGCTCCCCTAGGCAAATACACTTCATACTTTCCATGTATTAAGAAGTTCAAGTGACCTTTAAAATAAGAATTGGAAATCAGGCCCTAATCGGAGGGCACAGTATTAAAATGACAAAACACTAACTTTCAGGCAATTACAATGCCGTCTAATAGGTATCAGTGGAATTCTGGCTCCTAGCTCCACTCAAGATCATTACAATTAGCCTGTTTTTAGAAAGCATCATGCTAGGAGCCAAGAAATTTACGAGAGCCTCATCGCAGTGATAGCCTGCAACATACAACATACAAAAGGATCCCAATAGTTTCCCAATAGTTTCCTAGCACCCATATCTGCAGATAAGGTTCCACTCAGAGACAGCCTTCTCTAGTAGCAGCAGATTATGTTGGGAAGCCTCACCAAATATATACAAGAAGTCATATTGACATCCTGGTTAGTGGCTGGTTACTTTACTAGCCACCTGATAGTTTGCTACTCAGAGCAGCAAAGGGACTGGGGGGGAGGGACAGAAGTTGAGTATCCCCTGCACAGCTAAGTGCAGACTTCTGAGTGCTCTCTAGAGAGAAAAACCTACAAAAGATTTTGCTAACACCATTAGAGAAGTCAAAAAAGTTCCCTAAATAGTCCCACCCATAGACACACACACACGTAAACTGTCATTTTTTTCTAGACAGCTGCAGTGCAGGTACGGTTACACAGTCCTAAGCCATCCAACCCATGGAGGGGTAGTGGAAATCGGAAAAACCGAAAGCAGTGCATTCCAGATGGGATGATATGCTAACTAATCAGCAAGCCGTTCTGCCAGAGCAAAGCACTGCATGTGCGCCCCCCACCCCTTAGTGTGTCTATAGGCACAGGATAGAAATTATTTATTCTGTATTGTTCTATAATTAGGTAAATAAAAGTTAAATAAAGTTTGCTTGACAATAAAACTTCATGTTTATGCCATGGTGGTTTGGTTTTGTAGTGTCCAGGGAATCAGGCACGAGGGGAGGAGGAACCAGAGCTTTGCTGCTGTGAGGGGTGGGGGAGAGAACTGAGCTAAGAGGTAGGTAGTAACTTATCCAAGGCCACCCAGGGTATTTTCAGATGTTACGAGATCACCATGAACGACACTGAACCACACACAAACCCACAGTGGGGCCAAATGGACCAGAACGTCTGTTAGGAGGAATCCAGATGTTCACCCCAGTCGATCACCAGTAGGGGCCAATCCTAACCACGGTTCTGCAGCTTGGGACAGGTCCATCTCCAGAACCGTGGTCAATGCAATCCCCACTGGGAATTGGCTGAAAGTAACATCAGAATGGCAACCGCCAGGCGTGATCTCGTAGAACAACCCCCAGATGTGGCGAAAGGACGCAGTGTCACTGCCAGGCAACAGCACACAAACAGAACATGGAGGGAGATTCAAAGGGCACCCTGCACTGGGGGAAAGCAGCCACCAAACAACGGACAGGAAGGGATAGGAAAGGCACCGCCATGGGGCACCCACAGCAGCAGCAGCAGAGTCCACTGCAAGCCGCCCCACAGGGGAACACAGAACAGGGGACAGAGGCCCCCCCAAAAAAGGTAAGGAAACACAATGGGAGGAGGGAATTGGGGGGGGGGGGAGTTAAAAATGTATGTAAACATTTGGTTTGTAGGTAATTAAAATAAGCAATAAAAGTATTAAAAAAACCAAAACCCTGAAATAAAACCTGAAAAATTCCCCCAATCCCAGNTGGGGGGGGGGGGAGAGGCACGCTGGCAGGCACAGAAGGAGGGGGGGAGGAGAGGCCAGCACACCCACCGTCACCAGAGGACACCCCCCTCCCCAAAAACAGCAGCCTGGGACCTCAGGGACAAGGCCCCCAACAAGGACAGGAACAAAGAGCCAAACACTGGTGTCTGGGTCAGGGGGTTCAGACAGTGACACCCTATTAATCCTCAGCAGGTGGACACGAGGGGAGCACTCCCATCAAAGCACCATGGACCTGCTGGGCACAGAGGTCTCGGGGACAGATATCGAAGGTAGGCACAGAGAAGGGAGGGCATGAGGAGGTCACAGACACAGCCATGGGAAAAGGGGGGTGGGCAACGGACGGGACGGAAAGAACTAACAGAAATACCCCATTACCACAGGTGCAGAGGGAACAGAGGAGGAAATGGCAGTGGAAGAAGAGGAACAGGTGCAAGAAGGTAAGCAGATGGGACAGGACCCTCAACAGGATGGGAGAGGGAGGGGACACGTGCACCCCAAAGGAAGTAAACCATGCCCGGCTCCACACAGGGGCACAGCAACAGTAGCAAGAGGAACAACCAGACAAGGAGGGGGAGGAGCAACAGCAGCAGAATGGTGAGCAGACAGGAGGAAAGGGGGGAGGCCAGGCCAAGAGGTGAACAAAGCGGTTCGGGGCAATAGGGAGCGGCCGGGAAGCCTCACACGGGTCCCAGAGTACTTAGGGGAATGAGAAACAAGGCAAAACAAGAAACAGTAGAAGACAGTCGATGCAAGCCACGAGAGGGGTCACAGAACTAGGGATGGCTGAACAGAATGCGATTCGGATGTTCGGTCGTTTGGTTCAAAACCAAAGTTCGGGTTCGATGGTTTGGTTCAGCTGAGTTCAGTTTGGCTGAACTTGGCCTAACATTCAAAAATAGTGAAATCAAAGCCAAAACCGAAACAAAATCGAAACCGAAACCTATTTTTTTGGACCTGGAAAGACGTTTTTCCTGCCTCTGAACTCATCCGAATTTGTCTGAACACGACCGAACTGTTCGGTCGTTCGAGAGTTCGGTTCGGACGTTCGGTTTGGACGTCTGAACAGACCGAGTTCAGTCCGAACTCTGAACATCCCTACACAGGACACAGCCACACAGAGGGATGGTGAAGGGGGGAGGGGGATGACATAGCCCATCCCAAGGGACTAGAATACGTTAAATCAGGGACCCCCCGCCACCTCACACCACAACCCCAGTGAGGTACAGGAGCTGCAACTGAGAGCAGAACCTCACATATGCACTTTACTCCCCATAGAGCCACAGTCCATGCAGGAAGTCCAGCCAAGGCCAGGGCCTGTTCCACCTGCCCAGGGGATGCGGGAGCACAAGGCATGCGTCCGCTGCTGCCGAGAGGATCTGGCAGAGGTGCTCCTAAGGGCTAGCACACAGCAGGGAGAGGACATGATCGCAGCTATCAGTAGGATGGAAGCAGCCACTAATAGAGCTGTACAGCAGGAAGAGGGAAAGGACAGGTACCTGCTGGCAGAAATAAAGGACAGGAAACACGAAAGAGCAGATTACACGAGGCAGATGGAGGCGATTGAGACACTGAACCAAACCATAGACTGGCTGGGAGCAGAGCACAGAGAAAGAATGGACTAACCAGTCCTGATCCTTTTGAGTCCTGCTATCTCACTGCCCACCAAATGGCATGGATGGGCTACCGGAGGGGTATGTTGCAGTGGCCCAACTACATCCATCTCTTGGGTCATCCCGTCCCCCACTTCGTGACCCCATGCAGCTGGCTGTAGATCCCTCCCTGGTCTTCTGGGTCATGGCTGTCGTCTCCACTGTGTGTTCCCTGCTCCTCCATGGGCTTCCTGTCTTTTGACCCGCTCCATCATTCCTGTTCTGGGCCCACTGCTGATTGCCACCTCCTTCCTGCACCTGTCTCCATCAGTTGGTTCCCATCCCCTCAGCTGTCTGGTTGCCTGTAATCCCAGGCTTTATGTGTGGCACCCCATGACCATCTGTACCCATGGGGTTCATTACCGTGACCCTGTCTCCCATGTTACTGGTTTGTGGGATGCTGTTGTGGGATGCCCCATGGCCATTTGCATCACTTGCTCACACAATTTCCTAGATGTTTCCGTACACCAGTCTCCCCCACTCCCATTCGCTGTCTCCATGACTGGTTGTGTCTGACGTGATCGTGCAACCGTTATCTGGCTTCCCCTTGTTGGGGGGTGGGGGCTTTTGTTTCTCTCCAGTGTTCAGGCATCGCTTCCCGCAGCGGCCATTCGTTCTCTTCCTGGACTGGTTGCCTCGCTGTTGAGATCTGCCTTGGCCCTCTACAGTGACTTCTTGTTTGTGGCTCTTCCCCAGTGGTCCTGCTGTGTCCCCGTGAGGACCCCTGTAAATGGAGTGCCCTGTGTTGCTGTTGGGTGCCCCATGCTTGTTGTGTGGTCCCTGGGGTTATGGGTGCCTTCCCCCCGTGTCCGTGTTCTGCTCTGTTCCTGCCCCTTCCCTTCCCGTTTCGTGCCGTGTCATTTGCACTGTTTGTTGGGCTTCCTGGTGTTGTGTTCTCCTTCCCCCCGTGTGCGGCTGCTCCTAGCTGTGTGGAGTGCCCTGTCTGCTGCATGTGCGTGCGGGTGCTCCCGGGGTGCTGCTGTGTGTCCCTTTCTGTGTGCCTGTCTGTTCCCATCCCTTTGTTGTTGTTTCCTTGTGTGTCCCTGTGTGTAATCCCTTCCTCCCTTTCTCCCTTTCCCTGTCCACTGTGAGTGTGCTCGCTCGTGTCTGTGTGGTTTGTGTTTGGTTATGCCCGTGTCTTCCATTTCCCTGTTGCATGTGTGCAGCTCGGCTGTTCTCCTCCCCCTCCCTTCCCGTTTCCCTTGTGTGGGTGGTGCCTTGTGGTGCTTATGGCTTCTTTTGCCCTCAGTCGGCCATGTCTGTGTCTGTCCCCACCCCGGTTGCTTCTGGGAGGTTCTTGCCGTGGTCTGGGATTGGTGTGACGTCTGTTGTGCTGTCCTGGTCTGTGGTCTGACTGTCTGTTTCCTTGGCGTGGTACCGCTACCATAACGTCTGTTTGGGGCCTATCTGGATGGCAGGTGGGGGTGAGGCAATTTGCCACGATTAGGGATCCACTGTGGCAACCTGGGAGCACGTAACTTCTGAAAATACCCCCAGTGGCTAGGACAGGATTTGAACCTTGGTCTCCCAGGTTCAAGCCCAATACCTCATACAAGAGGTTACACTGGCTTCAATGGAAGGGAATAATTTACAGCATCTGAAATTCTGTTTATTTTTATTAAGAAAAGTTGTAGTTATTAAAAAGAGCTTGTTTCCACTCAATACGTAGTTCTGGGCCTAATAGGCAGTATGTATCCAACTGGATTGCCTGAAATCAACAAATAAATAAATAACAAGGGAATAAATAACTGTGCTTTTTATTTATTTCTTATTATGGTGGTCCCCCACAGATAGGTTTCCTCTTTGTGCCAATAGAAGCCATTAAAAGTTACAGGTAAAGCTTTCCAGAAGTGGGTTCCAATTTCAGATGCTTCAAGTATTTGATTGTTCGGGTAGAGAAATCTTAGGCCCTTTTCACACAGACACTCTAACACTGATAAAATGGGTGTTACATTTTATTATACGTGTTAAACTGTCTGTGTGAAAAGGGCCTTACACAGAATTTTCAGAGATGGTGAGCGCACATAACTGTGAGAGGCCAGGAAGGACTCTTCAATGCACGCACTCTCGCCCCTCAGTCGCGAGGACACTTGTCCTTCTAAATAGTCCCTCAGGGTCTTACATTGGCTACAGGCACAGGCTACACGAGCAGGTCCCAGCCGAAGCTCATCATCGGGACTGGCGAAGGACAAGTGACCACTCTATAGATCCACAATCCTTCGGGGACCCAGGAAAGGGGAGTGAGAGTCAGTGGTGGTTCAGGGAAGGGGTCACCGGGAGCCCAGGAATCCAATAGGGTAGGGATAGGACACTCACTCAGGAATAAGGGGGAAAGGGACTCTGGAAAGGCCAAGATCCACGCTCTCGCCACTTACTCATTGGTCACACCCACTCACTCAATCACTCACCTCGCTTTCACTGCACTCGCTCGTTCACTCTCTCGATCTAGGTCCCGCACTTCCTCCTCACAGACAACGCTCAAAGGCCGGTCTCACGGCACTACGTCCGATCACCAGCAATGCAGCCTGTTTCTGTGGGTTTTTTTATAGCCCTGTCTCATTGCCTCACCCGAAGGCGTGCGGAACGCCACGGCCCCACTTCCGGGTCTGTCTCTGGCATGCGCAGTGAGTCCTCGGTTGCCGGGAGACCCAGGGACGCCGAGCTCGTGCGTGTGTCCTCTGGGTCAGGTGTCCCTGACGTATGCGGAAGTGCGCTCCGGCGGGGGCCCGAGCGGCGCCGCCGGAGGCGAGGAATTCCCCGCGAGCGTTGCCACCCCTGCATCCCTCTTCCTCCCCAGCCCCGGGACCTGACAATAACTCCAGTCAAAGATATGCCACACAAACATTCGACATCATGTTCACTGCCAGTCTAAGACAGGCATACCACAATCAGAGTTAAACTGCAGTTGAAACCTTAGACTGGTGCTGTTTCTGTCAGTACTCTTTGATTGGCAGGTTTAGAAGAAAAATCATACAACAGACCTCACATTTCTGACTGATTTTGCCTTTACATTGGATTCTGTTATTTTTGACCTTAAAAATAGTCTCTCTCTCTCACTAAACCAATTTCAGATTTCTGCATCCCAGAAGAGTATCAAAAGGGGACTGTTTTTCTTAGCAACTAGTTTATATTCACAGTTTTATGAAGAACATTTGAAAACCATGATCTCCACATCTGCAGAAAAAAGGAAACAGTAATAACATAACAGAGCAGCTCACATAGCTTCAGTACCATGTGAATAATGGAAGCTACCTTATCGACAATCTTGAGATCGCAGTCTGCTTTTAGCAGTATTTCCACCAGCTCCACGTTTCCTAAGTCTGCTGCCAGGTGCAAAGGGGTTTGCTGTCTCTTTGATTGTTAATATGAAACAAACAAACAACATAAACCAATGTCTCTCAGTAAATAAAACACAATGCCCCTCTCAGGCTCTAGATCTTCAGAAAATAGGCAATAAAATGGAAACAGAAAAAAGCAGAAGGACAAATCTCAGATCTTACTCAGAAAACATAACTCAAGTACAAGGGCACATAGCAATTTTCCACCTGGTATTTTTATTTTTGAATGTTTAATTGTACAACTCTGTTTTTTTCTTAACAGTTTTATGGATGGAGTTTCTTACTTGCTATCTTATGAAGAAAAAAATAAATTTCATAATCTGAAGCTACTAGACTAGACTTTCTAAAAGTCCCTCCTAAATGAAAAAAGCTGCTCTTATGTTGGTTTAAATCTAATACATTAACACCAAATTTTCAATGTAGTGAAACCAATGGACCTTTGAAAAGGCTTGGTCCTTAAAGACCTTGCCTCACTTAACATGCACTTCAGAAAATTATTCTGAAAGAATAGTTACTTCTTGCAGGAAAAGGTGTTCTTCCACCTAAATGACATTCTCTGCTAGGTTTGTCTTTTGGTCCATGAACAGTGGTGTTTTTAGCACATTTTTACATGTAAAATAATAGTCAATTCATGCAAAAATGTTCAGAATATATGCTATGTTTCTATCCATATCTAAAATAAAAGTAGGGGAGTGTATGGAATACAACATGAAAATACACATAAACAAGTGTCAAGAAATGATATTTATTCCATCTCTCTGTAATTTGATTTCAGAGAGTGTCACCAAAAAAAACCCCACCCCCACAGAAGAAAATAGTTTCAAGGAGAAGTGAATATGAGGCTCAGTTTGTTTACCTGATTCAAGGCATTAATATCATGATTAGCATCTAAGAGACTGTTTACTACCGGAAGATGATTATGGAGGATAGCTAAATGAAGAGGGGAATTCTTCTGCTGTTGATAGGAATAAATAAATGATTAGACTGGAACACCTCTATTAGAAATTACATTCAAATGTTAATGGAACTCCTCTAGAAACTCTGATCTAAAATACCGCGTATTCCATTCACTAGAGATGCTGTATGATTGCGCTTCTCCTTTCGGAAGAAATGTGTCCTCTCTTAGCCACAGTAAAAAGTCACATTCATGAAACTGTGGAAGCCGTCCATATTTGCCACTTGCTCTTTCAGCTAAAAGATATCTCCTTGATAACTGTGAATGGGAAAGCCCCATGGAAGACCAAACTGATTCAATTCTGTCTCAAGGATGCTACCCTGCTTTAAAAAATTACTTCAGTTTTGTTTTTCTAGTTAAAGCTCTTCTCTCCCCATCACAGACACATGATGAGATGAATTGTGATGGAGAGACATCTCCTTCCCCTTGTAATATCAAAACATACTTTTGTAGCTCCCAGGAAATATATATCCTTAAAAACACCTATTAAGATTAATTTGAGTTGTTCTTGGCAATTAAATCTGGATCCCAATAATTGTAATGATAGATTATTTGCCAGTTTTAGGCCCAATCCCTGCAATGGACACCTCACAGGTGCCCCCACTACTTGCTCACAGGTAACAGGATTCTGCTGACAGGGCTCTAATTACAGGACCAGATCTTTAGCCTCTTTTTGGAAGCAGCTGATCAATAACAAATATATTCGAGAAAATTGGAAGTTACTCAGTTAATCATTTCTATAGTTATTGCTCTCTATATTGTTTGGGAATAGTTTATTCAAGTCCAAGATGTGCACGCTAGTTTTGTTTGGACACATAGATCCTAGTATTATTTCTGTTTCATTAAGTGTGTGCAAGCCCCAGCTCTGGAGGGAGCACAGCTGAATCATTTTGATAGCCTCTTGAATTCACTGCTGGGGTCCATCTCTGGGTACAGAAGGGTGTGTGTGCGCTGCTGCTTCCCTGCTGATCAACCGGCATCAGGAGACTACACTCCCTCTTCTGCTGCCTAAAGCACCACCCCTCAGCTTGAGGGAAAGAGAGCAAGTAATGGGGGCACATTTTCATATTTTGCGTAGGGCAGCAAAAAACTGTCTGTGGCTGGAAGTGAATGTTTGGGTAGTTTGTGGGAAGGGATGAGGTGTTTGCCCAGCTTTTATTGCCAGCCGCCCAGCAGACTGGTGGCTAGGTCCCCTCACAGGTTCAACCTGTGAATCAGGCTTCTGCTCTATGCATGCAAAAAGGTCAAAGTTAGTTCTGCTTCCTTGTAAGCTACATCTGGGGTTGTAGAAAATAATCAAGCTGTTACTCAGTTTTACAGACAAGAAGAATATTAAAGCTTTACAAGTGATTTCAGTCACAGAGAGCTAAGTAATACTATGGCTGAGAAGTTCTGAAAGAGGGCCTGGGGGCAGAATTAAAATATTTCAAAGGCTTTCATTTTATTTACACAATTTCATTTCCTCTATAGCAATGAAAAAACAAGTCAAATGGTCAGATATGCTACAAAATCTAACTTTGTTACTTTTGCACAGTAAGTTGATTTACCAGAGAAATATATTGCAGTGATTACAGCACATCTCACATATAAACAACTTACTTTAAGTAAGCTGGGGTAGTATAGGGTGTGAAAAAGAGAAAGGAAAAGGAAGAGAGTAAAATTATTTCTTTCTTAAAATTAAAAGCAAGGAAAAAAATAAGTATGTTACAAAGGTTGTGCTGGGATTAAATTTTAGCACTCTAGGTGAGAATATTAATGGCTTCTCTCTCATCGATGGTAAAAGATTTAGTTAACCATACAGGACTATCAACACTCAAAGATCACACGTGTTTAGCAACAAAGGCTACAATATACAAACTACTTACTACGGACTAAGTGGTTGTGGATAGTGGTCAAAAGAAGAAGCATGAAAATGGTAACTAATACACTCACCTCAGGCTTAGGGGCCAGATCAATATTTTTATTGATAAGAAATGTGACCAAGGATGTATGTCCTTTCTGTGTTGCAATATGCAAAGCATTGGTATTGTGCTAAAACAAACATGACAGGGAAGAGGGAAAACACTTTTTACCACTGATAAAAAATTCAAAGCATTTAGAAAAAACAGTTCACCTATAAAAATAGATTTTTATCTATCAAAATCATTTTAACTTGGAGTAGGCGGTTAGAGTGCAAATGGCACTTGACTTGTGCCAAAGCTGACTGACTGCAACACAGATAGTTTGTGAAGGACTATGCTCAGGAGCACATTACACAGGTGCTCTGAACTCTGCACTGGTTGCCAATAGCTTTCTGGGTGGTGGGTTTGACTTATGAAGCCCCAAGTATCTGAAAGACTGCCTCTTTCCTCATGTTCCATTGCAGCCTCCGAGGTCAGCCGGGAGCACACACTTGCAGGTACCATCTGCCCACCAAGTGTCTACAATGAGGGCACGCAGAGGGGCATTCTTGGTGGCTGCCCCACAGTGATGGAACTCCGTCCCTCTGGAGGCTCATATAAGTCCAAGCCTGTTCATCTTCTGAAGGCAACGTAAGACCTTTTTGTTTGGCAGGCAGGTGACGGGATTGTATCTGTTTTTAATTGGGTATTTTAATATTTGGGTCTATTTTGTGTTTTCTTGGAATTTGGGGATAAAAATGAAAATAAATAAATAAAATAAATATTGCCCATTAATAAAACCATGATGACGGATACCATTTGGCACAAAATATTTGTATGAATGTTTAAGAAACTGTGATTTATTATCAGACTATGGGTATTTTCAGACGTTACGAGATCACGCTCAACCACGGTGAATCCCCACATGGTGAGTGTGATCCCGTAACGTCTGTTGGGGAGAACGGAAGCTCACCGCCAGATGTTC
>QEPC01000694.1:1657534-1668223 GCA_003113815.1 Sphenodon punctatus
TTCCCGGCACGTCTGTTTGGGTCGTTTTCCAACCCCCGGGCGTGGTTGCGCTGTTCGCCCCCCCTGGTGGTTCGCTGTGGTGAACCGGCCGCCCGTAACGTCTGAAAATACCCTATGTGTAGAAGACAGAGGGTATTTTCAGATGTGACAGGAACGCTGCTCAACACACTGAATCAGAGTGGATCCGGTGTGGTGGCAGCGATCCCGTGCATGTCTATTTGCTCCCGGCCAGATGTTCACCACAGTGAACACCCAGCCAGGATCAAATTGACCGCGGTTCTGGCTCTCAGGCCGTCCTGAGAATTAGGACCATGGTTAGATTGGCCATGATCTGGGATAGGTCAAAAGTAACATCTGTTCCCTTTGACCCATCCCAGATTGTGGCCCCGACCGTGGGCGGGTGGCCGAGGGAGCATAGGGGGGCAGGGCTGAGTGGTCGAACGTCGCGCCACTCAGTCCAGCTCCGCCCCCTCCGAGATTCCCCACAGTGATCATGTCAGCACAACTGATGGACGGCCAGTCTGATCACGGACCGGGATCCGAGACGGATCACGGTCCAGGGTTCAGTGTGGTGGGTCAAAAGGTCCATCATCTCTGAAAATACCCAGACATAGATGCGGGATAAAAGGGAAACAGCTAAGGGGAAGTGAAATCACATAAGAAAGGATCTGGGAATGTAGAATTTACATATGACAGGGTCTGAGAGTGGCGGTGAGGGAGACACAGAGTTAGGAATAATAATATAGAATATGAAGGAACCAGGTATATAAGGAGACAGGAAAAAGTGAGGTTAGATAAGATAAGGTGGCTGGTGGGGGGTTAATAGCACCGGACATTAAAATCAGAGCTATGAAGACAGAGCTGTTAAGGGTGTTTCTAGGTGTAGGAGTTAGACATGGGAGGGGGCAAAGGGGAACAGTTACGTGAAATTAAGTTGCATAAGAAAAACTGAGAACAAGTGACACAAGGTAGAATCTACAATGGCAGGGGCTGTGAGAGGCAGAGGGTATTTTCAGACGTTACTAGATCACGGTGAACCACGGTCAATTCCCATCTGGTGACCGTGAGCTCATAACGTCTGTTGGAGCCAACCGTGATTTCCGCCAGATGTTCACCCCCATGAATCACGGGCGGGAATCACTTTGACCACGCGAACGGCCCTCCTGCCCGGACAAGGGCCGTTTGCGTAGTCAAAGCAATTCCTGCCCATGATCAGCAGGGGCGTCACATCTGTCCCCTGACCATGGCCCGGAATCAGCACCGCTGATTCCGGGCCGTGGTCAATGCCCCCGGGGGCGGGTGGGCACCACGGCCGCATTGGCTGCTGTGCCCACCTGTCTCCTGGAGAGCAGGCGGCCGGGGGAGCGGGGCAGTGTGGCCACACATTGCGCCGCACAGCCCCACCCCCAGATTCCCCACTGGAATCGGCCGGCACGTCTGCTGGCCGTGATGGCGGGATTCCGGCGAGGAATCATTTGGGTGATTCCGTGGCGGGGCGAATGCCGCCCCATCACATCTGAAAATACCCAGAGAGGGAGACAGAGGTAGGGAAAGAAAAGAGGTAGGAAAGGAAGAGGTAGGTGAAAGAATTACTACTAATCATTTCTATAGTGCTACTAGACATACCCCATGCTTTACAGTCAGAGATTTTTGGAGACAGGTCCCTGCCTAGTGGGCTTACAAACTAAGATGGACAAGGACGAGAACACAGAGAAAGACAGACACACACATTTCCATTTTACAGTTGGAGTACTGAGGCTGAGAGGTTCTGACTTGCCCAAGGCCACCCAGTGAGTTCACTGGCTAGGGTGAGATCTGAACCCTGGTCTCTTATTATCCATTACACCAAACTGGTGGAAATAATTTTTTCATTAGTGTTTGTAAAACTTTTTTTTTAGATCCTCAAGAAACAGCATATTAGAAATCTGAACTATTATTTTTACTAGCTGGTTTGCAAGAATCCCGTTTCTGAAAATGCAGCCAACTCAAGAGAACTGTATATTTGGTTTTGGTAGAGGAAGCCCAAGTGGGTAAAAGCATAACATGCTAATTTTTTTTTTTTATTGTGTGTGCTAATTTTGCCAAGCAATAGAGTATTCCAACTTAGTCCTAGCAAACTCTTGTTAAATATAGACACACCGCAGAAATCGCCATATCTGTTCAGATATCACCATCAAGCTGGTAGTCTCTCTCATCTATTAGCACATTTCCAACAATCCCAATTACCAGATGCTTCAGCAGAAAGTGTGAGAACATCTACAGTGGACAATTATGAAATAAACGTGCCCAGAGAATAGCTTCATCCTAACCTTGTAATTTAGTATTTGAATTATGTACCCTGTGTAATAATGAAACTATAGACATTTTCAATCTAGGCCAAGATTTTCAAAAGTGACTAGTTAAATTTTAGGTGCCAAACTTGAAATACCTTAAAGGTGTTTGATATTTTCAAAGACTAGATATGGAACACTTTCAGTTAACTAGACCTCTTTAATGTGTCTCAAACTGGGCACCCAAAATTTAAAGTACCCAAAATTACTAGTTATTTTAAAATCTTAGTATGGCAGGGATGGGCTCACCTGGGATGAGTAATGGTAGCATTAGGTCCACACAATCTCAATCTCTTTCTTAGGGAATTAGCTTTAAGCAGTCTATATAGTCTTCACACAGTCTCATATCGTTCAGGTTCAGTCTACATACAAAGTCTCCACCATATACAGTCTTGGTTCTCAGGCACCAACCTTCTGGCTCCCCAAAATCCTTAACTCCATATAGCCGGGCAACATGCCTCTGGCTCTCTTGAGGACTCTCTGGCTCAGGCACCGATTACTCCCATAGCCAGAGACCAAGTGTATAAGAACAAGTTCAACCCTTTCTCCTTGCCAGTTAGTCCTTAAAGCCGAGCTTCCACCCAGCTCCTGCTTTTAGGCTCCTTTACCTGAGGCTTCTTGCTGCTTCCAAACAGTTCCCTGTTTGAGGCAGGGCTCAGCTCCAGCCTCTCTTACAGTCTCCCTAGTACTGAGCTCTGACTCAGGCTTTATCCCTCTCTGATCCTATGCACGGCACCATCGGTCAAAATGACAATGCACATGTGGGCATGGGAGGCGCCTGTGAGAGTGTCGCGGCGGGTGGGTGGAGGTGTGTGCACGCTCCCATGCTCCACCCATCTCCATCAATCCCACACGCACAGTCATCAGCCAAAAAGGGCGATGGCTCCGTGCGTGGGGGATCAGTGGTGGTGGGTGGAGGTTGGTGTGCGTCTGTGTTACGGTCACCTCCCTCCGCACAACCACCTCAGCACACGCCCACCCCCCTTTTACCGCGACCTGTTTGAAAGGGGCTTTTGTGTTTTCTTTCCGTGTCTTATAAAGATGTCTAGTTTTTGCTTTTGGACGCTCGTTGCCACCTGGTGGAAGCGGTGCACAGATTTGGTGACAACCAGTGTTGTGTGTGGCTGTTTGTCTTCTGCCCCGCCCCAGAGGTGGGTGTATTTCTGAGCTCAGTGACTGATCTCTGTGCTGTGTTACGTGTGGCTGTTCCACTGCTTCCCTGCTGCAGAGATGACTGTGTTTCTGAGCTCAGTGAGCGGTCTGTGTGCAGTTATGTGTGGCTGTTTGTCTTCTGCCCCGTCCCAGAGGTAGCTGCATTTCTGAGTTTAGTAACTATTATCTGTGCAGTGTTATGTGTGGTTGTTTCCCTTCTGCCCTGCCCCAGAGATGGCTGCGTTTCTGAGCTCAGTGACTGATCTCTGTGCAGTAATTTATCCATGTCTAAATGGATGCTCATATGCTATGAATTTAAAAGAAAGAATATTCACAGAAATGTAACTCCCAGTGTGAAGGGAACACCCCCACATACCGTATGGGCAACCAGTCACATACTGTACCTCCTCTGGTTTATTCAAATCCTTCAGCTGAAGATCTTGGATAAGATAATCAACTATTTTAACACTGTTGCTCTGAGCAGCAAAGTGCAGAACATTCTTCCCCTCCTAATGAAAAGAAAGAAAGTTCTATAAGATGGAATTAGATATTTTCTCATACTGAAAATGTTTAGTGCTAGTTAAAATTTAACCTTAACAAACCTGGTTCTTAGCCTTTTGATCTGCACCTGCTTTAACCAACATTAGCATTATGTCCAGATTTCCAGACCAAGCAGCAAGATGGATCACAGTCAGCCCATGCTTCAAATAAAAATTAAAAAGGCAAAAATCACTAAAATATCACAAATCATTATTCATCTGTATTACATGAACTGACATGATTAATTACTATCATGAATGGAAATTAGCTAACTCAGTTCTATGGACTTTGAGATATACCTCTTAACACAGATATGGAGTGACATATATTGGGAAAGTTAGTCACAATCTGCCAAGGTGTCTAATATGGTTCCTCTCCAAGAAAATTATATTTGCCATTACAAATAAACTTATTGTATTTATTAAATGTCTTTTGTTTCATCCACTCCTCTCTGATGCTATGTGTTTTCATCAATATTCTCTAAAAAAATTAAAACAGCTAATTGTTTTACATTCTTTTTCTACAAGAGGGTTTGTTCCCTATGATTTCTCTTCGAGTTTTATACTTTTACATTTTAAATTTCTTTTTCCTTCCCAAACTAATTTTCCCTTCTAGCAGGGAGCAGTCCTGTGGAGCTGCTGCCCCTTTAAGGGGGCTGTGGGGGCCAGCCAGAGGGCTGAGCGCACACAGGGGCGTGGCAGAGCCAGCCCCAGAGCTGGGGATCAGCCTGTGGGGAGCACAGGCTGGGAAACCCCTATGACAGAGTGGGTAGGTTACTGGCCCTTTAAGGCTGAAGAGTAGAAGCCTGGCCACGCCCACTCTGGCTGTATAAAAGGAGAGACAAGGCAACAAGGAAAGAGTCTCTGCCAGGGAGCTGAAGGAGCAACTTCTTCCTGAGAAAGCCTTCCTGTTCTAGGCTCTCCAGGATGCTGAATACTAGAGAACCAGAGGGACACAGACAAGTGGAAGAGGCTTTGCCCAGGAGGGAGCCTCTAGCCTGGGGAAGGCTTGGTCAGAGCCTGGGGGTTTAAGGCCTGGCTGGATGGACTTTGGGGGGTTGAGGTTGTGTTGTTCCTGAGTCTGCAGAGATGGACCTGGGCCTGCAGGGTGGAGGCGATTGAGCCGGCAGCCCCAGGTACAGAGGACACGGGTTATGTCCAATAAAGGCCTGTGGATTACGACCCTCTGGACTGTGTGGTGTGTTGGCTGGAAGGAGTTATGTGAGTTCACAATTGGCTAAATAGTTGCACTCAGAATAGTAATTAGATTGGCACTGAACTAGGTGGTATCAATGGGGGAGCCACAGGAGTCTGTCCTGGGTCTAATCCTCTTCAACATTTTTACTAATTATTTGGAGGAGAGAGTGAAAATATACCCATCAAATGTCTAGACGACACAAAACTGAGAGGGGTTAACACACTTTGTGGAGGACCGGATTAGAATACGAAATGATCTAAAATGCCAGTTTGCAACCTAGGCTGAAAGAAACAAAATTATATGTAATGCTTTGCATTTAGCTTTGTTAAATCTAGGAACAAAAAAACCAGAACCACAAATATAAAAGAGACACAACTGGCCAGCAGCACTACAGTGAAGCATTTGGGAGTTATAGTGGATCATAAACTGAACATGAGTCAATATTATGATGCTGTTGCAAAAAGGACAAATACCATTGTGGGATTCATTAACAGATGTATCCGATTCAAGAAATGAGAGGTAATGGTGTCACTTTACACTGGTGATACCTCACCTGGAAGATTGTGCATCCTGGGCACCACATTTCAAGCAGGATGCTGGCAAATTGGAGAGGATTCAGAGGAGAGCAACTAAAATGATAAAGGGCTGGAATGATAAAGCCACATAAGGCAAGACTGAAATAACTGGGTATGTCTAGCCAGAGGAAAGAAGATTAAATGGGAATATGATTGCAGTTTTTCAAATATTGAAAAGGATGCCACAAAAAAGAAAAGTGAACCTTTGTTCTCCACTGTCACAAAAAACAGAGCAAGAGGGCTTCAATGGCTGCAAGGTAGATTTCAGTTACATATTACGGAAAACTTGCTGACTGTAAGAGCTGTTGAGCAACAGTATAGCCTTAGGCTGCTGCTGATGGTAGTTCTTTCCTTGGATGTTTTCAAGGACTGTCTAGAAAGCATTTGTCTGTGGTGCTGTAGGTAGAGGGTATCCTGCCTTGGAGCATGGGACTGGACTGGATGACCCTTGAGGTCCCTTCTTAACTCTACATGATTCTGTGTTTATTTGCAATGTTTAAATTAATTGGTTTACATTTTGCACCTGCAGTGAATAAGAACCCTTCTTGTCATTT
Organism: Sphenodon punctatus; assembly: GCA_003113815.1. Taxonomy (NCBI): domain Eukaryota; kingdom Metazoa; phylum Chordata; class Lepidosauria; order Sphenodontia; family Sphenodontidae; genus Sphenodon; species Sphenodon punctatus. The sequence continues at coordinate 1,663,883 of QEPC01000694.1, forward strand.
ATTCAAAATATGACTATAGAAGATGGAATTCATGCCAGACCCAGAAACAAATTCATGAGTTGACTTTTTTGAGAGCGTTTTCTTTGACTGCAAGGCAGACTGTCAAAGATTACATAAGTTAACAAGTGCAATACACCATATGATTTTAATTTTTCTGCCTAAAAATTTTAATTCATTTCAATGATTGAAAAAAAAATGTTTGCCAAGGTCTTTGCATGGAGAGAGAACTTGATGGATACCAATATTCAGTAACTCAAAGCTAATTATAATCGCAGTAAGAAACTCAGGGGTATAAACATCTCTTAATATGCCAACAAATATATAAATGGGCAAATAAAATTTGTCTTGGATCACCATTTTATTGCTTAAATCTTTAAAAGATATTGGAAAGTAATTTACCAGTGAAGATATCTGGACTGTATTAAACTACAACTTACATAAAAACAGAAGAGACAACCCAGGCAGGAACTAACAGAAGATTAAAATTATTGAGATTCAATAGTTCTATGGCAACACTTTTCTTTTAATCACTGCAGTACAAAGCTATGCGCAACAACAGCTGTCCACCACTTGTGAAAAGTAGTCGACATACTATAGCCATGTAGCTACTCATTTTGGAACACTTATTGACCATACAGACGGCTTTCTTCTTGTCAAACAAAAGGGGTATAATTACATGGCTAATTATCTATAAACATTTAACTTACTGCACAAGATTTACTTAATTTGTCCTTCCCAATCTTATAAATATTTAAGTTTCTACAAGGCAACTCCATTCAGTTCTCTCCTACATACAAGTGATTCATGCAGTAACAGAAGAAGAACTCTGTGGAATGGATTCACAGTTGACTCAGTTGCAGATCCTGGTAGCACTGGACAGAGCTTCTTGAGTGATTTCATTTCTGTTTTGCAAAAAATTCCCAGTAGAGGGTTTTGGATTATTGCTCAACCCTGACAAGGGCTGCTTTTGTGGGGGTGGGGGGGAGAATCCTGTCCTTGTACAACACATGTGGCATATAAGACTACATGGGGAGTGGCGTGAATTTGTCCCCATGCCTCTGCAATTACTTACAGGATCCAGGCCGTCTCACGCTAACCTTCATTTTTGAGTTCCAAGCAACAGACGGCAGCCGATAGTTCATCAAGCATTCTTTATTCCCTTCTCCATGTGCACAATCAACACATATTGGATTGGTTTCCAGAATTCTCTGGGGGATTTACTGACCTTAGTGGCTACTCTGTTGATGACCTGGTCACCTTGTGGAATGACATCTTAACCATGGCCATCGACCCGGTTGCACCCAGGCGTCTGCCTCCACTGCTGCTGCTTGAGCCCAGGTATGAGTGTCGCCTGGAGGCAGTGTAAGATTTTTCTGTTTGAAAAGACATTTGGCAGGCAGGAGTAGGGGATTGGGATGGTCTTGGGGTAGGGGTGTGAGGGGGGGATGGTGTGGAGTGGTTAGGGAAGGGTTAGTGGGTGGGATTTTAGGGGTTTTTAAAATTGGTTGTGTGTGTTTTTTATGTTTATTTTTGTAAATTGCCCTGAGCCTTCAAGGGAAGGGTGGGATAAAAAAAGGGAGTTCCACAACACTGGGGCAGCAACAGAGAACGCCTCCCTGAGAGCCCCGGTTGTGTGAATTTTTTATTTATTTTATTAAAACATTTGATATCCCGCCCCTCCTGCCAAAGGCAGCTTGGGACGGCTTACAATATATAAAAATATAAAAATACACACAAAAATATACAAACAACAACATAAAACATTTAAAACACGGTGAAGAGGAAAAAAGGGGGGGGCATCCCCCCGGGGGGAAAAGAGGAAAAAATACCCATCCTTACCATCACCCCCATAAAAATAAAAACCCACCCTCACCCATCTCCCTCGCCAAAGGCCTGCGGAACAGCCAGGTCAAGACCATTTGAAAAGAGAAGTGGTCCAGGGCCACTTGGGCCTCTGCTGGCAGGGTGTTCCACAGCCTCGGCGTGGCCACCGAGAATGCTGTCTCCATAGTCGGCGCCCAAGATACCCAGGGGACTTCAAGAAGGGCGCTGCCGGTCGACCACAGGAGCCGATCCAGAGCACGAGGAGTGAGTCAATCCTGCAGATATGAGGCCCAAGCCGTTTAAGGCTTTATACGTAAGAATCAGCACCTTGAATCAGGCCCAGAAGACTATAGGTAGCCAGTGCAGAGAACTGAGCACTGGTGTAATATGCTCCCAGCAGCCCGTTCCCATAAGGAGACAGGCTGCTGCATTCTGCACCAGCTGCAGTCTCCAAACCGTCACCATAGGCAGTCCCACATAGAGCACGTTATCATAATCGAGTCTTGAAGTGATTGAAAGTGTGGATGATAGTGTCAGGGTATGGAGGGAGTGGGGCCTGCAGGGACCATGGAGAAGGGGGCAGCTCGGGGTGCCCAGGAGGTCGTGCTCCCCATACCCCTAGTACCTGTGTCTGTAGAGGCTTCCCCTGCTTGCAGTCTGCTGGGCCAGCGAGTGCAGGATGAGAGACAGCTGTGGCACTCTGAGTGCCTGCAGCTGAAGCGAGGGCTGGGTCTGAAGCAAGGCACATAAAAGGAGGGCCATTAGGCTTTCTCCTTTGCTGGTGATCAAAGCTTTTGGGTTCCTGTGATCTGGCCTGTGCATTGGTATTTGGAGAAACTGCGGTTTACTAGAGCCCCCCCTTCCCTTTTCCTGTTCCTGTGTAAAGAGTGCTGTGTGCTGTGAGTGACTGTGTGCTTCTGTCTTCCTTTTTGATGACCTTCCTTGCCCTACTGTGTGTGGTTGCCCTAATCCGTCCCTGCTTCCCTCTGGGGTTCCCAAGGCCTGGGGTCCCTACCCCCTCCTCACTTGTTTTCCCCTCCTGGGCCCTGTGTGTGTGTGCAGGATTACTATACTCCAGGGCGTGACATTTCTGGTAGGCCCACTGATGAATGGTGGCTGGGTCAGGTGCCCTGTAGCATACAATTGCCCACACAGCGATACACCATACTGAGGGCTTCTTTAACCCTAAGAGAGTGTGTCTGTGAGTGGGGTTTGTGTACCTCTCCTTCTGTCCTGTTTCCCCGTGCTAGCCCCTATTCCCAACAGATAGTGGCCAGGTCAGAGTCTGAGATGTATGGCCCGTCACACCAGATATAGTTGGCAGAATGCGCTCCTCGCCACAGCTCCAACCCAGGCATCTACACAAAGCTACACATCAAGAAGCACTCCCAGACTCCGAACCTGGGGAACCAGTGGGGGGTGAACCCTATCAATGATGTGGGACACCACACCCACCGCCTTCTCCACTAGCATCACTTCCATCTTGTCAGGATTCAACTTCAGTCGGCTTACCCTCATCCACTCCCCAACAGTCGCTAGACGTTGTGTAAGCACCAAGACTGCAGGGTCTGGGTCAGAAGAAAAAGAGAGAGTTGAGTGTCATCAGCATATTCATGACAACGAACTCCAGAGTTCTTCACGACCTTGCCCAGTGGCTGCATATACACATTGAACAGGAGACAGAATGGAACCCTGCGGGACTCCACACGAGATGTCCCGGGGAGATGGAAAATGGTTCCCAAGCACCACTTGCTGAATTTGTCCGGCCAGGAATGAGCAGAACCATTCGAGAACAGTCCCACCCACCCCAGCATGGTCCCGCAGGCAAGTCACCAGCATTTCATGGTCAACGGTATCAAAAGCAGCCAACAGATCTAATAGAATCAGCAGGGTCGAGCAACCTGGATCTAATTTACGGCGAAGGTTGTCAACCAAAGCCACAAGCAGAGTCTCAGTGCCATAGCCTGGATGAAATTCAAACTGCGAGGGATCTAGGAAACTGAGTCAGTCCAGATGTTCCTGCAACTGTCGAGCCACTATCAGTTCAATAACCTTCCCTAAGAAGGGAAGGTTAGAGACAGGCTGATAACTGGTGAGGGAGTCAATGTCCAGAGATGGTTTTTTGAGCAGGGGCTGGACCACCGCCTCTTTAAGGCAGCTCGGCACCCTGCCCTCCCAAAGGGAGGCATTGACCACCCCCGCCAGCAATGACCCCGGTGTCTGCTGGCTGGCCTTAACCAGCTAGGACAGGCATGGGTCCAGTTCACAGGAGGTGGCTCTAACCACCAAGTGCATCTGGACAGTGTCTGTTTCCTTGACCCTTTTCAGTCTGGGTTCTGCCCCGGCTATGGCACAGAGACGGCGTTGGTGGCAGTGGTGGACAATCTCCGCCGAGAGATGGACGCAGGACATTCAATATTTCTAATCCTGCTAGATCTCTCGGCCGCTTTTGATACAGTGGACCATGGGCTGCTATTAAGACGATTGCGAGTCCTGGGGGGTCTGGGCGGGACTGTC
>QEPC01000694.1:1669388-1694835 GCA_003113815.1 Sphenodon punctatus
GCTGATGATACTCAGCTGTACCTCTCTTTTTCAACTGACCCAAGTCCTGCCAGCTCAGTGCTGTCCCAGTGTTTGGAGGCCGTGGCGGATTGGATGCGGCAGAGCAGACTGACGCTCAATCCCGATAAGATGGAAGTAATGGTGGTCTGGGAGTGTTGTTGGACTCAGACCTCCGCCTGGATCGACAAGTGGTGGCTAAAGCCGCCTTCTGCCAGCTGTATTTGGTGTGGAGGCTGCATCCATTCATTTCCAGACCCGACCTAGCCACCCTCATTCATGCCTTCATCACCTCGAGGCTAGACTACTGCAACGCGCTCTACATGGGGCTTCCCATGACGCTGGTCCGGAGGCTTCAGCTAGTGCAGAACGCGGCAGCCTGTCTCCTGACGGGGATGGGTCGGCGGGAACATATAACTCCAGTGCTCCGTGTTCTGCACTGGCTGCCTATTGCGTACTGGGCCAGATTCAAAGTGTTGGTTTTGGCCTATAAAGACCTACGTGGTCTTGGTCCCTCATATCTCAGGAACTGCCTCGCCCTCCGCGTCTCAGAGCGATCCCTTTGGTCTGCCAGGGGCGCCTTTTTGGAGGTCCTCCGGGTAAAACAGGGGGCCACAATGGAGAGGGCATTCTTGGTGGCCGTGCCGCGACTTTGGAACTCCCTTCTGGAGGAAGTCCTCCTGGCCTCAAGTCTATTGGCTTTCTGCCGAGCCTGTAAAACCTGGCTGTTTGCCCAGGCCTTCAGGAGGGGAGATGTGGGGGGATAGTTTTCTTTGGGGAAGGATTTTGGGCTTTAGAAAAAAATATTAAGATGTGTTTTAAATTTAATTTTATTGTTGTATTTTATTTGTTGTAAGCCGCCCCGAGATGCCATGGGCATGAGGGGGGCGGCTAAAAATGCAAGGAAATAAATAAATAAAATAAAAATTGTCACCTATCTTCACATGCTCACTAGCCAATTGGTCAAGCACCCAAATACCTCCATCCAACCACAGAACTCTACTGTGATGGGATTGGGACCGCTCTGCTCCACTCTAGGCTAGCTTTGACTCAGTTTACCCCACTTACAGCACCTACTGGATCAGTCTCTCCATAACTGTTCCAACCCATTAGGGGTTAACTCTCTGTCACCTTTACATCAGAGCTTCCCAAGCATAGGAAATAATACTTCAGGTTCGTCTTGAGTTTCTAACTCAGAATCTCCCCAAAACTGTATCAGACCGATGTCAGGAATTTACTTATGAACACACCTGTCTTAATTAAAAGAAGTATAATTCAACATAAAAGTATAATGCAAAATTATGCTCAGAGTGCAGTAAATCAAATAAAGATAAAAGACAATGCAAATCCCTCCAATTCTTTGCACACCGCACTGGCTGCCAATAGTCTTCCGGGCCCAATTTAAGATGCTGCTATCGCCTCACCCGAGCCTTGGGCCAGCCTCTGCAGTCGGCCGAGGGTGCCCTTCTGGAGGTCCCGTATTGCAGACAGATGGCCACCATGAGGAGGGTGTTCTCGGCAGCTGCTCCATTACTATGGAACTCCCTCCCAGCGGACATCTGCCTCTGCCCAGATCTACTCCCCTTCTGGTGGCAGTGCAAGACTTGGCTGTTCTGCCGGCATTTGGAGGAGACAGGTAGGGTCGATTGGAATGGGGGGTTGGGGAAGTGAGGGGTTTTTTATGTCCTTATTTTGTGTGTTTTATTCGTTGTTAGTCACTCCAAATTGCCTGAGGTAAGAGGGTGCAGGATAATAAATGCTTATAAAAATAAATAAGATCACCTTACTTGTGAGTTCTAGCTAAAATCTTATCTCTGCAGTAGTCCATTCTGTTTCAAGTCCCCTTTCTCTCAGTTCTGATGGTACCAGAGCTGAGTGTTTGTTAACTTCTTGCTTGGTTGCAGTTCAAGGTGGTAGAAGGAATCTCTCTCATTTGTCAAGTGATGGCTCTTTATATACTACTTAGGGATGGGCGAACAGAACTGAGTTCGGAAATTTGGTTCGGTTCAAAAATTTGGTTCGGTTCAAAAATTAAGTTCGGTTTGGAAGTTCGGTTCGGTTGACCGAATTGGTCAGGTTCGGTCTGAGCTTCTGAACCGTGTTCACCCATCTCTAATACTTCTCAGTTCTTCTAGAGTTTTCCCTAGATGTGGTGTCTTTACATGTCCACAGTGTCTTCCTCACAGGTCAGGTAGTAGGCCATTTGCATTTCTTAACATCCCCATTGTTGTGCTAACTGTGCCGTTTTGGATTTATTCCCATTTCATAGCTTTAAATGTGTTCTTATTTCACCTCTCTTACAAAGTTTCCATTCCATATTTCATTAATGTTTACATTCCTCTCTCAATTTTGAATTCTATGAAACCAAACATGGGCATATAATGTTAATACAGAGTACCCATTTATGAACATGTATGTATGTTGGTTTCCTGATCTTTACCACATGTTCCCCCTCCTAGCACATGTGGTCAAATCCCAAATCTGGAACATGTCAGTTTGTCTCTCTGCAGGATAAAGCATCTGCAATCACATTTTTGTTATCTTTAACATGAACAATGGTCATGCCATACTCCTGTAAGATCAGACACCATCTCAGCAGTTTGGAGTTAGAGCTTCTTCTTACTACCTGTGTGCACCCCCCTAGTGGGTCCCCAATTCCAAGGGACCCATTGTTTACATTAGAAGATGTTACAGCAGAGGTGGAAACCACAGGGAGATGCAAGCAGGGGAGATTGTGCAAATATCAATATGCAGATAATGGTGTGATCTCTCTGCTTTCCTGGTACTTAGCTAAGGTGGGGTTTGGATCTGAGCAAACTAACATCAGTCCTGACAAGACAGCAGCTATATTGGCTGATGGGAAGAAATCATCTAAAGGGCATGGCAGGGAGTGTGACTTTCACTTGATTAAGGGGATATTTATGCTATCCTTTGTCAGAGGGGAACACACTGGGCGTTACCAGCGTAAGTGGAAACCTAGGAAAAATCCATCCTGTGTTTGATGCTTATGTGTTGCGGCCAGCTGCCACATATAACACCATTGGACAGCTGCTGGCATATTCAACAGCTGCCTGACAGGAGGTCAGGATTTACCTTCAACTGAGCCTGGAAGCAGTGGTGGTGGTGACAAATCCCCCAGAGCAGCAGAGGTATCAAGAGCAGCAGCAGTGGAGGTTTGACTGGGTCCAAGAGCAGCAGTAGAGGAAAGAGCAAACCTCCTGGAGCTCTGTTGCTGCTTTTTCCTCCATGGCTGACACTGCTCCAGGGGCCTCCTCACCACAAGTTCTGCTCCCAGGCTCAGTCATCACCCCTAGCACTTGCCCATAGCCAGGGACCCGAGTTCACTGCACCAAAAGATCTTAAATTCTGCAAGCAGTGAAGCCAAATTCTGCAAATTCACCGTGAGCATTAGTATTTGCATAATTAACTTGATTTACATAACTATGCATGCTGGGAAGCAAATTTGCAACAGGTTTGACACAGAATCACAACTTTGCTAATCAAACACAGCTCAAATCCTCTGAATTTCAGCACCCCAGAATTCCCACCTCATATTAAAACTCCAGACTTCCCTCACCCAAACATAGGGCCTTCAGACCCCATCCACCCACAATTCATCTCCCAGGAGCCTATTTACCCTCGGGTCATGGTCACACCTCCCAGACAGACGGCAGCTGCAGCAGCAGTTTGAGTTTGGTGTCAGGCGACAGGTTTATGCCTGAGTCAGGATTTAAAGATCCTGCAGACAGCCCTCACTGCAGTGTTACTGCAATTTCAGCATGGCACTGCGAGGATTGGCTGATTCTTGAAAAATCACTGCAAATCGCAGCAACGCAATCAACTCGGGTCCCTGCCCATAGCCATTGTCACCAGATTTAACAGTGGCTATGGGCAAGAACCTTCTCCTCATTTGCAGACGACCAACAAGAAGCAATTGGATAGCAAACATGCAACAGGTTGTAAACTGCTATAGCAACCACGCTGCATGTTTGCTACCTAAGTAAGCAGTTAGTGTTATGTCTGGTAAAACTCCAACATCACAACTGCATTGTAGTTTCAGGGACTTTGGTAGCCAGAGTAACTTTCATCTTCATCTTGCACAAATGTGCCAATGGTTTCTCTTAAATGTGGACCTTGGCACCTTTGTTCATGACTTTTTGAGTTTTATCTTGATCTAGTACATAGGATTGTGTTGTCCTCAAAGGCCACTCCAACACCACAGTACAACTTTAAGGACAATACAGAGTTCTGTGTACTTAGCTTTGCTAGCCTCAAAAAAATTATATATTATAAAAAATAGAGCTGCAAAGACTGCACTGGCTTTCTATTCAATCCAAGGTGCAGATACTAATCTTTAAATATTGCTGCTCTCAAATAACTCCATTCGTTAAAACTAAGAGGAGCAGTTGCTATAAATCCATTTTGTTGAACACACGCACATTTTTAATATCAGTCTCTAGAGGCCCAATGTTGCCATTACTGAGGTCAATGGCAAAACTCCTACAGACACAATGAAGCAGAACAATCTGCAATGTGCCAATGCCTGCCAGAAAAATATGTATATTAAGAACAAAACCAAAATTAAGCACTTTCTGCCTTGTTCAAGAGAATCCTAAAAGTCCTCATTCTGCCCCTCATTAACCACGTCTAACAAATAATTTCATTCTTCTTGCTGGCTCAACTTGGATTCCCATTAGCAGCACAAAGACAGCATGTCTGCAATGTAATAACTGAACACACACACCCTGCTCTCCTCCCATCCTTCCTCAAAGCCCATTTTTCTCACCATTTTTCAAGCAGCCACCCATACAATGTGAATGTAAATAAAACAAACACATTAATAAATACAATTTAAAATGCAATACAGCACTAAATACTTACTCTATGAAATGGCACCGTAACCACCCTGTAATACTTCTGCATACTCCAGCCTTCCTTCCTCTCACTGGCACACTTTGTTGGGTATTTTCAGACGTTACGAGATCACGCTCGACCACAGTCAATTCCCTGTGGTGGGGAATGGTCCCGTAACGTCTGTTGGGAAACCGGAAGTTCCTCCCCAGATGTTTACCACACGCAATCCCCGCCGGGAATCATGTTCACCACCCAATCGGCTGAATCCGTGGGGTCAGCGCCGATCGCGTGGTGAAGGTGATTCCCGGCAGGGATGAAGGGGCCCATCACGTCTGGACGGGGATCATGGCCTGAAATCTCTTCCAGGATTCCGGCCCATGGTCATTTCGGGCGGGCACTGCGGCTGCATTGGCCACGGCGACCACCCGTCTCCCCAGAGGGCGGGCGGCAAGGGAGCGTGGAGGGGGCGGGACCGTGAGGCCGCACGTTGCGCCGCGCAGCCCCGCCCCCTCCCCGATTCCCCGCCGGGATCCCCCAGCACGTCTGTTGGCCGTGCCGGAGTGATCCCGGCGGGGAATCTCAGGGTTGTTTCCGTGATGGGGTGAAGCTGCCACGTCACGTCTGAAAACACCCACTGTCTTCATAATTTGATCTAGAATACTTTGTATTTGCAACTTTCTGTGCCATGGCATTCTGAAGATTCTGAATCTTCTGTTATAGGAGAAACTGGGAACAAAGGATTAGCCTAGGCTTCCCCATGCAGCTGTAATCATCAGCCCCTTGGGGCTATTGGTCAGAGACGCAATAGGGTTAAAGCATACCCTCAGTTCGTTATGACTGACTAACCCAAAGAGGCCTGACTCTCAAAGCTGCTGTAACATCAAGGAAATGAAAAAGTAGTTTAAACATTTAACTTTGAGTTGTGCCACAGTGACAATGGCTCTTTAAAATAGATGTATATTATCTTGAAACTCATCCACAACTCAAGTATCTTGGTGAAGAAGAAATGAAAAGAGCAAGTGTTCTTTCAAGCTAAATGACTGATTCTTTTTAATATGGATCTATTTAACAAGGATCTATTCAACCTTTGTCGATATGTTTCTACTACACTGCTCTTACGTTGTGTGGGTTTTTGATTTTTTTAAAGTAAAACAATTCTGTAAGGCTTACCTTATCTGCAATATCAACTCTAGCTTTGTGATTGAGGAGAAAATCCACTGCAGATATATGATTTCCTGCAACAGCAAAATGGAGTGCAGTGCGCTTCAGCTGAAACAAAGAAAGCTTGGTAAATGGATATGTAAGAAATCTAGTTCTTTTCATTACATAGATGTTCAGGATTTCCATTTCCGCAGAACCATCTACTCTTTTCTATTATATTCTAGTCTTCCATCAGCCAAAGGGTGTGTGTGGGTGTGTTTCTATTCCCTTTTATTTAATTTAAATACCATCCTGAAGGAATCTAGCAAAATCTAAAGTACTTTAAGTGGCTCTATAACATTATAATCTTTTCAGTGCAAATTACTGAGGTATCATATCAAACAGGGATTAAGCAAAGACAAATTGCCTAAAGAGAGGAGGCATGTGCAGTACATAAAATATTGGTTACCATCACTAAAGTTTTACTGATCTGGTTTTAAAAGCAAAACAAAAACAAAAAAACAAACAAAACAAAACAAACACCTGTAATTAGACTTGTTTTTTTATTAGAAGCTTCTTAAAGCATATTTGCTTCTGCAATACATGACCAGAATTTTCTTTCTACTTGGTATATCAGCCAACCACTCAATTTGGTTTATTATCATGGCAAATAAAGGCCAGAATCCTGCAAATAAAAGTGAATCGCTCTGCATATGTGAATAAATGCTTACTCACATGTATAATGCTATTCTGGAAAGGAGTAACATTTGCTTTAATCTTTTATTTCCTGGCAAGCAGAAAGGTTTACATAATAAAAATGAAGGTTATTGACCTGTCACAACTGAGGTTCCTTGGGGGAAATCTGCTCCCAACAAACTCTGTCCTTCTGCAGCAATGGGATGGATACACATGCAGCCAGGCATTCTGGAAACTTCTTTCGAAGCCAAGGCAATGGAGTGCTCCGAATGCCTCCACTGTCAAGGTACTGCATGTGATCTGAAGCAAGGCCATACAGAGGAACAGAACCACAATTTCTTCCAACCCTTAGTTCAAAGACTCATGATCTCCAACTAGGCCTCTGAGATAGAAGGGAAGGTGTGCAGACGATGTTAATGGATAAAACCATAGCCATACAGATAGAACCTTCTCAAAGAACCACAGTGGCCATTTCTTTTGAGTACCTTTGTCCATCTGTACAGTATTGCTGTAGTGCTAAGCAGTATTGCTTTCTCCTGATTAGAGAGTTCAAGGAGGTTCCAGTTGAATAACAATCAATGTGTCCATTAGACTTAGCTTGATACTATGCACTAGAAATAGGAGCTAAGTCAGATGTACACTGGTTGTTGTTCAACTGGAGCCTCCTTGAACTCTCTAATCAGGAGAAAGCAATACTGCTTAGCACTACAGCAATACTGTACAGATGGACAAAGCTACTCAAAAGAAATGGCCACTGTAACTGCAGTTCTTTGAGAAGGTTCTATTTGTATGGCTCCGGACTTTTATCTCACACTCCAACCTTGCTACCGTCATTTACGTATTCATCATCTAGCGGTTGGACTACTGCAACGTGCTCTACGTTGGGCTGCCCTTGGGCATGGTCTGGAGGCTTCAGCCTCCTGACAGGAGGAGGCTGCCAAGAGCACATAAGATCTGTGCTCCGGGCACTGCACTGGCTACTGATAGTCTTCCAGGCCAGATTCAGGGTGCTGGTATTGACCTATAGCAGCCCTTCACGGCCTGGGCCCCACCTATCTGCAGGACTGCCTCACTTCCCATGTCCCTGATCAGGCTCTGCAATTGTCCAGAGGGGCATTTCTGGAGGTCTCCCCAGACTAGATGGGTGATCACCGACAGGAAAGCTTTTTCGGTTGTCGTCCCTGTGCTGTGAAACTGCCTTCCAATGGGGGTTTACCTGGCCCCTGACCGTCTGTCTTTTAGACGTACTTTTAAGACCTGGCTGTTCTGTCAGGCATTTGGCGAGGAGGAGGGGGAGGATAGGGATGGGTTGAGGATATTTTATTTTAGTTTTAATTGATGGTGTGTTTTTATATTTATTTTATATTTTTGTTGTTAGCCAACCCAAGTCGCCAGAGATAAGGGGGGCAGGGCATTATATATAAAAAATAAATAAATATAAATACATTTTAAAACTCAAGATAAACACTTTAAATAATTCACCATGAGTTAATCTACTCCAATTATGTTTTTGCATTTATATTTTAAGTGGGTATCATTTCATACATGTGTGGGTTTTTTTGTTTGTTTCCCCCTCACCCCTCAGTTGGTTTGTTGGGTTCTGTGAATAGGGCCTTTGTTGCCCCCTAAGCTATAGAAGAGCATGAAAATACATTTTTCTATTCTTCCATGTCCTTGGGGTAAACATCACACTTCAAAAGTACATGCCTTTCATGTAGCACTGAGAATGGGTTTCATTAGCCAAAAACAAAGAAGGTCAAAAGGAACATTTTTTAAACCTCCCAGCTTGTGGACTGCAACATGTTTGATATGCAGTAAATGAAGTCATCACAACATGAAGGTACAATGAGGGAAAATTGGGGGGCGTAAGAAGAAAATTACAGCAAACTTGACTACATGACTAGGTAAAAAGGTGAACTAAGACTATTCTTCAGTCTGTCAAGGAGAGCATAGTCCCTTCCTAGTCTGATAAGCAGCAGGGTTGGAGGTGAGAGTGTGGCTCCTCCACCTTATATAGCCTCAGTTCAATGCATGTGTATAGCCTTGCAACAAAGGAAGACAGTGGAGACACTCCAATGGATTACTGCTTCAAAGAAGGTCCTGGAGCGTTTGGATTCACACACATCCATCCCATTGATGCAGATGGGCAGAGCCACTTGATTTGTTTTAATGGTTCTTGAATTTCTCTTCCATCTTATGTGTGTTAATACCACTATGTATTGACAGGAACAGTATTATTAATCAAGTAAATGTAATTAAAAGTGGTCCATCTTTCTTCCTTTAAGAAGTTCCCTGGAATTCAGCTTCAGGTTTCTGTTCTCAGACTGGAACAAATTTCAAGCACACAGGAAATAAGCCACTTTTATTGATCTTGTGGTTGAGAACTATTAGGACACTTCTGATCATAAGGTTTAGACTTAAAACCGAAGGCAGACATACTGCCATTTGGCACAACTCTCTGGATGGTACTCAACAGGGACTGGTTAACACTAGACCAGCCACTAGAGAGGGACAAAGGGCCACACTGTTTAATGTGAGCTATGCTATGCTCCCATTCTCCTTTAATTCTGAAGCAGCTATGTAAAACATTCTGGGCTTAATTTAGAGAGAGAGCAAGTGTGCTGATATCAGCGATGCCCACTTGCAATGGCAGAACTGAATTCTGACCTCGCACACTGTACCTAAAGTATACAGTACATTTCAGACAGGTTTTTTTTCACCCCATGTGGAATAGCAGTTATATTAATTTTGAATTTTTAATTGAACAAGCTCTTTTTCAAGCATTAATTAAATCGCTAAAATGCGAGATTAAATATCTCCATTTTACAGATACACAAACTACCTAACTATAACTTCCAGGATCTAGTCCTGTGGGCTACTGAGCTGCCTCCACTTCTGTTGAGAAGAGATCATGCTTATTGCTTTGTTAGATTCGGGTTTCAACCCAACTCCTAAGATAGTACTCATTTATTATCATTATTAATTATTATTATTATTATGCATGAGAAAGGTCAGACTCATCAAATTGTGTGTGTTGTAACCCACCCCGAGCCCTCAAGAAAGTGTGGGATAATAAATTTACATACATAAATATAATATTGCATTTGTGATTTTACTTAAGAACCAAAAGTATATTTATGAACATTAATGTCATATACTACTTTATTATACTCACAATATTTACTGCATTAATATTAATGTTTTTCCTAAATAACCTCTCCATGGTCTCCAAATTGTTTGTTTTAGCAGCATGCTGAAATTCTCTCTCATCTGGTAATACTGTAAGAAATGACACAGAGGTTTATGGTTTAAAACACTCTTCCTCTGATATCTGCAATATGTACATTTTGTTTCAATATTTTCAAATATTATTTGCTTTTCATCATGGAATTTATCGTAACAGGATTACATTTTCCCCTAGACACAGAATCGTAGAGTTGGAAGGGACCTCAGAGGTCATCTAGTTCAACCACCTGCTCAATGCAGGAAATCCACAGCTACAGCATCCCTGACCATTATTCTCTTTTGATTTTCTGTTTGAAAACCTCCAGTGAAGGAGAGCCCACCACCTCCCTAGGTAATTGTTCCACTGTCGAACAGCTCTTACTGTTAGGAAATGTTGTTTATTTATTTATTTATTTATTTATATTTCTACCCTGCCCCTCTCACGTCAAGCAACTTGGGGCAGCTTACAAAATACTAAAAATAAAACAAAAAAAATATAAACACATGAAAATATTAAAACAGATATTCAAACAATACAAAAAACTTACATTATGTGCAAAAAAAATTCCTAGTGCAAAAAAAGAAAAGTTCTTCCTAATGTTTAACCAAATGCTTTCTTGTAGTTTGAGTCCATTATTTCTAGTCTTGCCTTCAGGGGCAAGAGAGAACCAGTCTGCCATCCCCTCTGTGACAGCCCTTCAGGCAGTGGAAGACCGCTATCATGTCTCCCCTTAGTCTTCTCTTCTCAAGGCTAGACATACCCAGCTCCTTCAACCTTTCCTCATAGGACTTGGTTTCCTGACCCGATTCCAATTTGTTGATGTTTTTCTTAAAGTGCGGTGCCCAAAACTGGACACAGTACTCCAGATGAGGTCTGACGAGCGCAGAATTGAGTGGAACTATTACTTCATGTGACTCGGAAATTATGCTTCTGTTAATGCAGCCTAAAATTGCATTAGCCTTTTTTGCAGCTGCATCACGCTGCTGACTCGTGTTCAGTTTGTGATCAACTACAATCCCCAGATCCTTTTCACATGTATTGCTGCCAAGCCAGGTATCCCTCCCCATCCTGTATTTGTACATTTGATTTTTCTTACCTACATGCAGAACTTTACATTTATCTCTGTTGAACTTAATTTTGTTAGTTTCAGCCCAGTTTTCTAACTTATGAAGATCATTTTGGATTTTATTTCTGTCTTCTAAGGTGTTAGCTATCCCTCCCAGTTTTGTGTCATCTGCAAATTTAATAAGCATTTCCTCAACTCCTTCAAGTCATGTATAAATATGTTGAACAGTACCGGACTCAGGGCAGAGCCCTGCAGCACCCCACTCAACACCTCCCTCCAGATTGATGAGGTGCCACTGAGCACTCTTTGAGTACTGTTCTTTAACCAGCTGTAAATTCTCTTAATGGTATTATCTAGCCCATATTTTACCAGCTTGTCAACAAGGATATCATGGGGGACTTGGTCAAATGCTTTGCTGAAATCAAGATATATTATATCCATGGCATTTCCATGATCCACTAAACTAGTAACTTGGTCAAAAAAGGAGATAAGACTAGTCTGGCATGACTTATTCTTGACAAATCCATGCTGGCTTCTAGTAAACACTGCATTGTTTTCTAGATGCTTACAGACTACTTTATCATCTGTCCTAGTAGCTTTCCAGGTATCTAGTTTCCTGGATCCTCCTTTGGTTGTCCTCTCTAGTTTTGACCTTTAAAAAGAGAACAACATCTGATTGTTCTCTCTAATTCTGACCTTAAAAAGTCAAATGGAAAGAGAATTTTACTACCACAAAAATATTATTATTATTATTTGTACTGCCCAGAATAATGATATTGCATCCAGGTACATAACTTTATTTTATCTATTCTTTAAGTTCAGCCACCATTGGGGAGAAATACAGCAAACAGTATTGCTACTCCCAATTGCTTAAAAACCATGTTCAAAAGTCATATCCCCCAAAATCATGAGAGAGATTTGAAATCCTGAGATTTTAGAAATATTAAATTTGGGTTCTTTTCCTTTGCCTTCTGTTTAGGCTCACATGTTCAAGCTTTTCTCTGTAACTTTGAGGACTCAGTTTTCATTTTTATAGTAGTTTCTGAGTTCACAGGTATTTATGAGTTGCAGTTTATTTTAAATAAACAAGTGATAGCACAGCTATGAGATATAAGGCTTTAAGGAAAAAAGATACCAAATATCACAAGACTTGCAATAAAAGTAGTAAGAGCTGGAACTATCAAGCAACTTTTAAAACTGTATGTATAGAAAAACTCTACATAATCATTCAGAACAGGATTTTGAGAAGATACTGCAGTGGAAAAGGGTAATTACCAAAGGTTGCTTAGCCACTAGCAGTTTGTTCTGGATTAGCAGGGACAGAAGGGCAGAGCATGCAAACATCCTTCTCCCTCCCCTCCCCTGCAATTCTGTTTATTCCAGGTCACAGTATGGGCTGCAGCTGCGGCAAGGTGAGCACACAACTGTGGAATGAAAATTTTTCCCCTTTAATGAGAGGTAGCTCACTCTGCTTTTCACCTGTGTTTGTGCACTTGCCCTGGAGCAAGCTGCTTTTCACACTACCAGCTTACCTTGGTATGTAGGGCAAGACATGGTGCTTTCACCCTGGATGTTTTCAAGCATTAGCCACCCTGTAGGCAAGGGGTGGATAGCCACACATATGGACTCCCATAACTGAGAATCCACACATGATGCCAAACACATAGGTACACCCATTGCTCTACTGCCAGCACCACACATTTTTTTTCTAGAGCTGCAGTCCTAGGTTCATCTGGGAGCTATTCCCCTATTGTGTACACATAAACACGGGAACACTGGGGCTACTATTACATATGGGGCCACCACTCTCCTGCCTCTCTAATATAGGGCAATCCATAGGCCTTTTTTACATGAGATGGGCCCACTCATGTCCACGCAAATCTCCTGTGTGGGCATGGGTGGGTGACACCCGTGTCCATCCTGCGGCGGGTAGATGGGCATGCGTGCACGCTCCCACGAAACATGCATGCACACCCAACTCCACCCATCACCCACTCACGGAGCAATTTGTCCAAACGGCAATTGCTCCATGAGGGGGGATCGGTGTGTGCCTGTGTGCACTGGCCCTCAGCCATGCTGCCACGTGCACACCGATTTCCCCCCCACCCACGGCCTCTATAAAAAAAGGCCTTAGTGTGGAAGAAGCCTAAATTGATATTTGGCCAGGACACCTCTGTGAGCACTCATATTCTCATGAAAAGTGTCATTGGGTTTTACTGAGCCCATATAGTCAGGACCCTGATCCTATGTCTCACTGAAAAGACTGCACCTCTATAGCAGCAGAGTACTTAAAATTTATATATGGTCACTGGCATATTAAAGATTCATAGGCCACTTGGACATCTTCAACAAACTCCTTAGTATTTAATATATAGAGAAAAAATGATTCCGAAGAATAAGAAGTTTAAATCAGTATAATTTAGAAGTCAGGCACTACTCAATCACAGTTTTAGACCCATATTTCATTAGATAATGGTGCAATTAGGCCATTAGTTGAAGAAATGTACCAAGATGTTGGGGGGGGGGGGAGGGCAAGAGCGAGAGAAAAGCATTTAGCACCCAAGTGGATTTTTTTCTTGCTACATCTGCATTGAAAATGACAGATTTGTTCTAGCTCAGGCAAGAATTCATCATTTCTCTTTTTCTTTCTGTTGTTCAAAAGGGATGTTAAATGGCAAGTCTTCTCCCCAGATCTTGACATTTTCGTAATAGAAAATTCAGAAGGTAAAACAATAACACTCCAGTCACACTACAGATAGCTTTCTGTATAACCCTTTGTTACTTTTACAAAATATTTTTTTCCCCTCATAGGTAAAAAAAAAAAGCAAAAAAAGCATTGAACAAATTTATTGAAGCCTCCTGTCCAATTTATGGTTCCCAGACACCTTACTTTTTTGCAGTATTAACAACCCCTGTTACAAGTAGTAATACATCTCACTAACCATAACACTAAAACCAAGTTGAAATTGTAAAAAATGACTTCACAAACACTTTGGGCCAAATTCTCTGCAAGTTTCAGGTTTCATTTTAATAGTTTCTCGCTCCAAACTAATTCAGCTACATATACCTTTATAATAAGTTTGGCTTTTACATATCGTAAAGCACTAGATATAGTCATAGCACAGAGGCAATAGCTCTCAAGGCAGAATATAATGCATAACATGGCCCTCCACTTTATCACTCCTCCTCTCCAAAAAAAGAAACTTACGGGTTATAAAGAAAAAAAAATCTAAGTCAGAATGGTAAAATAATGAAGCCTTTCCTCCCCACCATCATGTATATTACATTTTAGATGTAGATACTAATTTAACTGATGGTTACCCTTTCATCTGCACCAATACATATGGAGTAACTTCACTGAAGTCAAGAGAAGCAGACAGGCTAGTGCTTCAACATTCTTTCTTGAAAGCCTTACAAGTATGAACCATTAAAGTCTGTGTATTTTCTTTATTTCTAGCTCACTGTCAGTATCTACAAAGATTAAAAAAACCTGCCATAGCCATGCAGAAAACCTGATGATTTGCTATGTAGGATCTACAAAGTAAACAGGAATTAGAGATACACAAACACACTAGAAATTTTTTTAAAAAAGAAAATGTCACTTCTTTCATTTTACATCCTCCCCATCCCCAAGCTATTTTCCACACTGTGTTTTCCTTTTCACCTTTTTCCGTTTCACCTTTCTCCTTCATTTTGAAAATTAAAAAGCAGATGATAAAATGGGGGGGGAAGAGAGAATATTCCAATTAATTTTTAATTTTCTAATTTCACTGGGGGTATTTTCAGACGTTACAGAATCACAGTGAACCCCACTGAATCACAGTGAATGCTGTGGGGTGGCTGTGATCGCTGTAACGTCTGATTGATCCCTGCCACATGATCATCACAGTGAACATCAGGCAGGGATCAATCTTAACCATGGTTCCAGCCCTGCGGCCGGTTGCAGAGCTGGAACTGTGGTTAGACTGACCATGATCGGGAAAGGGCCAAAAGTAAAGTTTGTTATCTTGGCCCATTCCTGATCATGGTCGCAGCCAGCATTAGCAGTTGGGTGCAGCGACCCCTGCCATCTCCCTGAGGGTGGGCGGAGCCCCGCCCCCTCCCTGATTCTCTTTAGTGATGAAGGACGGATGGCCTCATCACGTACCAGCGTTGGGGAACAACCCTGGTCCGGAATTCAGCGTGGCAGGCCCAGAGGTACATCATGTCTGAAAATATCCTGGGTAATTTAAAAACTAAACACTTTTTTTCAGAAAAAAATCTACTCTCAAAAAGGCTATTTTCTCCATTCTTAAAAAGTATCGCTTAAACTTTCTGACTGTTCTAGTGGGAATGTTTCCTGGCTTTGGCCACAATCCACAAGCTTGGGGGATTGTATCCTTTACTGTAGAGGATTTGGAAACAGGAATATAATATCTCAAAAGCAATAAAAAAATATGTGTTTGGTGAGCACATCCACACACAGATAACAAGTGCAGGGCCAGAGTTAACATCTCAGCTTCAGATTTCACGCACGCTCCATTTTGACTATTTACATCTTGCATTACTAAGCAGCACTCATCAGTGTATTGGTCCCAGGAAGGGGCACAACCAAGAAAAAAGGGTGTGAGGAAAGGCCGTTTCCTGACCTCCAAAATCCCTGCCCACTCCACTCTACTGAAACTGCCCTGGCCAAGATCACCAATGATCTACTTGTCGCCAAATCTAAGCACCACTACTCCATTCTTGTCCTCCTTGACCTCTCTGCTGCCTTTGACACTGTCGACCACTCGCTCCTATTGGACTCGCTTTACTCTCTGGCCTGCCGTGGCTCCGTCCTTGACTGGTTCTCCTCCTACCTCTCTGACAGCTCCTTTAAAGTCTCGCTCCCTGAGTCAAACTCCTCCTCTCTCCCCCTCTCGGTTGGGGTCCCCCAAGGCGCTGTCCTTGGCCCTCTCCTCTTCTCTATTTACACCCTGTCCCTTGGCAAAATTATTGCCTCCCACTGTTTCCAATATTATCTCTACGCTGATGACACCCAACTCTATCTTTCTACCCCCTCTCTCTCCTCTTCTGTCCACTCACGCCTCGTCAAGTGCCTCTCCCACCTCTCCGCCTGGATGTCCCGACGTCAACTCAAGCTCAACATGGCCAAGACCAAATTCCTCATTTTTCCTCCCTCCCCTTCCTCTCCCTCTAATTGTCTGCCCTCCTATGCAGACTGCTGCAACCATCCTGACTGTTACCAAGTCAAGCACACGCACCTGAGATTTCACAACCACTTGAATGTTTGTTTGTCTTCTCCCCTGTCCCCCCTCCTTGTCTTTTAGATTGTAAGCCACAGGCAGGGACTGTGTCTATTGTATGTTTCTGTACAGCAACAAGCTCATGACTGGTGCTATACAAATGTTTATTATAATAATAGTTAATAATAATTACCCCACCCTATTCTCCCAAATGACAGAGACAGGTGGCTGTTCCATTCTTCTGGCTCTACTTTCCCAAGACTAGGCTGGCTCCAGTTCTGCTGAAGGAGAGCTATAGAAACAGCACGAGCAAGGTGAGGGAAGGAACCCTGAGCTAGAGTATCCTTCTGTTCCCTGGATCTACTTGGGCCCATCTCCCTCACCTTGCGGCTCCTGTTGTTCTCTCTCCTCACCACCACTGTCACATGTTGCTTTGTTACTGTGGGAGAGGAGGGGATGGTAATAAGCACAGATGGCAATGGTGGTCTAGTGCGTGCTTTCTGCCTGAGGCGGAAAACAGCACCAAGAAACGGAAGGGAGCAGGAATGGCAGCAAAAGCACAAGCTGCTGGGGATTAGGTCCCAGAAGAACGTCTCTGACCAAAGGAAGTGTCAATGGCCCCGGTTGTGTCCCTGTTCCTAAGACTACAGGGTGCTCATCCTGCCACCGCTTTATACACATGAGAAACCCAAGTGAAGTCCAGGAATACATACAACCCTAAAAAGCACTCTGCAGAACTGTTTTCACAGCAACATTAGTGTCAAAACCACGGCTGCCCAGGTTAAAAAAAATCATGAACCAGGCTCCAAATATCTTGTGTTTGGCTTGAAAATAATGGGAATTCAAAGCGAACGTACGGTTCTATTTCCGGGCTCCCCCCGGGTTTTGACATCCTCACGCTTTAGCAGCTGAGGCCTCAAAAAAACGCCTAGAATCACCGTCAATACTTTAAATGCCGACGGGTTAAATGGCGGGGAAAGCGTCTGGTTACCGCCTCTACAGGCTTCTGAGCAGTCCCCGACTCTCCAGCCCACCAATAAACTGACGCTGCGTTGCTCCCACCCAAAGCGCCCGGCGCCCTCACGTACAGCTCTCCTGGTCTGTCGTCGCCGCCTCCGTCGTCGTCGTCTCAGACTCATCTTCCCTAAAGCTCAGCGAGCCCAAGAAATCGCTCAGCCCCTTCATAGCGCTCCCCCGAGCCTCTCCCAGCCCTCTAAGCCACGCAGCTGCCGGCATGGCGATGTGGCAGCAGGTGCTTGCGCGGCAGGGTGGTGTCCAGTAGGAGCAAGCAAGCGGCCTGTGATCTCAGCAGAAGCATTTGGGGTTGGGTTTTTTCAATGTTTATTTAAACAAACCGGTTAGTTGGGATTTGCAGCATTACCGTCGGGAGAAACTGCGAGGTAGAGAGGGAAAATGGTCGCCCTCCTCACACTCCCCTGCGGAGAAGACAAGCTCCTAAAGTAGCAGCCCCAAACCGTTAGGGAGGCAGCCGAGTTCTCCACGGGTCCGTCAACACCCAAACTTAGCTTCCACTGTCCACCTGCCACTCAAGCGCCTGCACTGTCACCTCTTAAAACGAGCAACGGTTTAAATACCCGTTTTTAAAAACAGAACGACCAAGGGTCCAAATATTGGGTGTTTTTAAAAAAATTTTTTTCCCTCACTGTCCTCTAAAAGTAGTAAACGGCAAAGAAGCACAAACGCTCCCAAGAAAGTCACTTGTTTTGAACCCATCTACTGTCATGGGCGGAAAAGGGCTGGCTGTGTCCCAGAAACCTGGTGATTGAGATTTGGTGTCATGTTTGCCCCTTCACGGGGGAATCAAGCTGCCGCAATAGTTAGCCAGTGTGGAAGTTTTACGGCCCTGGAGGACCTACCCTTAGTTGCTGAGACTACTAGCTGCCCTCATATTAAACTATAGCCTCCCCACGAGGTTGCTATTTTGTATTGTACTTTTTACGGGATGAGAGGTGTGGTTGGTATGGGATAGTGAGACTCTCCACCGTAAGAGACTGGGGTGTGGGTAGCAGTAGGCTAGAATGCACCTCAGCTCAACCCATGACATCATGGGAGAGAGATAATTTATGTTATGGTGGTTTTTTAAGTTACTGCAAGTCATCCAAGTCATTTTGTGTAAGTAAAAACAAAACCTCGGTAGTATTCCAGATAGGTAAACTGAGGCAGAGATGTAAAAAATAAATAAATTAGAAGCAGTGAGATTCACAACTTCTCTTAACTTCCTTCAGAGCTGTTGTACTAGGCAGAGCTGATATGGGGCAGAAGCCAGGAGATGGCAGTGCTACTAGAACATTTTGCAGCACTCAAAAAATTTGGCACCAGTCAGCACCCCGGACAGTTGCTCTGACTGCCCACTACAGAAGCACCAGTCCTGTTTCTACCTGCTTCGGAAAAGGCAAGGTACCAGTAATTCTCCCTCTCCTCAAATCAGGATACACGCAGGTTCCTGTTTTGCACCCACTTGAAGCTCCACTGAAGTCAATGATATGCCTGGAAATTTCAAATACTATTTATTTTCCTATATTATTTTGGTACTTGTGTTGTATGCCAACACCCAAAACTTGTTTGGTTTGCTGAGTCTGGAAAAGCTTAATACCTGTCTGCACCCCTCCTAAGGCGGAATAGAAGCTGAAGTAAAGGCAGGTATCAGTAGGGATTTTGGGTGCAAAGAATGTTGAATGATATCTCTGGGCATCCATAAGGTATATAAACTGAAATATGTTCATTTTCATAAAATATTAAAATAGTTCCAGAGCTTAAAATGTTGGCAAGTAAGGATACTGTTTATTCTTATGTATGACATAAGATACCTAAATGTTAACAAAACATTAACAGTATAACTTGAACTTATCCTCAGAAGACGGACTACCCTACTAAACTGCTAGTTTGGAACATATGCATAGGTCTTGCATTCAATAGCAGTTGTATCCCTACTTTGAATTAGGAAAACTGGCAAATTTCCCTAGGTAAAACAACTGTGTGAAGCACAGACCATTATCATGGGCTAAAGGGGAGTAATCCCAGAATAACTCACATGAATAACATTTTCATGACACAGTCTTCTTCATGGGGGAATTTTCAGAAATCAGTCGATGTAGTCACCACTGATATTTTGCCAGAGCAATTGTCCCTCTTACGGAGACAAAAGTTCAGAAGGTATCTTTTATTGGATCAACTACTGTTGGTGAGAATATGCAAGCTTCTAGGCAACACAGGGCCCTTCCTCAGACATGTAACAAGTCAGAACTACAGACTGAACAGATACAGGGCAGGCATGTATACGGTGGCAATGACATGGGAGGGAGCAGTTAGAACAGCAGACTCATTTACTTGCATACTTCTATAATGGCTTGAAAAGCCCAAGTCTAAACTGTGTATGTTTAAACACCTTTAAAAGGTGGGCTTGAGAACTAAAATTCATAATTTTGTTGGATACTAAGAGTAACAGGCTCAATTTAGACTTCATTGTGTTTAACTTAAATGTTTATAAATGACTGAAATCGGAGGGTGGTGTACAGCTTTGCCCGACAGGAGGCAAGGCGTCATATTCTGCACCAACTGCAGCTTCAAGTCATCAAGGGAAACTCCACGTAGAGCATGTTGCAGTAATCTAGCCTCACCTTGATGAAAGCATGAATGATGGTGGCCAATAAAACTTATGAACTAAAGTTCCCAGGCCTCAAGATGCAAGCTTTTTGACCACACAAGGCCCTTCCCTCAGACATGTAGCAAATCAGAACTATATAGACTGAATAAATGCAGGGCAGATATATTATATGGAACTTTAAAATGGGAACTAAAGTTCATAACTTTATTGGATACTAAAAATATTAGACTGAATTTAGGCGTTGGAAGCTATAATAGAATTTGTGCATAACTGAGTCTGCTGTCAGCTGAGCTGCCATGAATTCAACTCCTTTATTGGATGAGTTCCCATCACCTGTGAAGTTCTCGTTCCTACCACACCCTGTACTCAACCTAACCCAACCTGTTTGCTTTAGCTTAGTCCTCTACCTACATTTATTATCTATGGTTTCTTGTTCTCTTAGTATCATGAACAATATTTTACAGTGTTTTAAAATGTCTGGTACCTATCTTTTTTCTCACCTACAGCCCCTCCCAAAGTTTTTTCCTTTCCACTCCCACCCAAGTCTCAACCTACTGTCTAGCTATCCTGCATTTGTTCAGTCTATATAGTTCTGACTCGATACATAACTACGGTGGGCCATATGTGGCCCAAAAGCTTGCACACACGTACAGTAGGTGGTCCAATACGAGATCGTTTGAACTATTTTGTGTCTCTCATATATTTGGGACCAACATGGCAACCCACTTTTTATTTGTCTCTATTACATAATATGGACCGTAAAAAAATTATAACATTAAAATAGTGCTCTATAAAGCAAACACTGGAAAAACTACCAGTGCAAAAAAAAATATTCATCCATCCATCTTGTGTGGCCAAGACACTCTTAAGGTACTTAAATATTTATGCCTCTAGCACAAAGTGGTTTTCAAGTACAGCAGAGTTGAACAGAGAAAGTGACTGACTACTAGTTCAAGAGCTCTAATCATTACAAATACTGCAACATTTTACAGTTCAGCTGTCATCTGTGCTTATCTATACAGTCAACCTAATGATGTAGTTATAAATAAAAAGAGGGAGCCTAATCATTTTGTCATCAAGCAACAATGCTAATTGTATACCCTGTAGATAAACATTACAAAAAATTATTCAGTGTGAAAGTAAATACAGAAATGCCTGAGACATACTACACAGAAAAGGTAAGACTGCATGACATAAATCATGAGTTCTATCAGTTTCCTATTTGGTGTCTCCAGGGAAGATACGTTTGGAACAAAAGACTAGTTTTTGGAGCTTGTATTTAGCCAGCTGGACATATAATGTATGCTCCATTTCCTTCTTATAATCTGGAAAGGTGAAAGAGGGAACAAGCACAAAAATAAATAATATTAAATTAAGTCAGTAATAACACCTAAGATCACTTTTTTAGGAAGGCTAAAAATAGGAAAGGCCATAATTGTGCAATATTTTACAAGTGTGAATGCCTGAGAACTATCAATCTGTACATTTTTATGTATGAGCAATGTGATAGACTTAATATTCTCTCTCCCACCTTCTCCCTATTTGTGACACCCATTTGTTGTGCTGTTTTTAATATTATAAACTCGCTAGAGCAGAAAACATATTGTAGACATATAATGTCCAACAAATTGGAGCCCCATTCCCTTCAAAACATAGAGCTTGTTGGGAAATAAATGAGCTTGCTGTACCTGAGTTTACCCCAAACGGGATCGAAGGTCACCAATTAACAAGCCAAAGTATGCGAGTACAACTCAATTTTATTGGATAGAACATAACATCTGGACATGGCAGCGTTACCAGTTATGAACCCCAGTAACCTAGGATAACTTATGTGTCAGAGGCCTGGTTCAGAGGAGAAGAGGGGTCCCAGCAGATAGCTGGGCAGGAGTCTCTGGATCTCTGAGAGCGACGGTAAGGGTCAGAGGCCCATGGAGGCTTACTGCAATGCTAGTAGCCGCAAGCGCCAGTGACAAGAGATAAGGGCCTGGGCATTTCCTTTTATAGCTTTATTTATTAAGAATACATATTGCAGGGTCCCCTCTGCCAGGTGTAGAAAATAAGCTGACCATTCATTTCTCTGTCACTTGGAGCATAGCCACCAAAGCTATTTTGGCTACTGCCTAGCTGCCAATCTGTTCTGCTGAAGCTACCTCCCTTTTCTTTCAGACCTTCTTTGTTTTCTCAGAGATAGTGACTGTCTGGGGTTGCTATTATTGCTACTGTGGCGGCCTTGGATACACATTTTTCTGCTAGAGTGTGAGTTGTTTACAGCTTTATTCTCATGGGCCTTCTTGATTTGTGCCAGCCTGAATTAGTTGAACTGAATTCGTTCAGCCTCTTCCCTCTTGTGTTTCTGACCATGGCAAAACTGCCTAATCAGTACATAATAAGCTAAATGGTAGAACGGTTGTACATTGGTATGAATTTAGCAGTTTCATCTGTTCAGTTAACTGTGCTTGTATGTGTATAACCTGTTTCCATACACTGCATTCAGAAAAATAAACACATTCAACTTCTGTACCTTTTTATTGAGTCAAGTTTCAGGTTAACATGCAAGCTTTACAATTAATGCAGCAACCAGATAACTTATTACATTTCATTTATACCTTTAAAAAACAATTTATCAGTCTGCATATTGCTGATGCAGACACATGCACTGTAAATGGTAGGTGTGTATAGAGAGAATGTACCTTTTTTTCTTTTTCTTTTTAAAAAGAGGATTGCTACTTATTTTATATTTCAGTAAGTTTAGTTTGTTTAAAAACAAGACTTATAAAATTACTTTCTTGAAAAATGTTCTGATAGCTAGATTTATAAATTAAACTAATAAATCTATAATTTAAATACACTTTTTTCTAAAAATATATATATATATAAATATGCCTGATGCAAAATAAAATATATTTGTATTTCCCTTCATTTCAACAGAAAAGTGCACAAACAATAGAGTGAGGTTTTTATTCTCAAATTATCAGATCATGATTTGGATGTTTGCATACCACATCTCTTTCATATTACCATTCCCTATCTTCTGGCTTAACATTGCTTCAAGTCTTGTTCTCACAAGTGCTTTGGAAATTGAATACTTCTATCAAGTCACAGTCAAGCTCTTCAGCTCTTTTAGAAAGAGTTAAGCAACAAAGGGGCAGGGGTGGGAAGTTGTGTTTTTAACTTGAGTTACAATGCAAGTGGGGACAGACTAACATGACTAAGCTAGAGTCAGCTAAACTAGCTATATAGCTAACTCAACAGGGAGCTCTGGGAACGTTTGTGTGAAATCCTGACCCCAATGGAATGAATGGCAAAACTTCCACTGACCTTAACAGTTCCAGGATTTCACTCACCAGATACACACACCTTTCCCCCCCTTGAGACCTAAGCATTCCCCTTCAAGACCTAAGCACATGAAGTCAATTGGAGCAGAGGGCATTAACCAATCATGAGTGCTAAGAGCCCTAAAGGCATGGTGGTCATCCACTAAAATCACTGGCAGTTTTTCCATTGACTTAAATTGGAGTTGGACTGGGTCATCGGCCTTTCTTCTGAGGGCAAAAATGAATGCCCTTTGCTTAGTCACATGCATATCTATTTGTTAACTAGGAACTGAACTCTGTACAGCTCACTTCTCATTTCACATCAAAGAGCGATGACTTGGGTAACTATCAGTTACTATCAACTTAAGATAGATTCTAACCGTCAAGTGAAAGGCTCAGTAATGATATCCTGAGTCGCCAAATGGATTTAATGATATCCTGAGTCTCCAAAACAAGCAAAGTACAGTCTACTTTCAGCACTCTTCTCTCTTGAAAGAATTTAGAAAAAAAACTATTGTGAGAAAATTATCTGAATGGAAAATAACGGTCTAATCCATGCTGAATCACGTATTCTCCCATCTTAAATATTAGATTTTTATAAAGTATATTGAACAAGGCTTACAATGGTTCCAAAGTGACAGTCTCAAATACTTGATATTTCTCAAACTAAAATGTAATCCTAAAACCCAGATTATGAAAATTATTCATACAAAATGTTATGTACTTATTTTAAAAATGTTTCAATTGTGCACTTGGAATTGCTTGGTTTGATTTTTTTTGATGATGATTGGGAAATCATTAATCCAGGCCTGAAATTAAAAAATACAAAAAAAGTTATTGAAAAGAACTTATTTATTTTCTCAAATTTCTACCCGGCCCCTCCTATAACAGCTCGGGGCGGCTTACAACAAAAAAAAAAAAACATATATAAAACATTTAAAACAATTCAAAATACAAGTATTAAAACAGGGCCAGGGTCATCATAAAACAATCAATAGGGTAGGAGAGATAAAAACCCTCTAATCCCCTCTCCCCTCCCCCCCCCCAAAAGGCCTGGGCAAACAGCCAGGTTTTACAACTTTGACGAAATGTCAAAAGGCTTGGGGCCAGGCGAGCTTCCTCCGGGAGGGAGTTCCAAAGGCACGGCGCGGCCACCGAGAATGCCCTCTCCATTGTGGTCCCCCGCTTAATGCGGGGGACCTCCAAGGCGGCACCCCTGGCAGACTGAAGGAGCTGCTCTGGGGCGTGGAGGGAGAGACAGTCCCTGAGGTACGAGGGGCCCGGACCGTGAAGGGCCTTATAGATCAACACCAAAACCTTCAACCTGTCTTGGCACGCTATTGGCAACCAGTGCAGAGTCCAGAGCACTGGTATTATGTGCTCCCGATGACCCGTCCCTAAAAGGAGCTGGGCTTCCACACTCTGCACTAGCTGCAGCCTCCTAACCAGGAACAAGGGAAGCCCCACGTAGAGCGCGTTGCAGTAGTCCAGCCTCGAGGTGATGAAGGCATGGATGAGGGAGGCCAGGTGTGATTTCAGATGTTACGTTTTCGGGATTCACCACAGTCAACCTCAGTCAAACGCGGGGGGTGGTGAAAGAGCCGTGCACGTCTGTTTGCTCGTATCCAGATGTTCACCACAGTCAAACGCGGCCCGGGGTGAATCTACCCACGCTTTGTGAGGTTGGGGCGGGAGGAGGGCCAGAAGTGTGGTGAATATTCACCACGGCAGGGGTGAATGAAATGTAACTTCTGAAGGGAAACCCCCAGCTGTGGTGACCAGAAATGAACACGGGCCGTGATGGCGGCACGCAGCGTCGTTGTTAGGCAACCTACAACAAGCGGAACACAGAGGGAGATTTAAAGGGCGGGAAGCAGCAGGTGAACGTGGTGGTGTAGGAGATGGAGAGGAGGGTGGCGTAAACGGAGCAGAGGATGGGGAGAGAGGACGAGGAGGAGGAGGAGGTGCAGCAGCAGCAGCAACTGCAAGAGAAGGAGGACGAACCTGGACCAGCGAGGGAAACCCAACAGCCCGCGGGACCTCCCAGGAAGAGGGTAAGGGGCGCATCAGGGGACAGGTGGGCTGGAGAGGGGGACAGGAAGGGCACACGAGGGAGGGAGGGAAACCGCCAACAGGATCATAACCAGCAGCCCCCACTGTACCCCCCACACAGACCAGCAAGAGGGCACGTGCCCAGGAAGACCCAGAGGCCAGAACAAGCCAGGGGCCAGTGGAGGCGGGTGCTCGGGAGGAGGAGGGGGTAGCGGTGGGGCCAGCACCCCGGCACCGATACCAAAGGGGGGG
>QEPC01000694.1:1712723-1755076 GCA_003113815.1 Sphenodon punctatus
GTGTGGGGCCACAGATGATTTGGGACAGGCCCATGGTTGTCATGGAGGTCATGAACTCATGCCTCACTCCTCCAAGATCGGTGTCAGTGTGGATATTAAAGTCCCATAGGACGACCAATCTAGGGGTCCGGAGGATCACATCTGACACCAGATCAGCAAGAGTATGTAGGGATGCCACCAGGCAGTTGGGTTCACGGTACACCAGCAGCACCCCTAATCTGTCCCTGGCCAAATCCAACACAAGATGGAGACACTCAACACCTGGTGGAGCCTGCACCGGATATCTCCTAAAAGACAATGCATCCTTGATAACAATGGCTACGCCGCCCCCCGCCCCCCGAGCCGAGGCTGATGCTGCACAGAAAACCCAGCCGGAACAAGATCGGCCAAGATAGGGCCCGATTCATTGTCCAGCCAGGTCTCTGTAATACACAAATCTCTTTAATAGCTCCATGTCCCATTCAGCAACAAACTCAGACCCTTTGTTGTCACCTTGTAAGGTTACTCCCTGGCTTTAGCCCAGACTATCTGCCTGACTGGATGTGTTGCTACACTCCTGACTGTGCCCTATTTTAGTGACTCTCACCATGTCATCTTAAGTATCATCAGAGCTCCCATTCGCCTCCATCTCCCCCTTCACCCCACGCTGGCCTGGAACTCCTTCCCTGAACACATACTTCATGCCACTTTCCTCCCATCCTTCAAATCCCTGCTCAAAACCCACTCCTTTTACCAAGTCATCTTGTAATTTTATTTTCTTTTCCATCCCAATCCTGCAACCAAAGAAGAAGTGCATGCCAAGATAAGGGACTGTTCCCTTTTTAATCACCTCAGTAGCATAAAAAGGAAGCAGAGGGCAGAGAATTTACCTCAGTTTCTGTGCATTCAAATATGCACACACAATTCAGTCATGTTATAGTGAATTCCATCTATTGGAGCATATAATGGAATATGATTAAGTGTTAATGGAAAAATAGTTGCTACTCTTTTAGTTCAGAATTTGATGTTTTAAACTTTCCCATGAGATACCTTCTATCACTGAGGACAACTAGTTGGGACTCCTTTACATGCCCTGAATGTTGTTCCATTATTTGCCATAAAGATCACTGTTGAACAATGTGAGGTGCTCCTCAAAGAGAGCAGTAGAAATTCAGTTTATGCAGTAGATTATGTTCTATAATTCAGCAATAACACAGGCTGAATCTACTAGAAATGGAAAGGAGATCAGCAGCATGTCCTTTAAATTCTTTAAAGTTATATGCTTGGTCACAGTAAAGCCCACCAAGGCAATTCACCTTTCATGGAGTGCCATAACTCTTCATGCTAATTAATGCAACTTTTACCATAACGTGTACTATATGCTAAATTACTTAGTAAATTGGTTTAATTTCTTACAGAAACTTGCAAGCTTGCCCTCAGCAAAACGAAACTCCTGTCTAAATAATTCCTATCAGCCATGAATAAAAGACTAGAATGCCTTGATGCAAGCAGTCAGGACATGCTAATGCAAAAAACATTAGCACTAATATTGGGCACTGAAGATATGATACCTTACAGTACCAAGAGACTTTTTAAAAAACAAATTGAAAATAATAGCAGGGTGACTCACCTTAAGCCCTTCTTTTTGTAAATCCTGAGCAAGATCCCTGCACAGTTCTTGACACAAAGTGTACTGTTCTTCTTCTGCACTTATTTCATAGAATGTCCTACAGTAAACAAAAACCCAGTATTTTTATTCCATCTTGGAATTTCTCCAGAAAAATATACCATCTCCTCTATTAAAATGATCAAGAAAAATGTTAAGTTTTCCCATGACTAGTTTGTCAAGGGTATTAGAGGAAGACAGTTTTTTAAAACGGAAATGTATGTCTATCTTAAACAGCACCATATAAATACATATGAGCATTCAATAGTTCAGCACAAGCCACTAAACAAATAAATTGTTTTGAGGTCAAACTTCTTGTGAGATATTTGAAGGCATATCAGATTTAAGTTGACAAATTTTATTTATTTATTTATTTTAAAACATTTAATATCCCACCCCTCCTGCCAAGGCAGCTTGGGACAGCTTACAATACACAAACACATATACAACCCATATAAAATAATATAAAAACCATAAGACCAATATAAAAGGGGGGAGAAGCATCTCCCAAAGAAAGAAGGAAAGACGAGATGCGAAAAACATAAAGATTCAAAAAAGAAAAAAAAGTATGTACAAGAGAGAATCTAATACCAACTAAATTCAAGGAGATACCCGAACTATAATCGAAGAAACAGATTTCATTGTAATTATGGCTAGTATCATAGAAGGAAAAACTAGCTTAGCGCAGAAAAATTAAGTGTTTTCACTCAGGGCACATGTACACAAGGCAGGGG
This sequence comes from Sphenodon punctatus, assembly GCA_003113815.1. Classification (NCBI taxonomy): domain Eukaryota; kingdom Metazoa; phylum Chordata; class Lepidosauria; order Sphenodontia; family Sphenodontidae; genus Sphenodon; species Sphenodon punctatus. The sequence goes on from QEPC01000694.1 coordinate 1,715,103, forward strand.
ACTGTTGTGAGCAGCAATCATGACAGGTGGAATCACATGAAGCTCTGCTCATGTGCGTGGGGTTTTAAACATCATTAGCCAATTCTGCTGTGATTTCGCTCATGAATAGGGCTACTAATTTGTCATGGAAATTTTCTTTAAAAGTCATGAGTTGGAATGAGAAAAAGTCACGGAAAACTCATGGGTAATTTAAAAAAAACTTTTATTCAATATTGTATTTTGTAACACCCCCACCCCCTTAGATTGTAAACCCAGGGATTAGATTGTAACACCCCCAGCACAGAATAGAAGAAGGAGGAAAACACCCCCACCCCTCAGATTGTAAACCCAGGGACTGTAAAGCCCTTTGAAAGCCCCAGGCTTAGACTGTAAGCCCAAACAGGGGATAAAGGCAGAGGAAACGCTGCCATCTCCTCCTGGGCGCCTCTTGAAGCTCTGACAATGGAAACGTTCTCTGCCTCTGATCCCGTCGCCACACCATGCTGTGCCGCCACTTGACCATGCCCAAAGCTCCGCCCTCCACAAGAAACAACACTGAGGAGGGGTTTGGAGCTCCAGGGAGAGGGCGTGGCTTTACCTGGTGGCACGCATTATGCTATTCTCGCTGGCTTCTTGTCATGCCACCACGTCTCCACAGCCAGGGAGGGGTTTGGAGCTCTAGGGAGACACCGTGGATGATCTTAGCACCATTGAGTGTGCTCTTCTCACCAGCTTCTTGCCGGCTCCTCTGCTCTTCAGTTTGGGGGAAATCTCGAAAAACTTGGGAAAATCACAGTCGTCATGGGAAGATCTCAAAAGTCACGGAGAGAGGCAAAAGTCACTAAAAACATGACTTTTGTCATGACCGTGACAAATTCTTAGCCCTACTCATGAATGACCAGGCTCAAAATCCAGCCCTGTCATCGGACAGTGAAATCATGACAGAAATGGGCTAATGATGTTTAAAATCCCATGCACGTGAGCGGAGTTTCACGTGATTCCATCTATTGTGATTTCGGCTCATGGCAGTTTCTCCCCCTCCCATCATGCGTGCAAGAGCCCTAAGGCTCCACTGCAGGTAAAGGGAAATAAATTTTCAACATGTATTTGAGCTGTCAGTATTAAAGTGAGAGGTACGATGGCCTTTAGTTATTTTTTATATTGTACTCATGCCCAGAAATTCAATTAACGAACTGTTAATCAAGGCCCAGGGAGCGCGGGGAGGCGGGGCTGAGAGGCTGTACAGCCCCACCGCACAGTCCCGTCCCCTCCCCACACAGCCCAGCCCCCTTCCCGATCCCCCTCCGGAATCAGGCCGGCACATCTAAAGGATGGCCGGCCTGATTACGGACCGGGATCCGAGATGGATCCCAGTCCAGGGTTCAACATGGCGGGCCTCCACACTCGTCACGTCTGAAATTACCCTAAGGTACACTGGGAGGCTGAAGCAATGTTAAAATAAGCCGAGTCTGCAGAAAAGCAGAAGTCACCATTCTGGACTTACTTAACCAATGCCAGATGGAAGTAATTTATGGCACCACTGTAGAGACAATTAAAGAAATATTAAAAAGATAAGGTGACAAATTTAGGAATTTTGGTGGGGAATCTCTCCCAATGTGTAAGGGGGGTGGGGAGAATAGGAAGCAGCACAGAAATTGTAGCGAGAAAAATGGATGGATGGATGATCAAGGTTACCACTGGAAGAATGGACTTCAATACTGGAACAGAGAACAAGTATTTGGTGCAATGAAGGAGGGGGGAAACCAGCGAAAAGATGAAGGTAGTGAGAATGTGTGCTTGGAAAGACAAGGCAGCAAGATGTTGCTATAGTAGTGACATGTTGAATGGATTTCGGGAGGCAGTATGGCCAGTGGCGATTACAGTCGTTGGGAAGCAAGAGGAAGACCTGAATAAATCCTTAGCATCCCAGAAAGAGTGAAAAAGTCAAATATTTTAAATATTATGTAGTTAGAATTCTCAAGACCTGGACACAGGGTGGATGAGTGGGTCTAGAAAGAAGATTTAGCTGAAGCAAACACCTATAGGTTTGAGTGACATGAGGCGGTTGAAGCAGGAGGGTAGGCCATTAGAGCACAGGTGGTGTTCAACTCCCACAGAAGCTGACCGATTATGGCATAGATAATTTTTGAATGACTATGCTGTGGCTGTGGTGGAGGCAAAGAAAGCTTTCTTCTCCGTTACCATAGTGTCTGCAAAGTCTCGTACTGCAGAGCTGTTCTGGGTGGTGAATGGCCTGATTAATCCATCAGATGGTCTCTCCCATGAACTAGTCATCTACAGTTAATTTTTATTAACTACTTTGTAGACAAAATCACTCGTATTCACCACAACTTGGGTGCTGCTATTTCAACTGCAGTCAGAACTTGGGCTGTGGAAGCTCAGCCTTGTCCTGTTTGTTTAGATCAGTTTCAATTAGTATCTCCCACCAATACGGAGAGGGTGCTCGGGGTGATGTGGGCAACCGGGAGACACTAGGGCTGTTGCTGGCGGGGGTTGTCAATGCCTCCCCCTTCGGAAGAGCATGTTGTCGGACACTCTCAAAACTGTAGTTCTCCAGACCCTGGTTAAAAAACCATCTTTGGATGCTGATTCCTCAGCCAGCTATCACCCTGTCTCTAACCTTCCCTTTGTAGGGAAGGTTACTGAACAGGTGGTTGCCCACCAACTTCAGGCTCACCTCAATGCTACTGGATTCCTGGACCCATTTCAGCCAGGCTTTCGTCTAGGATACAGCACGAAAACTGCACTTGTGGCCTTGGATGATGATGATCTATGCCTGGAGAATGACAAAGGGAATTGTGCCCTGATGATCTTGTTAAAGACCTTTCAGTGGTCTTTGATACAACTGATCCTGTTGGCAAGTCCCAGCAGGTGGTGATGGTAAATTGCTTGTCATCCCATCAAGACCTTTCCTGTGGTGTTCCGCAGGGTTTCATCTTCTCTCCCCTTGTTCAACGTGTATCTGAGGCCGCTGGGTGAGATCATTCAGAGGTATGAAGTGAGGTGCCATTAGTATGCTGATGACACCCAGTTCTACCTGCAGTCTTGGTGCCTACCCAATGCCTGGCTGCTATTGGGAGCTGGATGAGGGGGAGCTGACTGAAACTGAACTCAGCTAAGACTGAAATAATTGTGTGACTTGGAGGGGTTGGGCCACCTGTTAATTGAAGGGGTCCAGCCCCCTCTGGTTACTCAGGCTCGCAGCCTTGGCATGCTTTAGACTCTTTGCTGTACCTGGATCACCAGCTTGTGGTGGTGGCCAGGAGTGCTTTTCATCAACTCCATCTGGTGAGGAGGCTGTGGCCTTTTCTCTCTGACTTGGATTTGGCCACTGTCATTTATGCTTTCATCACCTCGAAGCTAGACTACTGCAATGCGCTCTACGTGGGGCTGCCCTTGACTGTTCAGAAGCTGTAGCTGGTGCAGAATGCGGTGGCCCAGCTCCTTTTGGGGACGAGTTGCCGGGAGCACATTACACTGGTGCTCAAGTCTGCACAGGCTCCCAATAGCTTTCTGGGCACAATTCAAGGTGCTGGTTTTGACCTTTAAAGCCCTAAACTGTTTGGGCCACATGTGTCTGAGACACCACCTGCCCTACCACATTCCACTGCAGCCCCTACGGTCAGCCAGGGGCGCCCTCTTGCAGGTTCCATCTGCTGCCCTTGTCTGTGAGACGGGGGTGCACAGGACGACGTTCTTGGTTACTGCCCCAGTTCTGTGGAACTCCCTTCCTCAGGAGGTTTGTTTGAGCATTAGTCTGGGCATCTTCCAGAGGCTGTGCAAGACTTGCTTATTTGAAAAAGCATTTGGCAGGTAGGGATAAATAAGAGTTGTCTGGTGGTCTTGGTGAGGGTTTTGGGGGGGAGGGGGGGAGATTTTTAGGAATTGTTTTATTATTGTTATTGTTACTGTATTTTACGGACTGTAAGCCACCCTGAGTCATTATGGGAAAGGCAGCATATAAATTTAAATAAATTTTATTTTATTTATTTATTTAATACATTTATATCCTGCCCCTCCTGCAAACAGCTCAAGGTTCTAATTCTGACCTTTAAAGTCCTAAACAGCCTGGGCCCCACATATCGGAGAGACCGCCTTTCCTTCCATGCTTCATTGCAACCCAAGGTAGGCTGAGTGCGCTTTCTTTCGGGTACCATTTGCTAATCTTGTTCATACGACAAGGGCCCGTGGAGAGGCATTCTTGGTTGCTGCCTCTGTGTTATGGAACTCCCTTCCCCTGGAGCTCCATTAGAGCCTGAGCATTTTCCAGAGGTGGTGCAAAACATTTCTTACTGGCAACGCATTTGGCAGGTAGGATTAGAGCTTGAGGTGGGTGGGGTGAGTTTTTTTAAATGAGGTTTAAGCCACTCTGAGCCTTAGGGAAGAGTGGGGCAGAAATTTGAATAAATAAATAAGATACAGGATGGTAGTATCATCAATTATAAAGGGAGGAAACGTCTAGAACAAGAGTACTGAAGAGGGGATGGATCCAAAGTTCAATTTTAGACATATGTTCACTTTAAACTGTCATCTGGATATACACAAGAGATGTCAGAAAGTCAGGCTGAGATGCATTACTAAAGTCCCTCCTCAAAACCCACCTCTTCTACTCTGCCCTTCCTAACTCCTGCTAACCATTCCCACCCAGGATTATCCCCCACCTGCTATCTGTAAATTCCCAACTTACTGCAACCAAGCCAAGAACGTGTACCTGAGCTTTCGCATCCTCATGAATGTCGCATCCCTTGTCTCTCACTCTGTTACCCCTTCCCTGTCTCCCCTCCCCGTCTTTAGATTGTAAGCCCCCAGGCAGCGACCGTGTCTCTCTTATTCTTTGTAAAGCGCCAGATACATTGCTTGTGCTATATAAATAAATAAATAAATAAATAAATAAATAAATAAATAAATTATTAATAATAATACTAATACTACTAGTAATAATAATTAATGTAATTAGGAGGGAGACAGATTTGTAAACTGGTGATGTAAATATGATATTTGAAGTCATACTTATAAATAAGAACAGCTAGATACAGGAAGAGAAAAGAGAATGGGGGTGAGTATTAAGCCCTGAACATGCTCACTAAAAAAGGGAAAGAGGGAGAATTTCATCAAATGAAACACTAAGTTCCATTAATGAAATACTTAAAGACAGGACTGGAGAGATAGAAACAACATAATAAGTGCCATAACAAGTACAAAGTGATATATGTAGGGAAAAACAATCCAAACTTGATGTACCTATGCTGGGTTCTAAATTAGGAGTTACCACTCAGAAAAAGAACCTTGGAGTCATTGCGGACAATACACTGAAATCCTCAGCTCCGTGGGCTCTAAAGGTTAGGAATTATTCGTAAAGGAATAGAAAATAAAACTGAAAATATCATAATGCCACTATATAAATCTATGGTGTGACTGCACCTTGAATACTGTGTGCAGTTCTGGTTCTCCCATCTCAAAAAAGATGTAGTAAGAATAGAAAAGATACAGAGTAGGGCAACAAAAATGATAAGGGATATGGAACAGCTCCCCTAAGGGAGAGAAGCTGGATAGGTTGGGGCTCTTCAGTTTGGAGAAGAGATGACAGAGGGGATATGATAGAAGTTTATAAATCATGAGTGGCGTGGAACAAATTAATAGGGAACAGTTATTTACTCTCTCAAATAGTACTAGAACTAGGGGACATTCCATGAAACTAATGGGTAGAAGATTTAAAACAAATAAAAAAGTATTTTTTTTACTCAACGCACAATTAAGTTGTAGAATTTGTTGCCAAAAGATGTGGTCAAGGCCAGTAGTATAGTTGGGTTTAAGAAAGGGTTGGACAAGTTTATGGAGTATAGGTCCTTTAGCAGCTATTAGTCAGACAGATTTGGGGAATGTAACCTCTTACTATCGGGAATAAACAATAGGGAATGGATCACCCCATTGGGAATACTTCTTCCAAGCAACCGAGATTGGCCACTGTCGGAGATAGGTGCTGGACTCGATGGACCATTGGTCTGACCCAGTTTGGCACTATTTATGTTCTTATACTAGGTCATACCAATAGTCCATCTAGCCTGCATCCTATATCCAACAGTGGCCACCTTTGGTTGCTTCGGGGAAGTGTATAACAGGTCATAACTGAATGATCCATTCTCTGCTATTTACAATTTTATCTTCTGACAGTCAGAGGATACATCTCCCTGCTAACTTGTAGAGAGTTATCTTCCAATAGCTTATCCAATCCTTTAAAAAACCCAGTTGTGCTAACTGCCCTTCACAATATCCTCTGGCAATAAGTTCCATATGTTAATTGTAACAATGAGCAGGTACAGCCTTCAAAACGAAGTTCCTGAAATACTAGAGGATAGTGTTTCAGGAAGCAGTGAATGGTTAGTTGTGCCAAATGCTTTCAGCCTTCCATGTTCCTGAAACACTGGAGGATAGTGTTGCAGGAAGTGGTGAATGGTTAGTTGTGCCAAATGCCACCAAGAGGAGGATGAGAATACTATAGATCAGAGGCCCTGGGATTTTTCTTGGATGAATTCATTTGAGGTTTTGGCGAGAGCAATTTTAGTAGAGTGAAGAAACTTGATTAAAGGTGGCCAAAAACACTTTGAAGAGCAGATTTAAAGGCAGCTTTTGTACATAGTGATAATTTATTCATCTCACTATTTTGTATTTTTAACTATCAGATGAATAAATGATTATCCTGTAGATTGTGTGCTCAAAAAGTTTGTGTGAAGAGATGGTGCGGTGATAAGCTAGAGAGGCAGATGAAGTCAAGAATGGGCTTGTCTCATGAAGATGACGACCTAAGTTGGAATGTATTTTCAGGGGAAGGAGCCTGAAGAGAGCAGGAGATTGAGTGAAAGGTGGGAGGAGGAACGAGCAAAAGAGATTGGATAAAATGAATCTGCTGGATTGCATAAAAGGGTTTATCGGAGAAGTGCAGACAACTATTCACATAACTCTTCTCCCTCGCTTCCTAGGTCTGGCCAAAAGCCCCTCGTCCCCATCCAATAGAATGACATAGTAAGAGAGAGACTGGAGAAAGGAAAATTGGGTACTTACCGCTGAATTTTCCTTCTGCGGGGGATCCTCCTGGCCGGCCAGTCTGGACAATAGATCCCGCCGGGAGCTAGTAGGAGGCAAACAACCAACTTTGAGGAGCCTACTAGGAGGGATCTATCCTCAGCTCCCCAGTATGAATAGCTGTACTTGTCACTTAAAACTCCCAATAACCGCTAAAACCTCTCTTAATTACGAACGGTAACTGACTAGAAGGGCAAACCAACTCTGCCCACCTAAACTAACGGAGTATGTGTAAAGCCGTAAATATATTGCTACGGCTGGGAACAAGAGTTCCCCCCCCTTGGACCACCACAGAGTTGACCTCACTCCGGGTGGGGACTGGCCGGCCAGGACGATCCCACGCAGAAGGAAAATTCAGCGGTAAGTACCCAATTTTCCTTTCTCCCAGGGGATCCTCCTGGCCGTCCAGTCTGGACAGTAGGGATGTACCAAAGCAGTACGCTAAACCCAAACCAAGGGAGGGAAAAGCTAACTTAATGGAGGGAGGTCATGGTAGGTGACTGTGGCCCCCAGACGTGCGTGCCTACGTCCTAGAGAACCGCCTGCAGTACCTGTCTCCCAAAGGCTGCATCAGTTGAATCCTGCAAGGGGATCTTATAATGATTGGTAAACGAATGAACTGAGGACCAAGTCGCAGCCCTACATATTGCCGCGTAAGAGGCCGCGTTCCTGAAAGCCTGAGACGTGGCAGCGCCCCTCAGTGAATGTGCAAAAAGTCCCACCGGGGGGAGCCTTCCCTCTGCCCTGTAGGCTTCGGAAATGCACAGGGTCATCCACTTAGCTATCAAGGACTTGGAAGCCTTTAAGCCCTTTCTCTGGGGGTTATATGATACGAACAAGGCCGAAGAACGTCTAAAGAACTTAGTTCTATCCAAGTAGACCTTAAGAGCCCTTCTCACGTCTAGAGCGTGCCACTGACGCTCTAGTGGATGAGAAGGGTTCGGACAAAAGGAGGACAAATAGATCTCTTGTTCCCTATGAAACCTAGAATCCACCCTGGGGCTGAAGGCTGGATCCAATCTAAGAGTCACTGACGATTCCTTAAAGGAACAGAGAGCAGGCTCTATGGAGAGGGCTTCTAGTTCTGAAATTCTCCTGGCCGACGTAATTCCCACCAAAAAGGCTACTTTGAGGGAAAGGTAGTACATGGACATCTCCCTGAGAGGCTCGAAAGGAATCTTAGTGAGAGCTCTAAGGACAAGGTTCAGGTTCCAAGAAGGGAATCTGTGAATCACTGGAGGGGATATGAGTCTAGCGGCCCTAAGGAAACGCTTCACATGAGGGTGCCCCAAGATCCTTCGACCTCTCAGAGTGGCCAGGATGCTATTAATGGCTGCTAACTGCCTTTGCAACGTATTAGGCTTCAGCTCCCTATCCAGACCCCCTTGCATGAACTCTAGGACTACACTGATGGAGGCTCTCTCTGGGTCCTGGGCTCGCACCATCTCACAAAGGTCGCCCAAGTGCTTTGATAGATTCGCCTCGTTGCAGGCTTCCTGGATTGTAACAAGGTGTTGTCGGTGTAGATTAACACGTCCTTCCCTCTCAGGAACGGTGCCAGTTGTTTCAGAGCCAGGTAGATCGCCCTCAACTCCAACCAATTGATGTGGTGAGTCTTCTCCCAAGGTCGCCACTTGCCCTGAGCCGAGTGGCCCTGCGTGTGCGTGCCCCAACCTTGTAGACTTGCGTCTGTGGTCAGTGTTGTTCTCTCCAGGTCGGAGAGGGGCATTCCTGGGGAGAATCTGTCCTGGTGAGTCCACCATACTAGGGACTTCTTGAGGAGTGGCGTCACCTGGATTGACGGGTTCTGTTCTTGTGTCAGAGCATCCTGCCACAGTCGAAGGAACCGTTGAAGGGGTCTGGAGTGGAGTCTGGCCCACTGAACGATACCTAGGCAGGAGGTCATGGCTCCTAGTAGGCTTGCTAGCGTCTTTAGTTTGGATCTGGGTTTCTCCGCTACCTGTTGGATGAGATTCAGTAGCTTCAGATATCTTTGATCGGAGAGAAATAGCCTGATCTGCTTGGTGTCCAGGACTACCCCTAGGTGTTCCAGGGTCTGTGAGGGAGTGAGATGACACTTCTTGTGATTGACGACGAACCCGTGGTCCTGCAGACACTCTATGACACGGTGGATGTCTCTGCGTGCCTGACTGCAGGATGGCGATCTGACCAGGATGTCATCCAAGTAGGGGTGGATCTTTATTCCCTCCGTCCTCAGAATCGCTACCAGAGCGACCAGCACCTTCGTGAAGGTTCTCGGCGAGGTTGCCAGGCCGAATGGTAGCGCCCTGTACTGCCAGTGCTGCCACGCATAGCAGAATCGGAGCCACTGGCGGTGGGTCTGGTAAATCGGGACATGAAGATAGGCCTCCTTTAGGTCGAGGGCCGTCAGCCATTCCTCCTGCACGATCGCTGTTTGGATCGACTGCAGGGTTTCCATCCTGAATCTCTGAATTTTGAGCACTCGATTCAGTCTCTTTAGATCCAGGATTGCCCTCCATTCGTCTAGTTTCTTTGGGACTAGGAAAATGGTGGAATACAGTCCCTGTCCTTGTTCGTGAAGAGGGACCTCTTCTATTGCTCCGATGGTCTGGAGCCTGACGATTTCCGCCTGCATGGCTTGTCGTTTGACCAGATCCCTGGGAACGGCTGATGAGCAGAAATATCGCGGGGGGAGTGTTTGAGCTCTATTACTTACCCCCTTCGGATTGTCTGAAGGACCCATATATCTGTGGTGCTGCTTGCCCATTTTAACGCGAACTGCTGTAATCTGCCCCTTAGGTTGAGCTGGTCGAGAGGGCAGGGCTGTGCGTAGTCAGGCGTCCTGTTTAGGTCATCCTGCTCCCTGTCGCTGCTTGATCCTATTGTCGGCGCCCCTTTGCTTCTGCCATCTTGGTTTGTAGCACTGCTGACTCCCCCTATGGGGAAAAAAGGGCCGCCTGGTGCTCCCTGCTTAGTTATAGGGTGCATTGTGGGAACAAAAATTTTGCTTGGAGACCCCCACGCTCTGTAAGGTTTGTTTCTTTGTTTTGTCCGCCGCGTCCGTCAGCACCTTATCAAGGCACATACCGAACAGCTTACGCCCCTGGAACGGACCACCAACCAGTGCGTTTTTCGCGGTGTTGTCTCCTCTTCATGACCTCAGCCATAGGCGACGCCTGGCCGCTATGTTGGAGGTGGCCGCCTTTGAGGCCCAGCGTAGAATGTCGGTGGATGCATCGGCCATGAAGGAGTACGCTAGCTGAATCCTCGTGGAAAGTACTCTGGTCATTTTGTACGAAATGCCCGGGTCTGACGCTCTTTTGATCCAAACCATTAATGCTCTGAAGAAGTAAGACAAAACCGTGGCCATCTTCATAACTGCTGAGATCTCGTTGAAGTTTCTCCGAAGGTTGCAATCTATTGCCTTGTCTGTCGGGTCCCTGGGGAAGCAGTCCCCCTCTGTAGGGAAAACGGAGCTTCTAGCTAAAGATGCTGCTGCAGCATCCACCTTTGGGGTTGATAAAAAGGCATTCTTTTTTCTGTTGAAAGAGTAAAGAGACAGCTGAGACCTGGTCATCTTGGAAGGTCTGTTGGGGTTTTGCCACTCCTTGCGGATAATTCTTTCGTAAGCTTTATCCAGCAGGAGCCCCTTGTCTCGGCCCCTTGCTCTTGGGAGGTAACCCCTTGTCTCCTCCTACTCCTCAGAAGAGGATGAAGCTTCCTTTTCCTTTTTTTGCTTTAAATGGAGGGCTCTGGTGAGTTGGTCATAGATCAGATCCCGATACTTGTTGGGGAATTGTCTATCTGGGTCTAGAGAGGGTTCCAGGTCCGCCTCTCCTGTCTCCTCCTCCTCGGCCATCTCCTCCTCGCTAATAATTTCCCCTTCTGAGGCCTCCCCCATGGTCTCTGTAGGGGCAGAGTCCTTTCCCTGTCTGGCTCTACTCCCCCGACCAGAGTTGTCCTCCTCCTCTGAGTCCTGTCTGGAGGATAAGTCATCCTGCTCCTCATCTGATGAGGTCGGGGAGTCAATAAGATTGGAGGATCTGCGGGGCTTCTTGGACAGAGGCTGTTTGCCTTTCCCGGCCCCTCTGGATCCGCCCTTGTAAGGCCTGGGGGTCCTAGCTCTTGGGGGGAACCTCTTTCTTTTGAGCTCGGAGAGGATTTCTCTGAGCACCTCCATGTGAGGATCCTGCCCTGCGGGAGGGGTTTGGGCTGCGCTCACTGCTAGGGGCCCTGCGGGAAGGAGCTGGGCTGAACTCACCGCGAGGCGCTGCTTGGCTGAGGCCCCTGAATCGGAAGCTGCGGCTCTCCTTTTTGCCGGCATTTTCCTTGGCCCCTGGGGTCTCCCTCCGGCGCGAGGCTGACCTGGAGATGAGGGGAGATTGTCGCACGCCCTCTGATAATCTGTGCGAGAGCCGAGGCAGACTGTCACGGGCCCGCTGCCGCGGCGGGGCACTCCTGGACTTCGCCTCAAGGCTCCACTCCCAAACGGGTCTGAGAGCTCAGCGCGGCCGGTACTGCCTGTAAGACACGCTCCGGGCTGGCTGAGGGAAAAAGCCCGCCAACACGTTCCCCAACCCCCGCCGGAAGTTGCCCTGCACCGTCCGGGGAAGTGGGCGGAGCCATCAGTGGCACGCTCAGGCCGGCGGGCAGACGGGAGAATCCGCTCTCGAGGGGCTAGATCCTGGGGACCCAGGGCATCGCCTCTTCCCAGGCTCCCCCGATGGCACTGGGCGTACGTGCGGCGAGGTGAACGGTCCCGAAGGGGGAAAACCGCCGCGCTCGAGCCGCTCCGGGGAAGACAAACCCCGTGCTTTTTCTGACACACACCCCATCCCCCTGCTTTGCGAGGGAGGATGGAGCGGGGGGGGGGGGCAAGAGGCTGCAGACAGGTCCCGAGGGGGGTAGCTGCTGCACCAAAACAACGGGTATCCCCGTTCCGGGGGGGGGGAGGAGTACCCGGTCGAGGCCCTGTACCCTTGGGAACCGGGTAGGTGAACAGGGCGGAGAATTCCTCTCCCTCTGGCACCGGGCCCGTTCCTATGCTGAAAGAGCGCACGAGCAAAAGAGAAAAACCTGTGCTGCAATCTTCAGACAGCTTGCCTGCTTCCTATCTGCACCAAGGCAGACAAACAACTGGGGAGTTGAGGATAGATCTCTCCTAGTAGGCTCCTCAAAGTTGGTTGTCTGCCTCCTACTGGCTCCTGGCGGGATCTACTGTCCAGACTGGACGGCCAGGAGGATCCCCCGGGAGAATGACATGACGAGAGGGAGATTAACGGGAGGTGGGGGCAGAGGTAACCTGTACCCAGAAGGAATAGAAAGGAAGCTTGAATATGATGCGGCGAGGTTACTGTAAAATGAAAGTAGCTAAATTACTATACATAAAATAGCAGTTGTGCTATATATACTAGATTGCACCATACCGTGTCTTTGTCTCTAACAATCAAATGTGATAATTTAATAACACTATCTTACAGTAACGGGTTTTTAACGAAAAGTCAGTTTTAGTGATCTTGTCATGCATTTTTGGATATCAATAGGAAAAATACATACCTTTCAGTGCTCATACTTTTCCTTTCTCCATCCCTTTAAAAAAGAAAAAATGATTTAATAACTAATGGTTTGTTTTTTTTAGAGAATCTTTACTTTTAAGTTTCTAATAAGCATTTCATGATATAATTGTACTCTTTCCTATGGCTTTTCTATCTTAACGTTTATGAGAAACGTACACGCATGCATTTTCAAGAAAATGGAAAGCCATAGGAATTTTTCCTTCCCTCAGAAGTGAATATATCATAAACATAATAGTATGCTGCAGATCTATAATGGCTATATGACTCTTCATACAATTAGTCACTTGTAGGAACAGTCAGCTCAACCTAAAGCTAGAGGGAATTTGAGGATTTTAAAACAAATGCATTGCATACAGTCTCGCCACTGATTTAGTCAGCTACAGCCCCCAAAGTCTATTAAAACCATGAATGCATGCATGGTTTTATTACTAAAGACCAGAAAAATCCTACTTTCTGGTTATATGATACTCAATTGTTTTAAAGGCAGCCAACAACTTAAAAACAGAACGGAACTTGTGCCCTTTGTAGATATAAAAACCTTTTCCTTGCATTTTTTCTCTCATTTTTCTTTAAACCGATGCCCACCTACATTTGAGACTTAGTCAGAATTCAGGCTGGATGTTGTCATATTAGCTGTTCCTGTTCACACAGAGATTGCCTTACTTTCAAGCCTAGTTGTTTCATAAGATTGTATTTGTACACTTGCTCTTACTGAAAGGGACTGAGCTTTAACGCTGTTATTTGCCTGCTGTTAGCATAGACCAGAAATGGGAAATCTTTTCCCACACGGGCCACTTTAAAAATTAGTACAAGCTCTACAGGCTTGGAGAGAAGTTGGGGTGCTTAAGGGATGTGCTCATGATGGGGGGCGGGGGGAAGTGAGGGTCCAGATTATGGATCTACTATGCCATAAATCCATCCTTATTCTTGAGTGTATGCCCTCATATCCGCTCCCTTTCCCTGAGCTCCCTTTTTCAGTCCTTGAGGGCAGGGACTGGATCTATGGGCCAATTCAAAAACTAGAAAGGGGCCAAATTAAAAAAACACCTGCAACTCAGGTATGACCCATGAGCTGGAGGTTCTCCACTCCTGGCATAGACAAACTGACAGATGAACATACAGACCAGTTAACCCAGGTCTGATAGTCCACCAAATGCTATCTCACACTCCCAACAGAAAGGTTTTGGCTACAATCCTCAAACCACTTACTCTGGAGTGACCCCAGTGGATTTTATGAAGCTACTCTGTAGTATGTAGTATTTGTATTGCAGCCTTCCTGTGTTCTCTCTAGTGAATGACTTGTATAGTCTAATGGAAGAAAGTCAGATCCCATTCCTAAATTTGTATGCATGTTGTATGGAGACGGGACAGGTGTTTGGTGCCTGTTCTGATTATCACCTCCTGGGCAGATGGTGTGGTGGATCAGATGGTCAGGGGGCCCCCAGCCTGAAGCTGTTGTGAGGTCAGTTGTCAACAAATCAACAACTCTCCAGGAGTTGATCCTGGATTGTGCGGTCAACCTTGTGTGTATTACGGAGACCTGACTGGACAATGAGTTGGGGCCCATCTTGGCTGACCTAGTTCCAGTCGGGTATTCCGCCATGGCCGTAGGGATGGGTGGGGTGGGGTGTAGCCATTATTTTTAGGGAGGTGTGGTCCACTAGGAGGTATCTAGTGCAGTTGGAATCAGATTGTGAGGGACTCCATCTTGTGACGGATTTGGCAGGAGACAGATTGGGGATACTGCTTGTATACTGTGCACGTACCTGTACAGTGGCATCCCTACACACTCTGACGAAGCTGGTGTCAGAGGTGGTGTTGCAATCCCTGAAGACATTAGTGTTGGGGGATCTCAATATTCATGCTGACGTCAGTCTTGTCGGGGCAGAGCGTGAATTCATGGTCGTCATGGCAACCATGGATCTGTCTCAAGTGGTCATCGGCCCTACACATGATGGAGGACATACCCTAGACCTGATTTTCTGTACTGGCCTTGAGGCGGGGGATCTCTTGGTGGGGGAGGTGATAGCAAAGCCCTAACAATAAATCATTACCTCCTGCAGACCTACTTCTCAGCACATGTCTGCCCTCAGAAGGGTATGGAACCAGTTCAGTTGGTTCGCCCCTGGAGACTGACGGAACCAGAGAGGTTCCAGAACTCTCTTGGGAAGTTACCCTCTGACCCTGATGGCCGGCTGCTTGATGACCTCGTGACTTTTTGGAACAGTTTGCTACCTGTTGCTATCTGAGGCCACTGACTGGATGGCTCCTAGGCATCCGCGCTCTCGAGACGTTAGCATCACAAGCCTCCATGGTTCACGGATGGCCTGACATAGTTGAAGCAGGAAGGGTAGCAGTTAGACCGACAATGATGTCATTCTCGTGCTGAAGACAACAGATTGCGACAGAGTTAGCTTATGAACCTATGCCGTGGCTGTCAAGGCACCGAAAAAGGAGTTTTTTGCTTCCTTGATAGTGTCCGCGAAATCTTGTCCAGCAAAGCTTTTCTGGGTGGTGCGGGGGCTGGTCGGACCGACCTCCCTCCACCTGGAACCGGAAATATTGGTTACCCACCGTGACAGGCTTGTTAAGTATTTCGCGGAAAAAAATCGCTTGGATTCACCATGATTTTGACTTTGTGTTTTTGGCATTAGGAGAACCAAAGGTTGTGGAAGCCCCACCTTGTCTGGTTTTCTGGGATCAGTTTCAGGGGGTGTCGGCCATGGGGATGTCCTGGGAGCTCTTAGAGCCACCTTTTGTGAACTTGACCCGTGCCCCTCCTGGCTGGTTAAGGACAGCAGGGAAATATTGGGCCCTTTGCTGGCAGGTGTGGTCAAGGAGGCGGTGGTGTGGACCCTGCTCAAAAAACCATCACTTGACATTGACTCTCTCACCAGTTATTGGCCCATCTCTCCCTTTTTAGGGAATGTTATTGAACGGGTGGTGGCTCAGCAGCTGCAGGGGCATCTAGACCGCATTGGTTTTCTGGCTCTCTCACAGTCCGGTTTTCGTCCGGGTTATAGCACCGAGACTGCGCTTGTGGCTTTGGTCAATGACCTGCACCAGGAATTGGACCAGGGTCGATCAACCCTGTTGATTTTATTAGATGTCGGCTGCATTTGATACCGTTGACCATGAGATATTGGTGGCCTGCTTGCAGGACCGGGCCGGGGTGGGCGGGATCGTTCTTGAATGGTTCCACTCTTTCCTGGCCAGGAAAAATCAGAGTGGTGCTCGGGAACTGCTCATCAGTTCTCCGGGACCTCACATGTGGAGTCCAGCAAGGTTCTATTCAGTCTGTTCAACGTGTATATGCAGCCATTGGGTGAGGTCGTGAGGTGTTATGGGGTGTGGTGCCATCAGTATGCTGATGACACCCAGCTCTACCTCTCTTTTTCATCCGACCCAGATCCAGCAGTCTCGCTGCTTACCCCGTGTCCGGCAGCGGTGGGGGACTGGATGAGGGTGAGCCTACCGATGCTGAATCCTGACAAGACTGAGGTGATGCTGGTGGGTAAAGCGGTGCGTGTGGTGTCCCCCCTCATTGACAGGGTTCGCCTCTCGCTGGTTTCCCAGGTTTGGCAGCTCTGCCTGGATGTTCAGGTGGGGGCTGTGGTGAGAGGTGCATTTCGCCAATTACACCTGGTGCGTTCGCTTCGGCCGTATGTCTCAGACTCTGACCGTGCCACCATCATCTATGTTTTCATTACCTCTAGACTAGACTATTGCAACGCGCTCTACATGGGGCTACCCTTGGTGATGGTTCGGAGACTGAAGCCGGTGTAGAATTCGGCGGCCTGCCTTCTTACTGGGACGGGCCGCGGTGAGTACATTACACCAGTGTTTCATGCTCTGCACTGGCTGCCTATAGTCTTCCAACCCGATTCAAGGTGTTGGTTCTTACCTATAAAACCTTTAACGGCCTGGGCCCCACCTATCTGCAAGACTGCCTCACCCTCTGTGTTCTGGAACTTGCCTCTTTTCGTTTTTATTGTAAGACTTGGCTGTTCCACTGGGCCTTCAACAAGGGTGATGGGAGTGGAGGGGTTTTTATTTTGATTCTGTGGCACCCCCCTTTTGATATTTTGATGGTTTAGTGATTTATTGGTTTTTATAGTTTTGTATGTTTTAAAAATATTTTATACTTGTAAGCCACCTCGAGCTACTATATGTTGGAGAGGTGGGGTTAAAATATTGTAATTAAATAAAATAAATAAAATAAATATTTTCAAACATAGTTCACTGTGGACACAAATAATTGCCTGCATTATTTCTGCTTTTTGCTATGTTCAAATTCTTTCCTGTATTCTACCTAAAGTCAGAGCTTGCACAAGGAGGGGCAGAGGAGTTATCTTATGATGACCTATAAATAGAAGCAAAGGAACTATGAAATGTGTCTCCAAAATTCAGTCATTCAGCTCCTGATACAGATAGCATGCATGGTACATTCAAGCACTATACTCAGAGGTGAACACACCAACTTCACAATACAGCGCGAGGTAAACTCTCTCAAACTAAAGTGACTCGAACTTAAGTCTATCATGCAGATAGGGCGTTAGCCATACTGGGAATATCAAGTTTGGTATTCCCTTACTGTTATCAAGCTTGGTACTCTGCTTGAGAACCTCCAGAAGATTTCTGGTATGCTTACAGTGAGCGCAAACATTTTTTGAAGGGCAAAAGGATAAATTTATAACCAAGATTTCCTCGGTTCAAAATTAGCCTTTCAACTTAAACGGGTTAATAAAACCAATTTTTTAAACCATCTAAGGTCTTGGTCACCTAAGGCAATCACTGCTTGGCTCAACCACTGTGTATCGCTCAGATAATACCTGGACTTTCAAACTATGCTTAGTGCTTTGTAAGTTGTGCCAAGATGATTCTCTGCTCTAGTCCAAGGATGCAGCTACCGTGGAATGCAGGAGTTAATGTGAACATTTGCAGGAGTAATCACCCCAGAGTACTTTACTGCACAGTAAACTATCACAGCTATTTTGAATATTAGGGTAAATACGGCCTAACCAAAAATCCCTTCTGTAGCAGTGGGCCATTCACTCCTGCTGGAGTAGTGCCACCAAATCAGCACTGCAGGGAAAAGTCAGGGCCCTGTGTTCACTGTGTTAAAATGCAGTGAACATGGGTCCCTGAATATAGTTCACTTCCACTGCTACACCACACACACACAGTCCTATCCAGGCTTTGAAGCCTAAGTTAATAGAGTTACCCTTAGTACAGGTTATTTAAAGTTTGACCTCCAAGCCTCCCCAATAGCTAGCCCAGACCTTCAGCTAGGGTCTCCTCCAATCAAGCTTGGGTCCCCAAAGTAGTTAATATAATATAAGCCCCAGCTGACTGCAACTAGGTCAAATCCCACCTGACCTCTGTGGCCTCCATTAGACTTTCTCCCTGCCTGGCTTCCATCGTCCTAGCAGAACCAGGCTTTTACTTTCAGCCCAGCTTTGGGAGGCCTTATAAATCCTACTGTCAGGGTTCAGTGGTTGGGGAGGAGAGGTCTGCGGGCATGCTGGTGCTTCCGGGGGACCCGCCCCCACAGGCGCCACACGTCCACACCGCCAGGCACGCCCCTGTCCCTGTTGCCAGCGGGGAACCACGAGCGCACGCACAGTGACACAGCGTCTGGGGGTAACCAGGCAACCGGGGGCCCCCTGAGCATGTGCAACCCAAACCCAGAAGCAGAGCCGTGTTGCTCTGCATGTTTGCTGGCGAAGTTAAGGGGCATTGCTATTTAAACCCTGCAGAGGCAACACTCATTGCTAGTGATCAGACCTTGTGCCACGAGACCGGCCCTTGAGCGTGTTGTGCGAGAGCCTGGTGAAGTGCAAGCTAGACTGCGAGTGACATAGTGAAGGTGAGGTGAGTGTGTGACGTGTTATAGAGAGCGCTTGATGTGCGAGAGTCCGTTTTCCTGGAACCCTAATTTCCGCATCCCCTATCCCAGCGTGAATGTCCTGTACCATCCAGAGTTCTCTGTCCTCTGGGTCCCGGGCTCCCTACTCCTTTACTCTGTGTCCTCACTCCCTCTCCTTTCCCTGTTGCATGTGGGTGAGTGGGAAGCCTAGTGTGGGCACCGTGTCGTTCCCCAGTCCCAGTGATGATCTTCGGCTTGGGACTGCTCTCGTAGCTCGTTCCCTTCGCCATCATAAGACCTTGAGGGACCTCTTTGAACACCACATGTGCCCTCGCGACTGGGGTACGTCTGTGCTCCCCCCTGTAGTAGTCCCTCACTCTCCTAAAACCTGCCTGGCACAGAGCTCTCAGCAAGCTCCTGCTTCCAGCCTCCTCCCCTCTGGACTCCCTCCGCAGATCGTTCCCAGTCTCTTTATAGGCAAGCTGAGGCTTTTACAGCTGTAGCCTCTTGGCTGACCTACTTAGTATCTTCTCTTGTTTGAGCCTATAAAGGGCCAGTGCCTGGCGAAAGCCCAGTTTGTTTGTTCTGGCAGTATCCGGCCAGGACTCATCCCAGTTTCTGGATTTGATTTTGACAGGATCCCTGTGGGATGATCACGGCTTCCATTCCCAATAGCTAAAAATTCATGCTTTTGTGCTGACCATTTTTTTAGTTTGTCAGTCATGATATAAAGTCTTCCAAGATCTACACTTCTAAAAATAGGCAGAATTTTGTTTAATTGAAAAACTTTTCAAGATTTCTTTATCATACAGAAACAAAAAAAGTGCACATCCCATTTTATCCTTTGTAGATCCTCTTCAGAGATCTAAGCAAGGTTTATCTTATACTTCTTAGAAAAAACATCAGATATATTAAGCATCTTATTCCAAGCTTCATTATTGATAATTTACACTTATACTGTGTCTTACACAGTGAGAGGAAGCCAAGTTTTTTTTACAAATTACATACTGTTAAGACAGCTGTTTTTCTTTTTGACTACACATGATTTATTCTTCAAAATCTTACCAGAAGGATTTCCCATTCTGCTACAGTCCAAAGTAGTAGTGGTAAGAAGAAAAGCAAGAGTATTACAGATGAAAAGAAAGGATTTCCAAATCCTTGCCTAGGCTAACTTGTGTTCTAGGTAACTCAACATCAATAGCCTGGCAAAACATTCAGGTATGTTTTAAAGACCAACAAGAGGATACACAATTACATTAAAGGACAGGCGTGTATGAAAGAGGTAGTAAGTAAGCAGATATTGGGCCTGCTGACCAATCTTCTATAATAATAATTTTATTGTTTACGCCTTAGCCATAACAAAATTTGAATAGGAATTGAACAATAAAATTTCATGAATGGACCGTATGTAACACAAAACACAAATGTAAAATATAAAATACAAACACCAATTCGTACACATTGAAATTCCATAGACCGCATGCCATAGTCAGAGGTAAGAAATACCTTGCATTAAGTGGCAGCTTGCCCTTCACGGGGGTTATGGCGCCAGCACTTGTCCCCTGGCAAGGCAGCCCCTACACAGTATATACAGGCAGTGCCCCCAATAATTTGGAGACAGCTTACCCTTCACGGGGGTTATGGCACCAACACTTGTCCCGTCAGGACGTCCCCTGAACAATGTATACAGTCGGCATCATCCCACAGGCTTTACCTCCAGGAATTTTAGAAGTCGGCTTACCCTTCACGGGGGTTATGGTGCCAGCATTTGTCCCCTGAAGAAAGCAATCTTCTGTTTGTTCAGCACATGGAAGCACACCAGTGCTTTACAGCCAGAGGACAACAGTGACTGTATTTACTCTGGCTCTCATTTAGAGTTCTTCAGGGATCTATTTTGAACCCGTTTCATTTAATATATTTATAGCTGACCTTGGTGTGGGACATAAGAGTGTGCTAACGAAGTTTGCTGATGATACCAAGTTGGGAGGAATTGCCAATGCAGAGGATGACCGGAAAATTATACAGGATGATCTGGATGGCCTCATGGATTGGAGCATTAGGAATGGGATGAAATTTAATGGTGTAAAGTGCAATTTTATGCATTTTGGGTTTAATAATAAGAATTTTAATTACCAGCTAGGAACTCATCAATTGGAAACAACAGAGGAGGAAAGGAACTTCGTGGGTTATAACTGATCATAAAGTTACCATGAGTTGTCAATGTGATGCAGTTGTAAAAAAGGCAAATCCTATCCTGGGATGTATTAGGCGTGGCACTGCCAGCAGGGATAGGGACTACTGTTGCCTCTGTATAGGGCTCTGGTAAGACCACATCTGGAGTACTGTGTTCAGTTCTGGTCACCCATGTTTAACAAGGATGAACTTAAACTTTGACTCAGCCCTTTCTTTTAAACCCTACATTGACTCTGTTGCTAAATCCTGTCGCTTCTCCCTCCATAACATTGCTAAGATTCGCCCTTTTCTCTCTGTCTCGTCTGCCAAAACTCTTGTTCATGCTCTGGTCATCTCTCGCCTCGATTACTGTAACCTCCTTCTCACTGGCCTTCCCCGGTCTCACCTTTCTCCCCTCATCTCTGTCCAAAACTCTGCTGCCAGGGTCATCTACCTCGCCAGTCGCTTCGACCATGTGCAGCCCCTCCTCTCTTCGCTTCACTGGCTTCCCCTTCCTGAACGAATCCTGCACAAGCTCCTAGTCTTCACCTATAAAGCTCTTCACAACCTTGCTCCCCCCTACCTCTCTGCACTTATCGCCCTCCATACTCCAGCCCGTGCACTTCGCTCCTCCTCTGTCCCTTCTCTCACCCTTCCACGCCTTCCCTGCTCCCCTAAGCGCCTTCGTCCCTTCTCACTTGCTGCCCCCCATGCCTGGAACTCCCTCCCTGTCCACATCCGCCTTGCCCCCTCCCTTCATACCTTCAAATCTCTCCTTAAAACTCACCTCTTTCGCTCTGCTCTGTCTGACTCTTTATCCTGCTGAGCCACTATTCCTATACCTACGATCGGTTTACCCTTATCCTTGCAACATGGACCTGCCTGCTGCCATTCTCATTGTAACCAAGCCAAGTACGTGCACTTGAGACCTCGCATCTTCATGAATGTTAGACCCCTTGTCTCTCCCTCTCTTCCCCTTCCTAGGTCTCTCCCCCAGGTCCTGTCTCTCAGATTGTAAGCCCTAGGGGCAGAGACCGTGTCTATTTTATTACTTTGTAAAGTGCCAGGTACACTGCTGGCGCTATATAAATGTTTGTTGTTAATAATAATAATAATAATAATAATAATAATAAACTAGAACAACTGCAACGCAGAGTTACCAGGATGATTAGACGGTTGGAGGACTTACCCTATGAGATGAGGGTGAAAGAGTTTGGCTTATTTAGCCTATCAAAAAGAAGGCTGAGGGAAGATATGATTACATTGTATAAATATATATTTTATTTATTTTATTATATTTGTATGCCGCCCCCCATGCCCACGGCATCTCGGGGCGGCTTCCAACAATATAAAATAATTAATAAAACATAAAAGATCCACAATATCATTAAAACAATTTTAAAACACCCCCCTACAAAAATTCAACCCACCCTCCCCTCCCCACCTCCGAAGGCCTGGGAGAACAGCCATGTCTTACAGGCCCGATGGAAGGCCATTAGACTCGGGGCCAGCCATGCTTCCTCTGGGAGGGAGTTCCACAACTGGGGCCCAACCACCGAGAACGCCCTCTCCATTGTAGCCCCCCGCTTTAAGCAAGGGAGCTCCAAGAGGGCGCCCCCGGTGGACCGAAGGGTCTGTCCTGAGTCGCGGAGGGTGAGGCGGTCCCTGAGGTATTCAGGTCCAAGACCGTATAGGGCCTTATAGATCAAAGTCAAAACCTTGAACCTTGCTCAGCACGTTACTGGCAGCCTGTGCAGTGCACGGAGCACCGGTGTTATGTGCTCTCGTAGGCCCGTCCCTGTTAGAAGACAGGCCGCTGCATTCTGCACTAGCTGCAACCTCCGAGCCAACGCCAAGGGAAGCCCCATGTAGAGCGCATTACAGTAGTCCAGCTTCGAGGTGATGAAGGCATGGATCAAAGCGGCCAGGTCGGGTCTGGAGATGTACGGGCGCAGCCTCCGCACCAGATACAGCTGGCGGAACGCCGCCTTCATCACCATATCCAACTGCTGATCTAGACGGAGACCAGCATCCAATAACACCCCCAGACTCCGAACCTGCTGGGCCATGGACGGGCATACCCCCTCCACAAGAGGGGGCAACATCCCCTGCTCAGCCTACCACCATCACCTCCGCCTTATCGGGGTTAAGTTTCAGTCTGCTCTGCCATAGCCAGCTCGCCACGGCCTCCAAACACTGAGATAGCATGGAGACAGCAGGGCCTGGGTCGGTTGAAAAAGAGAGGTAGAGTTGGGTGTCATCAGCATATTGGTGGCAATGCACACCAAACCCTCTCACGATCTCCCCCAAGGGCTGCATATATAAAACAGTAAAGGAGACAGGATTGGACCTTGCGGAACGCCACAGTCCAGGACCCGGGGGCTAGATGTTTCTGCCCCCAGGACAACCTGCTGGGTCCTCCCCGAGAGGAATGACTGGAACCACCCAAGGGTGATACCACCCAGACCCCCCAGGTCACGCAGCTGTCTCAGCAGCAGTCCATGATCCACTGTATCAAACGCGGCCGAGAAATCTAGCAGGGCCAGTAGTGTCAAACGTCCTGCATCTATCTCCCAGCGGAGATCATCTACCAAGGACACCAACGCCGTCTCCATACCATGGCCAGGCCGAAACTCTGATTGAAAAGGGTCGAGAAAATCGGTGCTGTCTAGGTGAGCCTGGAGCTACAAGGCCACCCACCGCCCGTTCAATAACCTTCCCTAAAAAGGGAAGGTTAGAGACGGGTCGGTGGGAGGGGAGTTAACGCAATAGACGGGGAAGATTTGTTCAAACTAAAAAGGAGTGTGGGTACAAGAACTAATGGATACAAGCTGGTTATCAATAAGTTTAGGCTGGAAATTAGAAGGTTTTTAACAATTAGAGCAGTGAATTACTGGAATAAGCTTCATGGGGCAGTTGTGGGACCAAGAATCTGAATAGCTTCAAAATGGAGTTGGATAAATTTATGGCAGTGGTCTGCCATATTTGGTATTTCATTCATTCATTTCATTCATTCATTTCATTTATTAGATTTCTATACCACCCCATCCTGCACAGCAGCTCGGGGCGGTTAACAACAATAAAAAAAAATAAAATAAAAAAAAAATAAAAAAATTTGATGTTGCAGGACAAGGTGGTGGTGTGTTTTTTCTCCAGCAATACATGTTTGGGTCCCCCCACTTTCCTCCTGTAGCATCAAAGTAGTCTGCAGCTGGAGGTGGAACTGTTGAGGTATTCTGAAGCCGGGGTACTATATTGTATATCAGGTGCCTTACTGATGGGGCCTGTGCTCACGCTCAGGGTCTAACTGATCGCCATATTTGGGGTCAGGAAGTAATCTTCCCTCTGGGTAGATTGGCAGTTGACTCTGAAGGTTTTTCACCTTCTCCTGCAGCATGGGTGTGGCTCACCTGTTTGGGGTATCTGGATTCTCTTGTTCTAAAATTTCCTGTTATTTCAGGCATCGGTGTGCTCTGGTTGGTCCCAGTCTACTTGTAGCTATTGGTGGGATTTCTCTGTGCAGATGGCTGGGGTGGGGCAGCAGGTCCTGCAGGGGGCTGGACTAGATGGCTCTTGAGGTCCCTTCCAGCCTTGTGACTCTTTCCCATTAGCAGTCTAGCAATGCCATACCTAGATACCATGATATACCATGTCAATAGGAACTGGTTTTGCCTCAAAAACTTGAGTCATCACTAATACTTTCAATTTGAAATGGATAAAATTCTTAAAAGCATCTAAATAGCTACGGCTAGAGCTGAAATGAGCAGTAATCAACCCAATAAGAATGCTGAAGAGCTGTGCTGAGCCCACCACTTCCCTTCAGCTCTCCCCCCTCCCATCTGGAAAGCTCTTCAGCATTCTATTGGGTGCTGACTCCTGCTAGCCAAGAGAATGCTGAAGATGTTTTCTGGGTCTGCCCCCTCCATCCTGCTCTCCCCCCTCTCATCTGGAAAGGACTTCCAGATGAGAGGGGGGAGAGCTCAGCACAGCTTTTCAGCATTCTATTGGCTGTGGACTCCTGCTAGCCAAGAGAATGCTGAAGATGTCTGCTGTGTCTGCCCCCTCCCTCCTGCTCTCCCCTCTCCTATTCCTGGTAATTCTCTATTGGGCCAAAGGAACTCCCCACTGAGACTGCTCATGACCCTGGGCTCTGACCCCCGAGCTGCCAGTCCCAGACAAGGTAGCAGAGCTGGGGAGGAGACAGTATGGTTTCCTCCTCCGCTTCAGCTTTCTTTTAAAGCAACAAAGACTTATGAACCAAAGTTCCATTGACCTAAGTCACGTAGGGTAAAAGTTTTCAAAACTGACTGTGTTTTTTGTATTAAGGTTATAGTCAACACTACTGAACAGTAAAGGGCATATGATGACGTTAAAGCAACACTTCTAAAGGTCTCTTGTCAGGCTAAAAACTTATGTTTAGGATTAGTTATGTTGATGACTCTTCAATGACATAACCCATTTTAGTATTTATGAAGCTACTCTATACAACAAGTTACATAGCTTTCTCAACCGGATATCATACATTTTAATGTGTGCTTCCTAACTCAACTTCCAAGATACTTTAGACTTCATAAATCAGAGAAGGATTTAAGTTTAAATAAGCTTTATGGCCATTACATTCAAAGTGTTCAGCATTAACTGTCATTCCAAAATCATACTTTGCATACATTAAAAATGGCTACACTTTTTATAAAAGTAAATATTTGGTACAACAACAAAGCTGGTGTGACTTAACAGGATAATACTAATAGTCATTATTTTACTGCCTCCTGCAAAAACTGCCAGAATTTTTTATGTCAATGTCAAACCTAGCAAATGTGTCACAACTAACATTGTTTAGAATACTGTTACAGTACTGGTCTCGGAGCATGAGAAGCAAAGTAGATAAGGCAAATTCTTTTAATGAACCAACTTCTGTTGAGTTTAAGCTTTCAAGCTCCACAAAAATGTTCTATGGAGCTTGAAAGCATACACAAACTTACCAAGAGAAGCCGGTCAATTAAAAGATATTACCTTATTCATTTTGCCTATCTAAGATATTTACAAAGTGTCTAGCAAGATTGTGATTGCCATGTTGGTCCCCCCCAAAATGTAAAAGAGGAAGACGAAGCAGTTTAGATTATACCTTTTTTTGGACAAACTTCTGTTGGTGAGAGTAAGCAAACATTCAGGCCACACTGGGCCTTTCCTCGGGTTGGCAGTTACTTGCTACCAGCCTGAGAGAAGGCCCTAGGCAGCCTGAACATGTGCTTATCCTCACCAAGAGAAGTCAGTCCAATAACAAGTATCATCTGAACTACTTTGTCTTCCTATGTTACCATTTACAAAGATTAACCAACATACTTGGAGAAATATTTAGCAAAATATAAAATTAACATAAATATAAAATATAAAATACACCACCACCACCACCCACCCACACACCAAGACATACCTTTCCAAGTGAGTTGAGCCCAAACCAAGCGAGATATCCAGGAAATTATGCCAAGATGTTTCAGAGAAAAGAAGAGAAAGCATTGCCCTCTGCTGGTAAAGTTCTGTGCAAGTCTCAATTCCAAGAGCTTTTAACATTTTCTCTGTTACTTTTCCTATACCAGGTATCTGAAGAAGAGTTCATGTGTCAAAGTCAGAAACTAACTACTTTGAATCAACATTTAATGTTCAACCACAATTCAGTCCAAGCACAATTTTACAACTAGTCTGGGACTAAGGAATGAAATTTCCTTTGTTGTTATAATTCTGTTTGTTGTTGCAATTGCGCCCAAGGACAATCCGAGAACAGATTACCATGGTGCTAGGCACTCCAAGAACAAAATATCAGTCTCTACCTCAAAGAGTTTACCATTTAAATAGACAAAACACTAGATAGATAGAGAGAAAGGATAGAACTACAGAGTGAGCAAGGTGATGGCAGTATTTCTGATGTTAGTTCCATGACTTATTGAGGGGTTGGCAGTGGGGTAGAGGTAATGGTATTTTTATTGCTTAAAATGTTTAACAATGGAAATTTTATTAGGAGTGTGCTGGCTAAATGTAAATACAGTTGGGAATTGGGGACATAAGATGGTGAGAGAAGAATGAGGGAAAGGCAGAGGAGAGGAGGCAGAGGATAAACGATCTATTTAAAAAACACTAGAACACTTATAAGGAACATCCACCCACCCACCCACCACAGAATACTAAATTGAATGGTTTTCTGACCTTCCTAATGGGCAGGTCTTTCATGAAGTCCATCACAGCTTTTCTCTCTGGGGGAAGGCTGTATTGTCCATTAGGTTTATTCTGATCACTGCACATTTTTGCCAACATTGTGTTTGGAGCAATACCTTAAAAACACAACAAATTTCAACCTCAAGTCACAATCTCTCAATTTTAAAGATGCAAGATTAATTATCCTATATGTGGCAAAGACAAAACAAGAACAGAAAAGAGAAGACATGTAAAAACAAGTCTCAATCAGTTCTGGTCATTTAAGGTTCAGTGGCACTTGTTTTTCCAGAACAAGAGGAGCTGCTGTGTTGTATCTTACCAAGTGAAGTAGTGGAAACTCTGATTATAACAAACTTCATACACCAAGTTAAATGTCCATGTTGTTTGGGGATACTTCAAGAGGAAAGGTAAAATATTAAATGCAATATATATTTAATAACGAGGGGATTCTTTTCTTCAAAAACAAAATTTTCTAGTACCTCAGACACAGTTAAGAACATAAGTAATGTGATACTGAGTCAGACCAATAGTCCATCAAGCCTAGCATCCTGTCCTCCAACAGTGGCCAATATCAATCACACAGAAGAACCAATAGTCATAATGGGCAATCCATTCCCCGTTGTTTGCTCCCAGCTTCCAACAGTGAGAAATTCATCCCGTAAGCTACTTGGTTAATAGCCATTAATGGACCTATTCTCTAAGAACTTATCCAGTTCTTTTTTAAACCCAGCTATACTACTGGCCTTGACAACGTCCTCTAACAACTAATTCCATAAGTTAATTATGCTTTGAGTGAAAAAGCACTTCCTTTTGTTTTAAATCTGCCGGCAACTAGTTTAATGGAGTGTCCCCGAGTTCTAGTACTATTTGAGAGGGTAAATAACCGTTCCCTATCTACTCGTTCCATACCACTCAAGTTTTTATAAACCTCTATCATGTCCCCTCTCAGTCTTCTCTTCTCTAAGCTGAAGAGGCCCAGCTTGTCAAGCCTCTCTTTGTATGGAAGCCGTTCCACACCCTTTATCATTCTCGTTGCCCTTCTCTGTAACTTTTCTAGTTCAGCTATGTCTTTTTTGAGATGGGGCAACCAGAACCGCACACAATATTCCAGGTGCGGCCGCACCATCGATTTCTACAGAGACATTATGACATCCTCAGTTTTATTCTCTATCCCTTTGCGAATAACTCCTAACATTTTGTTTGCTTTTTTGACTGCTGCTGTACGCTGGGCTGAGGATTTCAGTGTATTGTCCGCAATCACTCCCAGATCCTTTTCCTGAGTGGTAACTCCTAGCTTAGTACCCAAGCACTGTGTACTCATAGTTTGGATTATTTTTCCCCATGTGCATCACTGTGCACTTGTGCACCTTAAATCTCATCTGCCATTTAGATGTCCAGACACACAGCCTCGTAAGATCCTGTTGCAGTTCTTCACAGTCTGCTTGATTTTTAACTACCTTGAATAACTTGGTGTCGTCTGCAAATTTGATCACCTCACTCTTGACACTCTTCATTAAACAGCACTGGTCCCACTGATCCCTGGGGCACACCACTTTTTACATCGCTTCATTGTGAAAACGGACCATTCAGTCCTACTCTTTGCTTTCTAGCCTTTAACCAGTTACCGATCCATAGTAAGACACTACCTCCTATTCCATGACTTTTTAATTTTCTCAAGAGTTATGTGGGACCTTATCAAATGCTTTCTGGAAATCCAGGTATACTATATCTACCAGGTCTCCCTTGTCCACATGCTTATTTACACCCTCAAAGTATTCCAACAGATTAGTGAGGCATGACTTACCTTTGCTAAATCCATGTTGACTCTTGCCCATTAAGTCATGTTTATCAACATACCTAGTGATTCTATTCTTAATGAGCAGCAGTTGGTTCACTTACCTCGTGAATTGCTCTTCTGTATCTTCCAAAGACCGGGTGTTGTCCACCACAGGGTGATCTCCCTCATGGCCACTAGAAGGCAGAAAACTTTCAACTGGGCATGCTCAAGGGTGATCACGCCCTCCATCTCCAGTTTTAACAAAGTCCTCAAGAAGATGAGCCTGAGAGTAGGAATAAAACAACAACCCTACCCTACCACTATACTACCTGTAACTGGCTACGTAACTGAATTTATCCAACTGGGTAAATGAAACCAATCTAAATAAATACTGAAGGTAAGGTGTACCAATTGGGAACGCCTACCCAAACTAATCCAGATGAACCAGCTCAATTAACATCCCCAGTAGTGTCCAGAATGGGAAAATAGTGTCCTGTTGTACAAATTTAGAACGGGTGAGGCTAACACCCAGCCTTCGGAAGATACAGAAGAGCAATTCACAAGGTAAGTGAACCAATTGCTCGTTCTATATCTTTCTCCAGGCCGGTTGTTGTCCACTATGGGGAAGTAACAAAGCAGTGGTTCCCTTATTAAACAGGGTGGGAATCTAAATTTTGTAAGTTGAAGGAGGACTCAATCCAGGACCACCCTGGAGGATCTTCCTGCCAAAGGCAGCCTCAGCTGAATCCAAAATATCGATTTTGTAATGCCTGGTGAAGGTATGTACATTGTTCCAGGTAGTTGCCCTACATATCTCACTATAGGGAGCCCTCGAACGGAAGGCCCAGGTAGTGGCCGCACTCCTATTGGAGTGCAGCAGCATTCTCCGAGGGGGAGGAAAGTCGGCCGCCCTGTAGACTTCCATGACGCAGGTGGAGATCCATTTAGCTAAGACTGCCTTAGAAGCCTTCCTTCCCCTTCTCCTGGGGTCATAGCACACAAAAAGTGCTAACGATTAACTAAATGACTCTGTCTTGTTTAAATAGATTTTGAGGGCCCTCCGCACATCTAAGGTGTGCCATAACCTTTCTAATCTATGGCTGGGCCTAGGGTAAAAGGAGGGAAAAATGACATCCTGTTCTCTCTCTATGGATCCTCATGAATGTCGCATCCCTTGTCTCTCACTCTGTTCCCCCGTCCCTGCCTCCAGATTGTAAGCCCTCGGGCAGGGACTGTGTCTCTCTTATTCTTTGTAAAGCGCCAGGTACATTGCTGGCGTTATATAAATGCTCATAATAATAATAATAATTGTAAATTTACTTTGGGTATGAAGGAGGGGTCAAGGCGTAGGACCACCGATTCCTTCTTGAACGTGCACAGAGAAGGGTCAATGGACAGGGCCATTAGCTCAGATACTCGGCGTGTCGAAGTAATAGTGATTAGAGAGGCTAACTTAATGGAAAGGAAATAATTGGATACCTCCCTAAGGGGTTCAAAGGGGGCCCCAGTGAGAGATTTAAGGACTATATTAAGATTCCATGATGGGTCCCCTGTGCACCACCGGAGGAGAGATCTACCTAGCTGCTTTCAAGAATTTTCTAGTGTGAGGGGCAATTCTAGTGTCTTAATACCCCATGGGTGCTATCTAGGGTTGTCACCTATCGGGAGAGGGTGTTAGGTCTTAACTCTTTATCAAGTCCCTCTTGCAAAAACTGTAGAATGTGAGAGATCTTGGGGTTCTTCGGGTCTATTTTGGCTTTGGAGCACCAGTTAAGGATTCTCAACATACACTGGTATATTCTACTGGTGGATTTTCATCTGGAGACCTGTAAGATGCATAACACCAGCTCGGACTACCCAAAGCTCGTAAGAGCTAGAGCTTCAAGATGGGTGCAGGTGTAGGCGGGCCCAGCGTAGGTGGTGAATGCACGATACCATGAGATCTTGCAGGGATGCCATGGTGGTCAACAGGGCCACTCTCCTGAGGCTGAACTCCCTTATAAGGGTTCTGATTTTCTGTTGGCGCTGGTGAGAGATGAATATCTCAATCTCTGCCTGTATCGAGAATGACTCCTAAGTGTTCGAGTCGTTGTGCGGGTTCGAGGTGGTTCTTTTCATGGTTGATTAGAAAGCCATGCCTTTCTAGGTGGTGAATGGTAGTCTTCAGGTGACGCAGAGCTGTTTCCCGACTTGATGCGCGGATGAGGCTGTTGTCCAAGGATGGGTATATTGCGATCCCACTGGTTCTGAGATTCGCAATCAGGAAAATAGGGCAATTGGGATTCTTATCTGTGAATTGCCCTTCTGTAGCCTTCCAGGGAGCTTATTCGGACCCAGGGAGCGTTCTCCCCCACGACCACTAGGAGGCAGCACAGATTTTCGACTGGGCATGCGTAGGGAGAGTGCGCCCTCGCTTCCCCAGGAATACCCCAGCCGATGAACTGGAGCTGAAATAACAAAAGAACAACCTTCCTCGAAACTTTGGAGTTAACACAACATAGTCCCCCAACTGGGGCTAAACCACTCTTAACTTTAACAGATTACAAAATTAACAGCTCGGGCGGGCTGAATAAACTCCCTGGAAGGCTACAGAAGGGCAATTCACAGGTAAGAATCCCAATTGCTCTTTCTATAGCCTTCGGTCCGTTTATTCGGACCCAGGGAGGTCACAGAGCAGTAATGTTTATTCGGAAGGGGAGGAACAGCCTAGTTTAATTAGTTCCCATAACCCCTTGGAGGATGCGTCTTCCAAAGGCGGCCTCTGCAGGTTGCTGTAAATCAATTTTATAGTGCCTAGTAAAGGTATGTAGGCTTTTCCAGGTAGCTGCCTTGCAAATTTCAGTTAAAGGGGCCCTGGACAGGAAGGCCGAATTGGTAGCCGCACTTCAAGTGGAGTGGGCCAGAATCGGGTTAGGAGGCTGTAGCCCGGAGGCCTTATATGCCTCAGCAATACAGGACGAGATCCAGCCAGCTATGACTGATTTTGACACCTTTTTGCCCCTGTGACGAGGAAAAACTGACTGACGGGCTAGGGAGGCGGCCGCTGCATCCACCTTTGGTGGCTTGAAGATAGGGTTACTCTGCTTAGTAAAGTAGTACAGCGCCTGCTGGGTTTTAGACAGCTTAGCCACTTTAGTGGGTTGCTTCCATTGGGCTCTAATAATTTTTTCAAAGGCCCGGTCCAGCACAACTCCTTTCTTGCCCCTATTGAGTTTTGGAATGTATTCCCTATCAGAGTCCTCCTCTGAGGAGGAGGAATCAGACTCACCCTTCTTGCGAGAGCTTGGGGTGATACGTAGCACCCTTTGGGCTCTCTTCAGCAGCTTATGTCCCTGATCAGAAGGGAGCTCCCTGCCCACCTCCTTATGGCCTGATCCCAGGACATCCTCCCACTCAGGGGCATCCTGTTCCTCCCCTGGCGAGGAATGATCTTCTTCCATTTCAGAGCCCTCTGATGTCGAAGGTCTAGGAGGAGGAGATTTCTCCTTGCCCTGGGATCTGCGCTTCTTGCGCAAGGGCTGCAGGGGGGCTTCTGAATGATCTGAGGAGGAGGAGTCTCCCAACTCTCCTTCCTCAGAAGGGACATCCCCCTGCTTACTGCCAGACAAGAACCCCAAAAGGTCACGGAGGGAAGGGCCCTGTGGTTTTGGAGGGGCTTTTTGCTTCCCCTTACTAGCCTTCTTAGAGGCTCCCTTAAATGCGGCCTTGGGGGGAGGGGACTTCTGTTTCTGGGCCCTCCGTTGATTGCTCTCAATATGGGCCAAAACTCCCATCATAGACGGCAGAGCGCTCATCTGGAGTCTATGAAACTCCTCTGCTGTGTTAGTCCCTCTTACTTGCGAGGAGGCAGAGGATTCTGCCTCCTCCATTTCCTCTGCTGGAATGGTGGGGCACCCTTCCCCTTCCTAGCCGCGTGGCTCCTCTGCTTGCCTCGCGGGGGCCGCGGCCTGGGCCTGGTGCTCCCTCGTAGTGCTTACCGGCCCAGCGTTGGAGTTGCGGCTCGCTGCGCAGCGGGCATCGGCTCTGCGGATCTTGCCAGTCTCAGCCATGTCCGACTGGCCAAAAGGGTCGTGCGTACCCCGCTGGGGTTGAACGCCACAAGCTGGGTCCCCGGGCCGTACCAACAGGCCGGCACCGGAACGAGGCGAGCAGCCCTCCTTTAAATTCAAAGGACTGTGAGAAGTCCCGTTCCTGCTTGAGATTGCAGGCTGATCTGTACCTAAGTACTAGCCCTCCCCCCCCCCGTCTCAGAAGGAGAGCAAGGGAGGCGCGAAAGTCCGATGGGGGTGCAGAGCCCCCGCGCTGCACTACCTAATAGTTCAGAGGCAGACTTTCGACTGGGGAAGCGAGGGCGCGCTCTTCCTACGCATGCCCAGTCGAAAGTCTGTGCTGCCTCCTAGTGGTCGTGGGGGAGAACGCTCCTTGGGTCCAAATAAACGGACCGAAGGCTATAGAAGAGAATTTTTGTGAATGTTCTGGGGGCCATCCCAAGGCTGAATAGCAGTGTCTTGTATTGTCGGTGCCTGGAATGATACTGGAAGTGGAGCCATTGTCTGTGCTTTGGGCGTATGAGCACATGTAGGTAGGCCTCCCGGAAGTCCAGAGAGACCATCCAGAGTCCCGGGGTGAGGGACAAGCAGATGGAATTCAGGGTTTCCATTTTGAATTTCTGCACTTTCACTGCCTTGTTTAATCTTTTCAGGTCCAGGACCGCTCTCCAGGAGCCCAATTTCTTCTTTATGAGAAAGAGGATTAAAGTCCCTTCCTGTGTTTCGGAGTGGGTACTGGTTCTATTGCCCCTGTCTCTGCTAGTCTGTGGATCTCTAGGCTCATCGCCTTGTGTTTGTTTGGGTTTCGTGACATTGGAGATACACGAAAGAAGCTCCTGGGAGGGTGCTTGAATTCAATCGCGTATCCCTGGGACATGGTCTCTAGTAACCATGTATCCGATGTAACGCTTTCCCACCTTTTTGCAAATAGGGTCAGATGTCCTCCAAGGGGTGGGTCGAGCTGAGGATAAGAACTGGAGTAGGCACGCGTCCTATTTTCCGGTCTGGTTTCCCTGTCCGGGCATAGATCATGGCATGTAGGGCATTCTGCCATGGTTGCCTCGTCCGCTTCCTCCTCTGTGGCGTGAGGAGTTGTATTTGGAGATCCTTCCGGGAGGACCTCTCCTGTTGGTGGTGTGTGAGTGAAAGGGACCAAAAAAACAATTTTGTAGGAATTAAACTGTTGCAATGTTTGTTTCTTTTCTTTACTTGAGGCATCTACCAGGAGCTGGTCTAGCGAGGCTCCAAACAGTCTCTCCCCCTTAAATGGCCTGTTTACTAAGAGATTTTTTGCGTGTGAGTTGGCCTTCCATGATCTCAGCCAGAGGCAGCAGCAAGCAGTGATGTTGGTTGCCTGGGAGCCCCCATCTGAGTCCCCCTGCTCCTCCTCTTCCTACTCAGCTACAAGGGCTTGGGGAGTTCCAGTCCTGGGTCTCTTGGGAGGGGGACTGTCCTCTGTTCCTGAGAAGGCAATTTCTCCCCCCTCCTCTTCCACACTGAAGAATTCCTCACCCTCCAAGGAGGAACCTATGTGGTCTCTAAGACAGCTCTATTTTGAGGGCCTCTCCTGGGTTTTTGTGGAGGCCAGGTTTTTGCCCTTGGTAGAGGTCTTAGATTTGCCCTTAAAAACTTGCTTGGTTTCATTCCTGGGAGCTGGGGCATTTGGGGGGCATTTTGCGGGGGGGGGGGGGAGGCGTTTGGATGGTTCTTTCCTGTCCTCTAGCCTTTTGACGGATTGGAGAATGGAATTGAGGGTTTCAAATTGGAGTTTCTCTACTGGGATAAGGGAGGGGGCCCTGCTTACTTGTTGGGTGTCCTCGCCCTCTTCCTGATTTTCCTGCGTCTTCTCCCTGCTCTCCTCCTCCGCGGCGCAGGCCGGCTCCTCTGTGTTGTGCCTGTACATGTTTGGTGCGCTTTTCAATGTCGGCCAATCCGAGGCCACTGCTGTGGCTCCGGTCAGGGTCTAGTTTTTGCTGGCGGGCCCTAATGATGCTGGTGCCGTGGCAGGCTTACGTCAAGCGATAGGGGGTGCCTGTCTGGGACTCGCTTTACGTCCGCCCTTCCCTCCAGCCATGCCCGCAGGGACGGATTGGCAGGGGAAAGAGGATCCCACTTCAAAACCCCGGGCAGGGATCATGTAGGAGCCGGTGGCGCTGGCTGTTGATTTCTGACCACGGGGCGTGGTCCCTGGCTAACTAAAAAACTCCCTCGCTGCAGTCCAACTATTTGCCAGGCGGCCTGAGTCTAAAGATTTGCCTGGGCTATGGAGACACCCCTGCTACCGCCTATCTAGCTCAAGGCAGACTTTCAACTGGAGATGGAGGGTGTGATCATACTTGAGCATACCCAGCTGAAAGTTTGTTGCCTCCCAGTGGCCATGAGGAGATCACCCCATGGTGGACAACACCCAGCCTGAAGGAAGATATAGAATTATAGTTTCCACCATTTCACCCGGCACCGACGTCAAGCTTACTCATCTGTAGTTTCCAGGATCACCTCTGGATTCCTTTTTAAGTATCGGGGTTACATTTGCCACCCTCCAGTCCTCAGGTACAGTGGCAGATTTTAGCAATAGGTTACAAATTACTAACAGTAGGTCTGCAATTTCATATTTGAGTTCCTTCAGAACTCTTGGGTGAATACCATTTGGTCCTGGTGATTTGTTAGTATTTAGTTTGTCAGTTTGCTCTAGGACCTCCTCCAGAGTCACGTTTAATATTTAAAATAACAGTAATTTACAGTAAGAATGAAAATCAATTTTAGGCAAAAAAAGTTACATTTCAGTCTAAGTCAAAATGACTGTCTTCAAGAAATACAGTTTAGCGGTATTACTGCAATAGTTAGGGGAAATTTAACAAAATGAACTTTTTGGTAGAAAATCAATTTATTGTCTAGAGCATGATTTATACTATTTTTTGGTTTTTGTTGCTACTGCTTTGGTAAAGAAACCCATCTATTTTACATGCGAGAGATGTTGGTATTAGTCATACGCCAAGAGAGGAACAGCAGGAACCAAAGAGAGAGATTTTTCTCTATGGCCTCGAGGATCTAAAGACTGACTGATTAAAGTAAAGTTTGAAGTCTAGTGATTAAAATCTACCCCTGGTGATGCTTGGAATCACGTTCTGTTTCACTCTTTTTCCAATTGTCTCTTCTTGGTTGTCAAGCTGCTATGCACTAATCCTTCATTTTTGATTTTCAAATGTCTAGCGTCCTTAATGAGTCCATGTCTTTTTACTAAACAATGACCTAACCAGAAGACGTTAAGATCAATGTTAAGAAAAATGGGACTGCTTCTATTATCAATAAGGGCTGGTTCTGGATTTTTGTTGTTGACCCTTATAGGCAGAAACATCTGACGCTCACTTAATTTCCTCCTCACCCATGACTTTCTTCCCCACTTCTGCTTATAATTAATACATTTCTCCTATCTCCAGCTTGTCACCTACACACCAATTTGAAGAACTCGGATATCTCTGTTGACTCTTTTACACTTATGAGGAAACCAACGTGGGAAAAGCATGAAAGGCAACCTTCTGCACAAAGGGTGACAAAAAGTACTTATGGAATTTTACCTCTGACATGGCAAAATAAGGTAAAAATCAGAGAGTTGACTATAGATAAGGGTTCTGGGCCAATACTTGATGTGAGTACATGGAAGACTGTCAATACCTGGAAAAAAACTAAGTGAAAACACTAAATAATTCTGTTTATTTTAATAACTTAAATATATGATCAAAAAAGTGGGAAAGAAGCCCAGCTTCAATAGGGAAAAGGATAGGTAAGTGATTAATAGGCTTTTCACAAATCTACTAATACATCACTATCCTGATTACCAGCAACTATACTAATCCAATGTTAGATCTATCTTTGATCAAAGGCTTCCAAACCAAAAGGATATAAATTTAGGTCTCTAGAGCTGATAGATTAGTGCCTACTGGTTCACATTTTTTCATGATCAGGGGAATAATAATTGTAAAGTAAAGCACAATGGAACAGAAGGCTGACATGACTGCTCACATCAACCAAATGTGCACCATACCTGTAATAGTCATTAGTTAAGAAGGAAAGTGTTTCTTGTGCTTAAATCAGAGAATAAAGTTCTGTTCCTTACTCTTAAAACACATTTCTTGAGCAACCCAGAGCAAATCATGATATTTATAACTGCATTCTTCTGCAAATTTAATAGAAATGCATTCTCATGTCACAAGGGTGTTGTAAAAAATACTTGCAATACACTTCTGAAATCATTACACGGAAGGTTCTATAGAAGAGGAAAGTATTATTATTAATTATTATTATTAACTGTATATTTGTGTACCTGCACTGGCAGTCAGTCCAGTTTTTTGCTCAATCCTAAAGCGAATTTCCTTCACAACTTCCTCAGCTGATGTTCCAAAGACAACTGACTTTATTTCAGTTACCGATTGTTTATCTCTCTGTTCTTCATCAGGTAATAGGGAAGGAGTCTGCTCCTGTGCCAGAGAACTATCATCTTCAAACAATATGGGTGAAGAGGAATGAATCTCATCGCTCAACTTCAAGTCAACAGGTGCAATTATATCTTGTTTACCTGCATTGTGTAAAAAGGTAAAAGATTGGGTGTTTGGCCACCTTTTTCTCTTATGCATGGATTACTCTATGCAGTTCCTGACAAAAGCCGACTCAATTTTTTCTGCTTCTTTTCTATTTGCTAAGTTCAGATAACTATTTATGAGCGCATAGGCTGCCTCTGAGGATGTGTCAACAGTTCTTTCTGTACATCAGGCCTTGTCCTCACCCAAATGCCAGCAAAGGCCAGCATATCCATCACCCCACAATTTCTCTGGGCCCTGAACCCCAGCACAAATGCCAAAACCACTGGGCTTTCCCAGGCAAACAAATTGACTCCTCATGCTCTTTGCAAGCAAAAACTATCATTCAAGTGTTCTTGCACTGGGATGAAAGAGGTTGGGGACAAGACGGAAGGGCTTGTTTGCAGAGCACTAGGGCTAAACCAGCCAGCCCTTCATGTTGGTCCAGTACACCCTGATCTGGCAAACCCCAAGGCAGGCAGGCAGTTCTGGTCTCTCACACACCACTGAACAATAGAGACAGGCCCATGGGGGAGGGGAGGGGAGGGGTGGGGCAGCTGGGTAGGCTAGGCACCCTGCAGATGGGTCAGCTGTCAAACCTTTTGGCCCCCAACCCCCGTGCATCCTGGTGCATCACTGAACTTGGCTCAGTCCTGCTCCGGAGACCCCCATCTACAGAATTACAAAACCCATGGCAGTGCAGGCCCACATCCTTGACATCCTGCTGCCCAGAGAGCAGCAGTCATGTAGGTGGCCACTCCACCACCACACTGCGGGCTTGGGGAAATGAGCACCCATGTCCTGGGTTGCAGTGGCCAGGGGGTGGGAGGTGGAATCAAACAGCCCATTATGGAACATATTGACTTCCATGTCTGTCTCCTCTCCCCTGCTGCCATGTCACCATGCTCCCATGATCTCCACGGGCACTACTATTCACATTCATTTACTTATTTATTAGTATTTTTAACCCGGCTTTTTCCCGAAGGCTCATGTATGTGAATGACACAGAATGGGTCTGGTTGGGAGCGCAACATCTCTATGCTTGATATGAGATCACCCTAGACCTGATTTTTTGCACCAGCCTTGAGGCGGGGGATTCGTTATGGGGGAGGTATCAGCAGAGCCCTTGTCATGAACAGATCATTGCCTCCTACGGGCCTGTCTACTGGCACACGTCTGCACCCGGAGAGCTGCAGAACCAGCTCGGTTGGTTCACCCACAAAGACTGATGGAACCAGAGCAGTTCCAGAATGCTCTGGGGGAGGTACCCTCTCATCCTGACAACTGCTTGCTCGATGACCGTGTGGCATTTTGCAATACCTTGCTGACTGAGGCCATCAACCAGACGACTCCTAGGCGTCCGCTCCCTGCGAGTCAGCACCACAGGCCTCTTTGGTTTACTGAGGAACTGCGGCAGCTGAAGCAAGAAGGGCGGCGGCTGGAGCCATGGTGGCCCTGCTCTCGTGCTGAAGCCAGCAGATTGCAACATAGAGCTAATTTACTAGCCTATGCCATGGCTGTGCGGGCGGTGAAGGAGTTCTACGCTTCCTTCATAACATCTGTGAAGTCTCATCCGGCGGAGCTTTTCTGGG
Source organism: Sphenodon punctatus (assembly GCA_003113815.1). Lineage (NCBI taxonomy): Eukaryota > Metazoa > Chordata > Lepidosauria > Sphenodontia > Sphenodontidae > Sphenodon > Sphenodon punctatus. The sequence continues at coordinate 1,753,984 of QEPC01000694.1, forward strand.
TGGTGAGGAGGCTGGTCGGTCCAGCCTCCCTCCGTCTGGAACTGGAATCTTCCAGTGCCCACTGTTACACGTTTGTTGATTACTTCACTGATAAAATCACTCTTATTCACCACAATTTTGACACTGCACTTATTACAATAGGAAAACCAGAGGTAATGGCCTTGTCTGGTTTTGTGGGATCAGTTTCAGTGGGTGTTGTCCATGGATGCAGAGGATGTCCTTGGGGCTGTCAGAGCCACCTCCTGTGAACTGGGCCCGTGCCTGTTCTAGTTAGTTAAGGACAGCTGGGAGATGTTCGGGCCGTTGCTGGCAGGGGTGAGTCAATGCCTCCTTTCGGGAGGGCAGAGTGCCAAGCTTCCTCAAAGAGGTGGTGGTGTGGCCTCTGCTCAAAAAACCATTGCCTGACATGGACTCCCTCGCCTGCTATCAGCCGGTCTCTAACCTTACCTTTTTAGGGAAGGTTATTGAACAGGTAGTGGCCCAGCAGCTTCAGGAGCACTTTATTTATATTTACTTCGTTACATTTATACGCCACCCCCCATGCCCACGGCATCTCGGGGCGGCTTCCAACACAATATAAAACAGTTTTAAAAAACTATTTTTAAGCATAAAACAAATTTAAAACACCCCCCACAAAAATTAACCCACCACCCCACCCTCCCCTCCGAAGGCCTGGGCGAACAGCCAAGTCTTACAAATACGTCGAAAAGCCAGGAGGCCCGGGGCCAGGCGAGCCTCCTCTGGGAGGGTATTCCACAACCGCAGCCCAGCCACCGAGAACGCCTTCTCCATTGTGGCCCCCAGTCTTACACGGGGGACCTCCAGAAAGGCGCCCCCGGTGGACCGAAGGGATCGCTCTGAGGCACGGAGGGCGAGGCGGTCCCCGAGATATGAAGGGCCCAGACTGTGCAGGGCTTTGTAAATCAATACTAACACCTTGAATCTGGCTCAGTACGCTATAGACAGCCAGTGCAGAGCGCGGAGCACTGGTGTTATGTGCTCACGCCGTCCCGTCCCCGTCAGGAGACGGGCTGCTGCGTTCTGCACTAGCTGCAGCCTCCGAACCAGAAACAAGGGAAGCCCCACGTAAAGC
>QEPC01000694.1:1762126-1814241 GCA_003113815.1 Sphenodon punctatus
GCATCTTCATGAATGTTAGACCCCTTGTCTCTCCCTCTGTTCCCCTTCCTAAGTCTCTCCCCCAGCTCCTGTCTCTCAGATTGTAAGCCCTAGGGGCAGGGACCGTGTCTATTTTATTACTTTGTAAAGTGCCAGGTACACTGCTGGCGCTATATAAATGTTTGTTAATAATAATAATAATAATCAATATACTGACGTCACCTAGCAATACCTCCTTTTCATCTGACCCAGATCAGGCAAATCTCAGTGCTTACACGATGTCTGACGGCTGTGGGGAACTGGATGAGGGAGAGCCGACTGAAGCTGAATCTCGACAAGACGGAGGTAATGCTAGTGGGGAAGGCGGTGGGGTTGGCATCCCCCATCATTGATGGGATTCGCTGTCCACTGAGTGCTCCTCAATTCCCAGCTCCGCCTGGATGTCAAGTGGGGGGTTTGGCAAGGAGTGCATTTCGTCAACTACATCTGGTGCAACAGCTTCAGCCATATGTCTCAGACTCTGACCTGGCCACTATCATCCATGCTTTCATCACCTCACAACTGGACTACTGTAATGCGCTCTACATGGGGCTATCCATGGTGACCGTTCGGAGACCGCAGTTGGTGCAGAATGCGGCGGCCCATCTCCTTATGGGGATGGGCTGCCGGGAGCACATTACACTGGTGCTCTGGGACCTGAGTTGACTGCACCAAAAAATCTTAAATTCTGCAACCAGTGAAGTCAAATTCTGGAAATTCACTGCGAGCATTAATATTTGCATAATTAACTTGATTTACATAGCTATGCATGCTGGGAAGCAAATTTGCAATAGGGTTGACATAGAATCACAACTTTGCTAATCAAACACAACTCAAATCCTCTGAAATTTCAGCACCTCCCTCATGCAAACATAGGGCCTTCAGACCCCACCCACCCACAATTCATCTCCCTGGGGCCTATTTACCCTCGGGTCACGGTCAGAATTGGCTAATTCTGTTAGCATTCTGCAAGGATTGGCTGATTCTGCGAACATCACTGCAAATTGCAGCAACGCAATCAACTCGGGTTCCTGCCTATACTCTTCTGGGCCCGATTCAAGGTGTTGGTGCTTACCTTTAAAGCTCTCTATGGCCTAGTCCCTACCTACCTCCGGGATCGCCTCACCCTCCAGGTACCGGATTGAGCTCTGTGGTCAGTCGGGAACACCCTTCTTGAAGTCCCCCGGGTAACTCGGGGGGGAACTACAGAGGGCATTCTCAGTGCTGCGACAAGGCTGTGGAACTCCCCACTGGCGGAGGCCGAGGACACTCCCCCCCCTCCTTTCGACAATACTTTAAGATCTGACTATTCCGTCAGGCTTTTGGCGAGGGAGACAGGTAGGGTGGAGGGGTGAGGGTTAGGGTGGGTGGGTTTTGATTTATGTTGATTTATTTTTATTTATATCTTTCTGTCATCCCCCTTTGGCTGCATTACTGGCCTTCATAATTTATTATATTTCTGTTATTTTATACCAATATTTATATTTGTATTTATATTACAGTATTTTTATATTTTTGTTTTAGATATTGTAAGCTGCCCTACGCTACCTTGGCAGGAGGGACGGGGTCTAAAATGGTTAATAAAATATGACCACACACAAATCACTGGTATCAGGGACAGCTATAGAATGTCTCCGAGGGAGCAACAGTGAAACAGAATACATGGCTGTCCGCAATGTTAGCTGCCCCAATGGCATTGAGCTCAAACACGTACGGCTGCAGTCCAGCCAAGTGAACACTGGTCACGTTATTTGGCAGAACGCATGGCTGTGTATGGAGGTGCAATCATTGCGCATGCAGGTGGCCAGTCGTGGCAAAGCCATACCTAAGCGGTGAGTTACTGCTGCCCATATCTGCCCCAAGCAAGGGGGCCGGGAATAAAAGGTTGGCACACCACAAATAAACATGTGGGATGTACGGAAGCCAGTGAGCCCCAATCCCCGCCCATCCCCCTCCCAAGTGACCAATGGTTCAGCAGGGACAGGAGGTGAGCCAGTTGACCAAAACAACTGCAAGTCTTTGCCCTCCCACCCCCGGCAACATAATGGCAATGAGAAGGCAAAGGAAACCTACACCTGCTTCCTGGTAGAATCATAGCCACCAGACACAGGTACATTACTGGCCAGGGACGTCAGCACAGCAAGCCATTTGGAGCATTGAACACCACCCCAGGGAGCAGAGTGTCAGTACCCATGGGTTAGATGCGCTGACCCATTGCCCAGCCATGTACCGAGTTCATGAATGGATGGCTAAGAACCCGAAGTTCACTCAAAGGCACGCAGCAGGACACGTTAACAATGGGCCAAGTGCACCATCTTTGGGACCAGGAGCACGGCATGACATTCCACTGCAGTCGGATCCCTGTAGTTGCTTGCAGACAGCCATTAGTATGTACAGTGACATCCTTGTGCCCTCCCTCACGCTCCCTGAAAGCACACACCATGCTACGCATGTACGCATCCAAAGGCCACAAGCACAGCAGTTGTTCCTGGATCAAACCCAAACCAAGAAAGCCTAACCCAGCTAAAACCACAGTAATGTACGGTACAAGGCATGAGTCATGCAGTGGGCATTTATTCATAGCTGAACAGTACAAGGTCAGTCAGGTGCTGGTATTTATTTATTTATTTATTTAGTGGCATTTTTATGGCGCCCCCTCATGCCCATGTCATCTCGGGGTGGCTAACAATACGATAAAACAATAAAATACACTAACCCCCCCCCCCCAAAGGCCTGGGCGAACAGCCAAGCCTTGCATGCCCGCCGATGTTAGGAAGGGGGTACTGGAAAGGGTATCTGGGCCTGAGAAGACAGCCACACCATACACCAGATGACTCACTTCCTTCCCCAGTGAGGGCAAGCTCCGTTATGCAAGGAAAAACACCCCTCAGGTTCTTATAGGGTCTATAGTTCCTCACCAGAGAAACGAGGCCTATCTCATCATTGGGGGGAGACAACGAGGCCCTGAGCAATGCTCCCACTCGTGCACAACCACCACCACTGCCTCATCCACTCTCTGTGCCTGCCACACCCTCCACCCCATCAATGCACACGGTGATCTTGGAACCCAAGGGAATGAGGGGGCAGGAAGGGCGTGCTGGTTAGTGAAGGATAATGGAAAAGAGCCCTCAGGAAATATGGGGATGGGGAGAAAAAGGGGCACTCTCACAGGAACAGAGGGGGCCCACACAAAGAGGATCACGGGGGGAACACACAACGCTATCACACCCACGATAACACTCACGCTACACTCACCACGCGCACACTGCTCAAACTCACAATCTCCAACTGTCACCAAAACTATCACTTGCCAAACGCAGGGGGCCAGTCTCACAGCTACGCTGATCACTGGCGTCAGCCACAAGACTCTGCCGCTCCTTAAGAACTATTAGCGCCGCCCTTGCCCTCTGCTGCAGACGCTCTGAGTGTCGCGGCACTCCTGCAAGCCCCGTCCCCTCGTTACAGGATGCCCCACGTGACTGCAGTGCTCCGCGCGTCAGCCGGGGAATCCCCGCCCCCGACAGCAACGTCTGCTGCGTCCCTCCGCTGTCAACAACCCCGGGGGCAGGGAATCCCCGGCGGCCACAGCGCCCCGCAAGCCGCCTCAGCCCTAAGCACCACCGGGCCCTAACAGCACCCCCACCCCAGGGCCTCCCCCACTCCCCACCCCCATCCCCGGTGCAGGCCGGGTTTCAGGGGGAAACGGGAATGAAAGGCTCGAACATGGGGTGGCAAGGAAACACAGTACGTAACAGGGTTTACCTGATGATGGACCAGGAATGGCCCCATATGATTACAGTCCAATTTAGCTGAAGGCCGGAGGGACGGATAATGTCGGTGGTCAATCCATACAAGATCCCCAGGTGAAAATGAAGGAGCGGGTCGACAATGGCGATCTGCTATATGCTTATAACGCTGCCGGGCAGCTTGGAGCACGGCATGGGCATGAATATGGCACTGTTGCAGCATACGGATCATAGACCCGGCGGCAGGGACAGTTACTGCGGGAAGATCGGGAAGAAGGAGTCGAGGATGAAAACCATAGGTAACATGGAAAGGAGAAGTCCCAATGGAGGCATGCGGTGCATTATTATAGGCGAACTCAGCAAGGGCTAAGTAGTCCACCCAGTTGCTTTGAAGATAATCGACATAATGCAAGTATTGTTCTAACGACTGGTTGGTTCACTCTGCCTGCCCGTTAGCCTGAGGATGGTATGCAGCTGTAGGGGCTAGACGTACCTTGACTGCAGTAAACCACGCACGCCAAAATTGAGCAACGAATTGGGAACCTCTGTCCGAGAGTATAACTTGCGGGAGGCCATGAAGCTTAATGACATTTTGCAAAACCAACAGGGCTGTTTGTTGTGCCGTTGGTAGCCCTTTACAAGGAACAAAGTGTGCCATTTTCGTAAACTGGTCTACTATGACTAAAATGGCGGTATAGCCTTGCGAAGGAGGGAGTTGAACAATAAAATCCATGTTAAGCCTCTGCCAGGGTCCTTGTGGCAGAGGCTAACTATAATAATGCAGTAGGGGCTGTACGTGGTGTCTTGGTGCGAATACATACCTGGCACCCTTGAACACAGGCTTGCACATCTCGTTTCATAGTAGGCCACCAAAAATGCCGTCATAATAATCATAGGGTCTGCTGTTGCCCTGGGTGGCCTGCGAGGGGAGCATCATGATGAGCTTTAAGAACTTCATGCCGTGCCGCTTGGGGTACTACGAGTCCCCCTGCCATTGGAAGGGACAGAGCGTGTCAAAGAGAGGTATCCTTGCGGGTAAGTTTTTGAAATTGCTTCAGCGTCATACCTGTGGCGATGAAGACTTTTCGCTGCAGTACGGTTTCTCCTATCCTTTCAGGCCCCGAGGAGGTTTCGTGCATCGGCGATGGTATTGTTCTTGCCAGCTCGGTAGCACACCTGGAAGGAGAAACGCGCAAAGAAAAGCGCCCAGCGGGCATGCCTTGCGTTCATTATTCGAGCGGTTTGTAAATAAACAAGGTTCTTGTGGTCAGTAAGAACTTGGACCGGGTGTACCGTGCCTTCAAGATAGTGCCGCCAATTGTCAAAGGCTACCTTTATAGCCAACAGTTCTCTATCGAGTACTGTATAGTTCCTCTCGGCAGGGGTGAATTGTATAGAAGCAAAGACACACGGTAACAAGATTTTTTCCCCGGCGCTTGCTGGGACAAGACAGCACCTACTGCCACACCATAGTAGCTAGGGAATGGTTGTGACATAGTTATGGAGGGGCGAGGTCTCCAGGGAGGAGAGCACAAACGCGAAATGGCAGGAAGCAATCCCGTAGCTGGGACCTGCCTTCCAGGTGATGTGTTATCCTCTCGCACGGAGGATATCTTTCCAGGGGTGTGTGCCCAGAAGGGTGGGAACAGGGCAGCTGTAGTAGTTGGGGATTCGATTATTAGGAATGTAGATAGCTGGGTTGTTGGTGGCCGTGAGGACCACATGGTTACTTACCTGGCTGGTGCGAAGGTAGCAGACCTTACACGACATATAGATAGAATCCTAGAGAGTGCTGGGGAGGAACCTGTTGTTGTGGTCCGTGTTGGTACCAATGACATAGGTAGATGTAGGACGGAGGTTCTGGAGGCCAAATTTAGGCTTCTGGGTAGTAGACTCAAGTCCAGAACCTCCAGGGTAGCCTTCTCAGAAGTGCTACCTGTTCCACGCGCAGGACCCCAGAGGCAGGTGGAGCTCCAACGTCTCAATGCGTGGATGAGACAATGGTGCAAGGAGGAAGGTTTTAGATTTATCCCTCCCTTCTGTGGAGGGGGGAGCCTATACAGATGGGATGGGCTCCACCTTAACCAGAATGGAACCCAGCTGCTGGCACTAAAAATAAAAAATGTGATAGAGCAGTTTTTAAACTAGAACCTGGAGGAAAGCAGACAAGCACTGTAGTGTGCAGTGCACAGTTCGGACTGTGGCATCTATGCAGGATGATGCTAACTTCAGGGATTTAGAGTTGCTTAAGACTGAGGAAGGGATAAAAATTAAGGGACTTCAGGTGAAATTCGCTGGAGAACAGATAAATAGCAATTCCAGGGTGCTTGATACAGTCCCCTATAATGTGCACAGTAAGAAGAATAAAAAGAACACACACAAATGTCTATATGCAAATGGTAGAAGCCTAAAAAGTAAGATGGGAGAATTAGAGTGTATGGCGCTAAGTGAAGATCTAGACATTCTAGGCATCACGGACACATGGTGGAACGAGGATAACCAATGGGACACTGTAATACCAGGGTACAAAATATATCGGAATGACAGAGTAGATCGAGTTGGTGGTGGGGTGGCTCTATATGCAAGAGACAACATTGAGTCAAGTACAATTAAAATTTTAAAGGATGCAAACTGTTTTCTATAATCTTTATGGATAGAAATTCCAGTTATAAAGGGGAAGAGTATCACAGTAGGGCTATACTATCGTCCCCCCTGACCAGGACGGAGAGACTGATAAAGCAATGCTAAAAGAAATTAGACAGGCTGCTAAAGTCAGCAACACATAATAATGGATGACTTCAATTACCCTAATATTGATTGGGGGAGTGTTTCCTCGGGGCGGGACGTGGAGGTCAATTTACTGGATACCCCAAATGACTACTTCCTAGAACAGCTTGCTCTGGAATCAACAAGAGGAGAAGCTATTCTAGATCTAGTTCTGAGTGGCACACAGGACCTGGTGCAAGGAGTAACTGTGGCAGAGCCACTAGGCAATAGCAATCATAATATGATCACATTTGACATAATTTCTGTAGAAAGAAAGATAAAGAAAAGTACAGAAGTAGCATTTAACTTTAAAAAGGGAGACTATGACAAAATGAGGAAATTAGTTAAAAAGAAACTAAAAAGCACGGTTGCAAGGGCTACAAGTTTGCTAGAGGTATGGATCTGTTTAAAAGCACCCTTCTGGAAGCCCTAATTAAATGCATCCCACAAGTTAAAAAAGGAAGCAGGAAGACCAAACGTTTTCCACCGTGGTTAAATGGGGAGGTGAAGGAGGCTATTAGAGCCAAAAAGGCATCCTTTAAGAAATGGAAGAATAATCCCAATGAAAATAATACAAAAACACAAACACTGGCAACGTAAATGTAAAGTGCTAATAATGCAGTCCAAGAGAGATTTTGAAGGGAGGCTGCTAAAAAGGCAAAAACAAGCCACAAAAACTTTTTCAAATACATCAGAAGCAAGAAGCCTGCTAGGGAGTCAGTTGGGCCATTATGTCATGCATTTCCTATTATACGCATATATTTTTTGGCCATCTGTGTTCCTAATGTATTGATTTTGAGTTTCAATATATTAACTTTCTGTTTCAATGTATTGAACTTGTGTTTTACTGTGTTAATTTGTATCCAATGCATTGATTTTTAGAAACAGTTTCTATATGTGCCTTGGTTCAGGCTGAGGCCGCATCAGCTGTGTTCCAATGAACTTCTTTTAAACTCCTCAGCGAACTTTTCACCGTATCCAAGGAAACAAAAAAATGGCTAAAGTTGGAGGCCAGACCAAGGGCCTTATCAGTTTATATGTCTAAATGACAAATGGTGCCAGGCATGACCATCTCCAAAGTGAAAGTTTTAAGTTTTAGTTTTTCCTAGCAGGCACAGCTGCTTCAACTAATTGGTTAAAAAACCTTGAAGCTGTGGTCAGTTCTCTCTGTAATCTGACAATTAATTTTGATGGAAATATAAGGTTTTGTTCAAACTTTGATGGAAATCTGACTCTTTGTTCAGTCTCCTTACTTGCTCAGAATTAAGAGAACCAATAGGAATCCTGTGTATTTCCATGCTAACTGATGTCATCAGCGTCAGCTTCTGGCAAAGTTCGCTTTAAGAAGGGAGACACTGGTTTTGTTTTTTCAGATTGAAATCCTACATTATGTTGGGGTTTCTTTCTCACCATCATGGCAGAAACAAAGGGAAGAACTGGTGAAGTATAATTTCTTGAGATCTTTGAGCCAATGAATTGAGCATATGTTAAGCTTTTAGAAGCTATTTTCTTAAAATAGAAATGTTTTTTAGATCATGTAACTTTGATTGACTATCAATACCATTCTATGTAAGCTACTGATATTTTCTATTTAAATTTAAGTAAACTATGCTTATTTTTTATATATTTTGGATATAAATATATTGTAATTTTACCATACTTGCTTGGCTAGCTTGGTATCAAAGTAAAGTGTAAACTCATTTTATACAAGTTGGAAAAGAGTGGCCCAATCCAGTTAGACCAGATCTGGCTGGAACACATAGCTCTCTTTCCTTTTGTAAAAAAAGAGGCACGCAATGCGACAATTAGATGACAAGGGAGTAAAAGGGGCGTGCAGGAAGAATAAGGACATTGCAGAGAAGCTGAATGAGTTCTTTGCATTGGTCTCACTGCGGAGGATTTTGGGGCGGTACCCATGCCGGATCCTTGCTTCGTGGGCGAGGAATTGGAAGAGCTGTTACAAATTAATTCGACGTTGGAGGACGTTCTAGGGCAAATTGACAAACTGAATACTAACAAGTCACCAGGGCCAGATGGCATTCACCCCAGGGTTCTGATGGAACTCAAATATGAAATCGCAGACCTACTGTTAGTAATTTGTAACCTGTCACTAAAATCTGCAACTGTACCTGAGGACTGGAGGGTGGCAAATGTAACCCCGATATTTAAAAAGGAATCCAGAGGCAATCCTGGAAACTACAGACCAGTAAGCTTGATGTCTGTGCCGGGCAAAATGATGGAAACCATAATTACGGACAGAATTACAGGGCATGTTGACAAACATGGCTTAATGGGGAAGAACCAACACGGATTTAGTAAAGGTAAGTCATGTCTCATTAATCTGCTGGAATTCTTTGAGGGTGTGAATAAGCATGTGGACAAGGGAGACCTGGTAGATATAGTGTACCTGAATTTCCAGAAAGTATTTTATAAGGTCCCTCATGAGACACTCTTAAGAAAATTAAAAAGTCATGGGGTAGGAGGTAATGTCTTACTATGGATTGGTAACTGGTTAAAGGCTAGGAAGCAAAGAGTAGGACTGAATAGTCAGTTTTCACAGTGGAGCAATGTAAAAAGTGGTGTGCCCCAGGGATCTGTACTGGGACCAGTGCTGTTTAATGTATTCATTAATGATTTGGAAAAGGGTGTTAAGAGCGAGGTGATCAAATTTGCAGACACCACCAAGTTATTCAAGGTAGTTAAAACACAAGCAGACTGAAGAACTGCAACGGGATCTTATGACACTGGGTGCCTGGGCATCTAAATGGCAAATGATATTGAATGTGGACAAGTGCAAAGTGATGCACGTAGGGAAAAATAATCCGAATTATGCGTACACAATGCTGGGTACTAAGCTAGGAGATACCACTCAAGAAAAGAATCTGAGGTTGGTTGTGGACAATACAATGAAATCCACAGCACAGTGCGCAGCAGCAGTCAAAAAAGCAAACAGAATGTTAGGAATTATTCAGAAGGGGATAGAGAACAAAACTGAGGTCATAATGCCTTTATACAAATCAATGGTATGACCGCACCTCGAATATTGTGTGCAGTTCTGGTCACCCCATCTCAAAAAGACATAGCTGAACTAGAAAAGGTACACAGAAGGGCAAGGAAAGGCACCCGTATGAGGAGAGGCTTGGTAGGTTGGGGCTGTTCAGTTTAGAGAAGAGACGACTGAGAAGAGATAGGATAGAGGTCTATACAATCATGAGTGGTGTGGAACTAATAAACAAAGAGCAGTTATTTACCCTCCCAGCTAGTACTAGAACTAGGGTACACTCCATGAAACTCATGCATGGCAAGTTTAAAACAAATAAAAGAAAATACTTTTTCACTCACCGTATAATTGGGTTGTGGAATCTACTGCCAGAGGCTATGGTAACAGCCAGTACTATAGCTGAGTTTAAAAGAGGTTTGGACAAGTTTCTGGAAGATAGGTCCATTAGCAGCTATTAGCTAGACAGGATCAGGAACATGATGGGAGCTGGAGGAATACAACAGGGAATGGATACCCCATTGTGAACCTGTTGGGTGCTTTTCCCAAGCCACTGTGATTGGCCACTGTCGGAGACAGGGTGCTGGGCTAGATCGACCAGATGGACCATTGGTCTGACCCAGCATGGCACTTCTTATGTGTGCTTGATATTCTTGTGGGTGGTTATAATAAGAACATGTGCCACTTCATGCACCCCTCAACAATGCTATCCGATGGCAGTCCACACAATCAAGGGCAATGGGCGTTATACCCATGGGCATGCAAGTTGCGACATAGTGGAGGGCTGTGACAGAGCGTTTTCTAATGTTACAAAAAGCATAACATTTGCCTCCAGGAAAAACTCCAGGAGGCAAATGCTGCACTGTTTTTGTCATGTAGGAAAGGCAAAGTCACGTTGTTTTGGCACCAATCATGAGGATACAGAGCTCAATTTTCCAGCTCTGCATCCTCTGCTTGATCAGCGTAAAAGCAGCGCAGCTTTGTTTTCCCACATGATAAAAGCCATGCAGCATTTACCTTTCCATGTTTCTTGCAGAGGCAAAAGGTGTGCATTTTGTAACATTGGAAAGAGCCCAGTGCCTATTCAGGTACTACATACACGCCAACTCTACTCCGAGTACATGCCCCCCCTTAAGGCAAGGCAACCAATGAGCAATGGAAGTGGGGGGGAGGGGAGGGAAGAGAGACAAGCTCTGCAGCACAAGCCACCAATACCAAACACATCAGCACCAGCTATGTGCAGATACTACTACGCTAAGGTATCTGACCCCACCACTGGAACCGGTAGTGACATGCATGCAACAGTAGGAAACAGTGGTATTGATGGTTCATGGATCTAAGAACACCTTCGTGGCCAGACCCTAACCGGGGGCTGTCCCCATGGACAACATCCCCTATGTGCGAGGCTGGCTCCCCAAGTCATGAGGCCGGTCATCAGTTCTAGCAGGGTATGTCCTACAGATTCCAGCAGGGATTGTCTCCACAGCAACCCACATGTGCAGAAGGTTCTCATGAAGATTGACCACATGCCTCAACAGGACTGCAAGGAGGCACAGGGTGTGTCGCTCTTTACGGGCCCACTCACGGCAGAAGGATTCAATATGTGCCCATAGGTCCCCAAGCTAACAAGGGAACAGTATCCCAGTGTGTTCAGGGAATGCCTACCCATGTGTCCAACACCTTGGCCACACACCAGACCACCACCTTGGATATTGGCACTGACACCGTTGTCATCACAGCCTTGTTGTTCATCTGAATCTATGTAATCCACATCCGACACAAGATTGTTCACCCTAGAGTCAGTGGGGCTTATAGCACCAACATCCCCATTCCGGACCTCTGACAGATGGGTGCAGATTATTGGTTGGTTCCCTTCTATCACTCAACCCCTGGTCGAAACTGCTGCTCTCATGTTCTGTGATGGACCCAATGGGAATGGCTCCAATAGAAGGTGCAGACACCAGCCCCCATTGACAGGCTTGCCTAGGAACAGGTATAGGACCATGAGTCCTGGTTGCTTGCATTGATGTGCATGACATACGATTTGAATTGTCATCTTCCAAGCTAATAGGCATCCCAGCAATGCAAGTCTGTTGCATTACATTCATAGAGTCATGCACAGGCAAGTGTCTCACTTCCACGTTTGGTTGTGCCCATTTGCATCTGCAACAGGGACGTGCATATGTGCCATTCATGTAACTGAACAGTGGCATCCTCTTCGAGGAGCCATATCATGCTGGCGTTATTTTCAGGATTTAATCCACATCTATTGACCCATTTGTGGTGCTTGGTTCACATCAGTGGGTGCCTGGCAGCATGTTGGCCATGCCATAGGGAGCCAGGCACAGATGACGTGCTGTGGTAAAATGAACACCTCCTTGCTATCGTAGGCACTATAGCCATTTAACTTTTTCCAAATTGGTTCTTGGTGCAGTCTGCCCAAGGACCCATCATGAAGTGCAGGAGATGGTCCACTGGTGACATGAATGCAGTCATGTGCATCTGCCCTTTGTGCCGCAACGTGACAGCAGTCCCAGTGGAGTGGATGTGAGGTGATGTGCCTCCTTGAGTGTATTGTGGTTAACCTAGGGGTAGATCTTGTGATGGGGAGCACCACTGCCCTCAATGAGGTACACTGGTAGGATGTCATCTCATGGATGGGCTGCCGAAGGCTTCAGATGCACCATCCGCCAATTCTTGGCAAAATGGGAATGGGTGTCATATCAATGGTCTTCTGGGACCAGGGCTACATTGGTGGGTTTTGGGTGTTCCAGCCAGACTGCTTGGAGGTGGAGTCGCCTCATGTGGGCCATCTTGGCTTATTTATTTATATCCCTCCAGCCTTATGGCAGCTCACAAAACATCTTAAAAACAGTAAGTTAAAAGCAATACACAGAAGGGTTACTAAAACACTGTAAAACAGACAATGAGAGGTAACAACCACTGGCAAACCACCTCACCCTACTCTCCCCCTCCCCCAAAGGCCCAGACAAACAGTCAGGTCTTACATGTCCGACGAAAGGCCAACAGGTTGGGAGCTAGGTGAGCTTCCTCTGGGAGGGAGTTCCACAGCTGTGGTGCAATCACTGAGAACACCCTCTCCATTGTGGCCCCTGGTTTACCTGGGGGAACTCCAAGAAGGCACCCCCGGTAGATCGCAGAGATTGCTCCAGGGCCCGGGGAGGGAGGCGGTCTCTCAGGTAGGAGGGGCCCAGACCATGTAGGGCTTTAAAGGTCAAAATCAGCACCTTGAATCGGACCCGGAATGCTATAGGCAGCCAGTGCAGAGCACGGAGCACTGGTGTAATATGCTCCCTACAGCCCGTCCCCATTAGGAGACGGGCTGCCGCATTCTGCACCAGCTGCAGCTTCCAAGTCGTCACCAAGGGCAGCCCCATGTAGAGCACGTTGCAGTAATCTAGCCTTGAGGTGATGAATGAGGGTGGCCAGATCGGAGTTTGAAATATACGGCTGGATCCTACGCACAAGATGTAATTGGCGAAAGGCTCCCTTTGCCACCACCTCCACCTGACGATCCAGGCGGAAGCCAGGGTCCAACAGGACACACAAACTCCGCACCTGTGGGGCCAGTGGGGGGCGGATCCCCTCCACAAGGGGGGGGGCATCACCTCAGCTGCCCTACCCACCAACATCACTTCTGTCTTATCGGAGTTCAGCTTCAGTCTGATCAGCCTCATCCAGTCACTTACTGCTAGCAAGCACTGGGAAAGTCCTGCAGGACCTGGGTTCATTGAAAAAGAGAGGTAAAGCTGGGTGTCATCAGCATACTGGTGGCAACTCACACCAAACAGTTTCACGACCTCATCTTTGCCGTCCTCATGGTGACAGCATAAGACCGCTTATGGGTTCGATGCTGCAAATGAACGAATTCTGCACAAGAGCAGCGCCATTCAGACACTGCAGCTCCTCAGTAAACCAAGGAGCTCTACAGTGACGAAGCGGCAGGAGTGGACGCCTCTGAGACACCCAATCGATGACCTCACCCAGCAATGTGTTCCAAGCTAAAACAAGATCAACCACCAAGTGGCCTTCAGGGTCTAAGGACACCTCCCCCAGGGCTTCCTGGAACCACTGTGGTTCCATCAGCCTGGGGGGGCAGACCAACCGAATAGGTCCGATCTCTTTCTGGGGGCTGCCATGCGCTAGGAGCCTGGTCTCACTTCCCCCACCCGCCTCAGGGCCGGAACAGAACACCGGGTTGAGCACATGCCCCTCCACATGCGTGTGGCCACTAACCATCTGGGACAAGCCCATGGTTGCCATGAACTCATGCTCCACCCTTAGAAGGCCATTGCCAGCGTCAATGTTGAGACCACAGTCCTTGGGGAGTGCAACACCACTCCCGACACCAGCGGAGAGGGATGCTGCCGGGCAAGGACCACGGTACACCAGCAGCACCCCAATTCTGTCCATGGGCAACTCAAACACAAGGTGAAAGGCCTCGATCCCTGGAATTAACTGCAGTGGGTACCTCCTAGCAGTCCAAGATTCCTTAAAAACCATAGCCACACCGCACCCCCATCCCCGAAACTAGGGCTGATGTTGCATGGAGTATCGGTCTGCCACGATCGGATCTGCCTCCCCATCCAGCCAGGTCTCACGTGAGGTCTGCAGCCTGATCCAGGATCACTGATGTTTTATTGACTACAGACCTCATATTCAACAGCAACACCGGCCCAAGGGGCCTTAGACCTTAATCCATCCCCCCACCTGAGGGGGGGCTGGCCATGGGGACAGGCACCAAACACCTCGGCTCCCAGGTTACCCAATTCAATCGCCCCCGGGGACCATATCTCCCCTGCCCTACAACGACCCGTATGGCTGCTTCCCCCCCGCCCCCCATCTGCTCCAACCCAGTCCCAGCCGCAGGCTGCTGCATCTGGACCCTGGGGGAGACCCTCCCCCCTCCAACAACCACACACACCCCAATTCCCACCACGTGTTGCCACCAGGTGGTCCCTTCCAGGCACAGAACCCCCCTCACACCATGGGGCCTGGGCCTGGACCCACCCGTCTCCCAAACCCAATTCCCATTTAACTCAGGGGTCAAAAACCCGGCTCCCAGAGCCATTTCCTAACCCTCCAGTAGCCCCCTATCTCCACAAAACCAACACCAATTAACCCTTTTTCTAATAGACAACACCTTTAACCCCCCACACCGAATGACCGCGCATGTGGATGCATTTGGTTGGCAGAACGCCAAGGCACAGTTCTGCCCTCGCTGCAATGTGTTGCACTTACACCTCTCTCCTATGCATCCCTGTTTTGTGGGCAGAGTATCCTTCTGAGAAGTGTCCCATGGCAGGATAATTGTGAGCAATGATTTTATGACCAATGTTACCGGGTCCCCTCTACATCCAACAGGTACACGGAACCAGAAACTACTTGAGGTGAGCTGGCTTGAGGGGGGTTGAGCAAGTCTACATGCCTTGTGTCACTTCAAGGCTACCATGGGATGTGAGGGGAAACATGGGAATAACATAGTGCCGCTGGCAGGCTGTCTTAGCACCCTGCTAGAGGTTCTAGTTTGTTGGGGTGGTGGGATGTCAGACGGACTGTATGGACATGTACACACTGGTTGTTGTTGGCATTCTGTTTGTGACTTGGTTCAATTAAAGGTGTTGTTTTGTTTTGTTTGTCCTGATCGGGATGGATCACGGTGCTTATTGTATTGCATGCTGGAGACAACTTTTGTACTTGGCAGCACCAATCCTACCAGCAGACTGGGCTTGCCCATTGCTGATGGCAGATGTGGGGCATTGCATAAGGGATGACAGGGGATGTGCCACCTTCTGCCACTGCATGCTTGGGAACGGACACGCTACCTGTATGCCCCCAGCCATTTGTTTGCCAATGCATTCCACATTTGCCCCTTTTATTGTCTGGGGCTCGCAAACTCCATTCACGATGATCATTCTGCTTGTGCGGAGGTCCAGCCACAGCAGTTGTTCCCTGGGAAGCCAAACACAGCCTGGATGGGTTTGGGCGGGGGAGCACACAGACCTTGTGGGCATTCTGCAATGGTGGGAATGGACCGCTGCACTCAGTTTATGCTTGCGGGTAGTGCACGTAGGTCACTGGATTGTACCTAGTGACTGTTGTATATTGGAAAACACCTAGTCAGAGTGTCAAAACTCTCTAGGAAGACACACAAGATATGTTTATCTTGTATGATTTAATTTTACAACACAATTCCCTATTCGCTATGGTAAATTGTAAACACAAGGTAAATTCCTATGATTATTTATTTTGGTATGACAGATGCAGATAACTGCGTTTACCATTTATTGTAGTGTTGTCTGTTTTGATGCTGTATCTTCTTTTGTCTTCAGGCCAATTCTGTCTTTTCTCCAAGTACTTCGTTATGTTCAGGTATGCTTCATCAAGGCCCATAGGCATACAATTAGGATCATATTCAGCTAGTACTTCTCTAACCTAAATAAGTATAAAGATAAAATTTAAAACAACAAAACTTTCTGGTATTGCAATTCAGTTAATACATATGTAATAACATTCATGGTATTTTAATCTCAGTTATGATTAGGCAATCAGTTACTAATATTACACCTATTTATAGGATAAATAATTGGACATTGCAAATTTGCACAATGTTTGCTACACATTTAAAGCAGTAAGAAATTAGTAAATAAAAACAGCCTCTCCATATCTAACTAAAGTGATCTCTGAAATCAACAGCTATAGGGCCACACAGATGCACATCATTAGATTCCCACAATACTATTGAAATCATGTGAAAAAATGTTGAGGGGTTTGGTGTGAGTGTGAGGTAGTGCTTGGTTTTTTGTCTTAGATATCCTATATTTAAGATTAAAACTGGTTGCCTAGGAAAATAAATTAATTATAGGTAAAATAAAGTTGTATTTGAAAACTAGAAAGCATTTCAGTGTGGCTGCAACAGTTATGTGTAGCTTATTATAAGTGATCTTTATATAACTATAAAGTACTAGTTGAAGCCCAACCAGACAACCAACACATTATTTTGCCTACTGTACTGTTATTGATAAAATCAGCTTTTTTGTTTTCTTGACACTTAAATTCATGGATATGACCACAGCAGCAGCATGTAAATAGGACTCTCTGTAAATGTTGTGAAACACCACTACTTTTGGAATCTGATAGTGACAATTCTTGTATTAAATAAATTCTAATATACGAGACTGATACAACCCTGAAAACCCTCTGCAAATGATACTGATTGGCACCCATTTTGATTCCACAGGGGAGCTAATTTTTAAGGGCTTGATCATGCACCAGTTAAGTAGTGGAAGATTTACCCCAACTTCATTTTATATAGGCCAAAGCTCTAAATGAACATGAGGACTCTCATACCCCTAGAGGTGATCTCAGGTTATTTCCCCATGAGCACTGCTGAGGTACATTTTGGTTTTGATTGTGAAATGGAACTCCAGTGGTCTGGGTTCAATTCCTGGCTCTGACAAAGACCATCATACAGACAGTCCTTCCTTTCTGTGCCTCAGATTGCCCTCTTTGAAATGAGAGCAATGCTTTCTTTTTTCTGGCCTGTCTCATCCAGGTGCACAAGGGGGCTACTCGTATGTAGGTTGCATGATGAAGTGCCAAGCTAAACTTAAGTGGGCAATGAATGTTCATTCACAGTGACAGGTCTTGCCCTCCATCGCCTACTCTCACTTACGCGTGCAGTGTCAGCTCTACAGCCCAGCACAACCTCTCCGTACAGTCAGCACTTAAAAGTCTGATATGATCACTCATAAAAATATTCTAAGTCCAGAGGTATGTTTCATGTTTCCACATCATACACAGCAGCCATGGTTATGCCGCAGAACAATGGGGATAAACAGACGGATGCAGAGGCTGCCTGCCCCTGGAGATGCTCCAGGGGTGCACCCCCACGTCCGCTTGCTTACAGCCCTGCCTGAGTCCATTTTAGATGGATCCGGCAGTTCCCCCAGCCCGTTTGGGACCCCCCACACCATAGAGTTGGGGCAGACCACTCGACACTCTAAGCTGGTGCCTACACCTCTATAGTGTTACCCAGGGCAATGGACGGCCAAAAGCAGAGCTGCAGTGTGTCTGACGAGCAGAAGAATGTAGAATGCAAATGAAGAATGTAACATGCTTTTCTAGGAGTAAGCAAAGCAGTCTTCCTTTATTTTTTTCAATTTGTCAGTTCCATGTCTTCAGGAAACCAATCTAGGTGTCTTTAAAAACACACCAATATTTGTGCTTAAATAATGTTATCAGGTAATAAATATTCCCTATGGGTTTTTTTGTTTTGTTTAAAATCTTTTGTATGAAGTAAATTCTCTCTGTTTTCTATTAACTCCTAGTTCCTTAACTATTAGACTGTATTCTCTGGTTTTGAATTTACCCAGTATAATAAAATTCTATTGATTTTTATCAGTTCATTACATAACGGTTAAAAAAAAAAAGTCTATTGGCCTCACTCTACTGACTTCATTGGAGCTTTAAATGATGAGGGCAAATTATGGCCTTGTGTGTCCCCATGCCACAAATATCATTAGTGCTATGTGATGAAAATTAAAATTAGCTGTTATGGTATATGGATCTAAATGTAAAATAGTATGTCTGGCTACTGACTGGAAAGGTGTTCTGTCATAGCACGTACCTGTTTACTCACTTCCCCATATTTTTCAAAATTTAATGGCACTATAGTGAGATGTGGACAAAGTTTCTTTGCAATAAATCCAGGCATGGCTGCACGCACCCCAAATCTTCTTGCATAATAATTTGAAGTGGACTTAAAGGGAGAAAAATAGAGTTAAAAATAAAACAATCTTACACTATATTTAGTTTCAAGATAAAGAAAGACTTCAGAAAAAATATATTGCACCCCCAAGATTTTACTGTAGTTTTAGAATGTAATGTTCTATAGCTTGGAATTTATCTACATTTTGGGAACAGTACAAAACAGTAACTGGTAACTGGAGAGAGCTTTCAGGTTCAAACTGAGTTGTGGTTAATTGATAAATTTGCTATTTATAGATATATTTTATTAATTGTTTGACCGCTGGTCATAACAAGGGACAACCAAAATATAAACAGACAATACAAATTCACTGATAAAATATTAATTCATACAGGATTAACACATTTCCATCAGCCGATACGGCTTACTACCAAATTAAAACAATTTTTAAACCACATCAAATAACTCGTTATCCAGAAACCAATACGGCTGAAAATAAATATGACCATCATCATTGACAAATTTGTATAAATCCCGAGAAAAATGCCCAGGATGCCTACAAGATAAAAAGCTCCCCTCTCTATAATAGAATTCTGTCTTCATACTTCAACCACTCTACTTAGAAGGTACAGAGAATACTATCATTCAACCTCCATAGGGCCCATTAATCACCTGCCCTACTAGCTTTTCTTATGTGTTCTATCACTATCCCCCACCCATTTTTGCCTTACCTGATCAGCTAAGCTCGCAAAAATTGCGACTTCTTTGGTTAAGTCTGAGGCTATTGGATTCAAACATAGCACATGGCCTCTGAGTTCTTTTCTAATGATTTCTGAACCAATGTTAACACCCTAGCCTGAAGAGATGCCAACATTGGGCATTCAAAGATCAGATGGATATTAGTATCTAAGGCTTGAAGGTCACAGTATCTACATATCCTGTCCTCCCATGGGATCCCCCGGTATCGGCCCTCCAAAATAGCTGACGGGAAGACCAAATTTGCTATTTAACAAAACTGTTTTCAGTTGGCTTTTTTGTACTTCAAGCGAGTTGATAAACATATCTTATAAAGAAAAAGAATAGTGACCACTGACTTGAAACCACCATCATTTAGTTAAACATAGCCCCACTGAAATCAACATAGTATTAAAACATTTCAGGATTAGACCCCCTCAAAATTTTTCATTGCAGTCTAGAGAGGTTGGTTGCTGCATTCCCCCAAATGTAAGAGATGGAAACAAAGTAGTTTATTGGACCAATTTCTGTTGGTGGAGGTATGCAAGCTTTCTGGCCGCACAAAGATCTTCCACTGTCTTGTAACAAGTCAGAACTAAGTTCTGACTTTTTATGAGCTGAGAAAAAGTTGTGTGTAACCCAAAAGCTTGTATAGCCTCCCAACAAAATGAAAGATATTGGTCCAATGAAAGATATTCTCTGAACTTTTGTCTAATAAAAAAAGAAAAAAGAATAAAATAAAATAAATGTCATCTATTTGGTGCAACATTAAACAGGTGATATTGTGTTCTAGGGAAACATCCTCTTTTTAAAGCCACTAACTCAGCTGTTACTAACTGGCATTTTTAAAAGAAAAGCCTCAGCAAAAGGAAAAAGGATTTAATAGGCATGGACACTGAATTCTCCATGAAGATCCCTATAGAATAACATTGATTTATGAAAATAAAGCCTCCTGTCCAGCTGCAATAAAGGGGGGAGAGGGGCGGCACTTGTGCAGGTTGGCCCTTGAACCCCGGTGGTCCAGGAGGCGGGGATGGTGTAAGTCTAGCCAATGGGATCCTTACCTGAGGGAGGGGATGGGTCAGCTCCTGGGTAATCTTACAAAGTTCCTTTATGAACTGCAATCCCAGAGCTCTTTACTTCTATGAAAAGTATGTTCATAGAGATGTATACTCGGAGAAGTATTTTCAATCCTTTGATGAAATTTTATCCCCTTTTTTCAGGCTTCTGAGCTCAGAGTTAACCAGTTAAATCACTAATCATCCCTCCTGGTGAGGGATGTTTTTAATCCATTTAAGGTATTTTATGATTGCTATATAACAATATTCAACAATGTGGTGTTGTTTGTTCTGAACATGGTATTAATTGTAGAATTTTTAGGTGTCATACAAGGATGTGAAAAGTTTTTTTCCCTTTTCATTGGGTGGACTAGACATCTGTAAGTTAGTTTTCAATTGCCCAGTAGCAGGTATATTTAGCTGGATGCCAATCAGACTTGACGGGTTTACATACCCTTTTCTGTTCTTCTTACGTCTAGTGATATGTATTACAATTGGCAATTCTTACCAAAAAACCCTGAAGACTCTCAGTTAAAACGTGCTGGCTACTTTATATATTCCAAGAGTGAGCTTCAAATTGCCTGTTTTTTCATATATTATGTATTGTTGTCTTCAAGCCCTATATTGTGTGTGAACACACCAATTATTTTATTATATATGTGGTGTAATCATCTCTTTATTTATACCAAATATATCAAATATCGTTATTTATAATTTATCGGATTATAGTTACATTTTTTGTTCAAGACCCTTTTCTTTTGGCACTGATTAGTGGCTGGATCTGTAGGTACAGATCTTGTTTGTTCTATCGTATACTTCTCTGAAGCAACTGAAGGTGGCCACTCTTGGAGACAGGATGCGGAGCTAGATGGAGCACTGGCATGACCCAGTGTGGCACTTTTTATGTCCTTAATCAAATACCTCTCACAAACATTTTAATAACCTCTTCCTGTCAAGAAATTTCTTCCTACGAGGGCCCTCTGGACTCAGCTCTCCCCCCATGGCTCCTCTCCCAGGCGCCCGAGAAGCTTGTGTCACTTCTCCATTGTACAGGTCCAAGGCGAAGGAAGGCAACAGCCATTGCTTAGGAACTCAGAATGGTGAACAAGGGTTTAACAGGCTAGGAAGGGTGGAGCCATGCAGCGAGTACTGTAGCTGCCATGCCTTTGTAGCCTATAAAACCCTGGGCATGCAGCACTAGCGTGCTCATTATCTGCTTTCTAGTAGGGTCTCTGCCAACCGTCCTGCCAAGCCACGGTTTACTACCCATGTGAGTAACCCTCCTCTAGGTTCCCTTTCATAGTGTTTCAGTGTCTCCCTTTGCCTCCTGTAACCTCCCCCTTACTCACGTGTAGACCCGATTCCTCCCCGTGTTCGTCTCTCCATTGCCTCCTGTAACTTCCTTTTCCTCACGTGCAGTCCTGATTCCTCCCAGTGTTAGTCCATCCCATTTGTCTCCCCTAACCTTCTTTACTCGCACATAGTCCTAACTCCTCCTAGTATTGTCTCTCCCCTTTACCTCCTGTAATCTCCCCTTATGTGCAAGTCCTAGTTCCTCACAGTACCTCCCTCTCCCCTTTTCCTCCTACAAACCTTCCTTACTAACATGTAGTCCTGACTCCTCCCACACTCTGTCTCTCCTCTTTTGCCAGGTCTCAGGCTCAGACTAACCATAGTTGCCCTCCAGGGCTTCCAGAGCCTTCCTCATACCCCTATGACTACCACTGGTATTAGCTTGAGCTAGCCACCCAAGATCCGGGGGAGGGGGAGGATTGTTCCACTCTTTCTTTTCTAATCCTTCTCTGATAGACTTCAGGCACAGTACTGATACTTCCCACCCTTTCCCCCCAATTTTTCCTCTTTGGTGGGAATAATTATTCTGCTATTAGTAACAATAATGTGAATGCTTGTTTCTCTGATCATTAGAGACACTATTTTAGAAGATAACATTTCAGTATGCTTGAATTTTGATTAACCTTCTATTTTAGCCTTCTATTTTAGTATACTCAGAGAAGCAGTAGTTTACTAAAATATGGAAAACTAAGACCATTCTCAAACTTGTTTCCCCATGAGACATGACATGTGAAGCCACATGGAAGACATAACTTAAAAACTGAATATTTCCCAGGACTAGCTTATGAAGAAGAAATAAATAAGCTAAATAAGGATTATATTTTGACACCTCCACTGCCATGAGAAATTTTGAGTGGGTAAAATAAAAATGCCAAAAAATAAATCAATCACTGTACTAACACCACAACCTAACATCCCTTTATCTCTATATAACACTATATACAATGGATCAGATTACAGATGACTTGCTCCTCATGCTAGCTCACTGACTTAATTTGGTGTCCACAAAATGGACCACAAATATCCATTACATAACTTTAATCATAATGCACAACTGCATAATATTTAAGAATCAGAATAAGTCCTTCAAAGGGAGACTTATCTTTCACATTTTTTCACTTCTGAAAATGTTGCTGATAATGAATTATGAAAAAAGGCTTCACAACTGAACCATCTTCTTAAAATAATTTGATTCCAAACAAAGTCTTTATAACAAATAAAGAAATTTAATTTAAGTCTACATACAAGCTGTAGCATCTGCATGAGCAGCTGCTTCAGACAAAGTGTGTCCCACAGAACTGTGAAATACAGTCTATGTCAGGCCTTTATTGCATAAGGTACAAAGAGACGCCTGACCCCAGTATGCAATGCTCCACACTGAGCTGACTGGTCAGTCTGAGCACCTGAATATCTGATTGTAGGTATTGGGTACGACCCAGGAGAAGATGACAGCAGAGAAAAGGTTAAGAGCTAGAAAAGAATAGTTTCTGTAACATCAGACCAAGAGGCCGCACTGTAACAAGAGCTATATGTAACCCCACATTTGTTCTCTCTGGCACTGTCCAGTCCTGGAAGAACCCTTCTCTTGCAACTCTGACTCAGCTCTTCATAGACCTTACTATAAAGATAAGAGTCCAAAGAGTCCCACCTTCAGACCTTTCTTTTTCTGAGAGTTATTAGGGTCTCTGGGCTAAGTGTCAGTACCGCAGCGGTCTGCTTTGTCCTGTAATAAATTAGATTGTTGTTCAGCATATATCCCTTGTGTTCAGTTCCGTGTCCTTGCCCTTCAGGGTGAGCTACTGGCCCTCGGCTGACAGGTACCCTCAACACTGATGAGCATTCATCTTTCCATAACACCTTAATTATCGCTGCATGCGTTGGTATGGTGCTCAGTGAATGAATGCCTGGATTTAGTTTTTTGTTTTTAAAATCAACTTCACATTTGGTCTTACCAACATACTCATGGATCCTACTGCTATGGGCTTTTCCCGCAGCTCTGGATTGTCCCTCATTTCTACAGCTGCATAAAAGGCATCCATGTCAATGTGAACAATACTACAGCTGAGATCACGGCTCTGCTCCAGTTCCACTGCAAGCCTGTCAACCTGTCCAGAACAAAAGTGTATGCAAACATAGCAATTACCAATGTTGGTTTGGCATATGTGGAACAGCTCCAATTATTCCAAAATAAATAGGATTGTCAGAGATGAACAAAAAGCTTGTTTCTGTAGAAATTTGCTATGTGGGTAAACAATATAGCTAACAGAGGACAAAATAAAGAGAGAGAGGAAAGCCTAATTGTAAGTGCGTGTATGTGTGGGAGGGAAGATTTCTGGCCCCTTTACAGGAGGCACAACTTCTGCAGAGATTTCAGTGAGGTCCAGTAGACAGCATGCTGGATTCAGAACCAGAGTCCTGAGGATAAATCCTGGCCTCACTACGTGACCTTAAACAAGTAATTGTCTCCCTAACCTCAGATCCCTGGCTGTAAAATGGGACTGTTGACATCACACTTGGGCAGTCAGTGCATGGTATGATCCCGTTTGTGCACTATAGCGCTGGTGACACTCAGTTTGGGGGATAAAGTGAATATGACAGCTTCTCCAGATTTGTGTCACCTCTCATTGAGTAGCTTATTTACTGGAGAAAGGAACCCTCAGGCAAGGAACCCAGAAAAACAACAACATGTGGTTTGAGAGTTTGGTACTTTCCAGAAGTTAGAGACTATGGTTCTCCCTCTTACAGTCTGATATTATTACTCCCTTCCTCTAAGCACTGGAAAGCTGGAAGATCCTTTCAGGGGTTTATTTCCTTTTGCGGAGAGAAACCTGAAATACTCCCCAATGACAATAGTTTGCCATCATTGCCAAGAAGAAATCTGTGCAACCCCAGAGCTTGTGCTGTGTGGGGGTTAGAGGGATGGGCACTCCTGCTGCCCATCTGGACCCCAAACACCGACTAGGACTGACAGTGTGGGTAGGTGCAGTACAACATACGTACTTCTTGCTGATCAGCTGTTCAATGGGGAGCAGCAGCACTTCACCCAGTTCTCACTGCATGAACCTGGCTGTAGTTTACAGCGTGGATTTGGGGGGGGGGGGTGGGGGGGGACTACTCCTATTTCCCACCTGTCAGCTGACCAGCAGGACCAAGAGTCTGGGGGAAAGTCCCCCCAACCAGGCCTTCAGGGGAAATACCAAGAGACAACTCCTAGAGAAGCACCACCAATTGTACAAATGCCTCAGTAAGTGTCTCTATGCATAATGTCTGGCACCGTTCAGCCGCCTACCACAGGGGCAATCGTTATGTTTGGTCACTCGAGCCTGGAAGCAGCCTACAGACAGAACACAGGTTTTGATGAGATTTGTTCCCGGAACAAATCCAAGGAACTGCTCAGCAAACCCGTAGAGCAGCCAAACACACAGCACAATATTATCTGGTCATGATGCTCATCCCTCCCACTCAACATTCATCCACTAGGATACCACAGAGACAGGGAAACTCTGAAATGCCACTCTAGTTCCTGTTTCAAATGGGATATACCTAGGCTCGCTCCACTCCAGGCTCTGTTTCACCCAACACTGGCTCCTTGCTCTGCCCCGTCTTCCTTAACTACCATAACTACCGTAGATCCTTGAGAGCTCTCTATAGTTGAGCCCTGACAGCAGGGGGACCCTGCCCTTGTTGGTCCGTCACCATTGGCCCAGGTATCCTGCCCACAGCCCATTAGCTGCCGCCGCCACCACCACCACCACCACAAAGCTAAGCAAAGAGAAGCCAATTTCTGCTGGGTTTGCACTTCCACCCAGGAATGCCACCACACACTAGCTACGTAGCTCCAACCACAGCAGCAGGCTACATTACAGAACATGAATTGATTTGCTGTCTTGCCTCAGAGCAAGTTAGCACTGGAAAGCAGCAGCAGGATGATGGAGCCAGGCTGTTCACATTCTCTGCTCCTCTCCATCCCAGCTGCCTCGCAGCAAGCATCCTGCCCTTTCTGGCCTCAGTATGTGTATGCTGATACCCAATGGGCTCCCATGGCAGAGAGAGTCCATAGGGTGTCAACATACACATAGGGTTGCTGCAAAAACACAGAGCAGTTTGACCATCAAACTGATCCGCCTCGAAGTGATGTCACTGATACTGCCACAGAACAGATTTGCTTCAAGGGTATCATAAATGCATAGAGCCACTCAGTGCAACCTCACATAAGGCTGCTGCCCTGAACAAGACAGCTACGCTGCAGGTATAAACCTTGACTGCTTTTAGACAAGCGGGTCGCAGTCGATGTGTGAGGTATTTAGTTCATGGTTGGTAAACAATGTGCGACCACCTTGAATCTGCATGATCGCGTCCCTCATCACATCTAAGCCCACTTTGCGGGATTTTGAAAAATCATGAGAGTGGGTTGTGCAACCGTGAACCGTTCGTCTAAAAGTGGCCCTATTTAAAAACTTACACACTGAAGAGGAATGGGTAACAGGCAACCATCAGCACAGGCAGTACCTTTGTTGAACTGGATTACTGCAACCCTAACAGAGAGACAAGCACACAATACAAAGTAACATCTGTCTTGCAGCTTCTCCCAACCGTTATTTTTCAGTGTCTACAAAAACAACCCCTTCTTCAGCTAATCAGAGCACGTGGTCCAAGTAAACCAGTCCAGGCATGTCCAGCTACGGTATTGAGCGTTTCTTCCCTTTTGTGTACTCTTCTCCAGTACAAAGGAGCACAGATCCAATCCCATAAAGGGACTGATCATATGTCACAGTAAGGGGTAAGATTGGCATTTCCCCTCTGTGAGCATGAATACTCTGTATCATGTGGTAAGCTACCATACAGTCCTACCTCTAACCCCATCACAGTCCTGTGTCCTCTCCCCCACCCAGACATGGGTTCCTGACACACAGATGGGCTCCAACCTGATTCTACAGCCAGCTAGGACTCAGGGGGCTCGTTTGCCCAAATGCTACCGATGCAGAGATCCTGAGGTAACGAGTCAAGGAAGTCTAAGGCCAAGGTTTCCCATTGCTGTGCATCTGCAGGGAGTCTGCTAGCTTAGGCTGGGGGCTAGCTACAGGCCCTTTGCTCTTTCCCTTATCTCGCCTCTCTGTGTGGCACCTTCTGTGCTGGGCAAGCTCCTGGGGTACAAGTCTCAGAGTGTTAACCAATGAGACCACAGCCCACACCAGGTGGGAGTCCACCTGCCCATTTATTAGGTGTTTTCCCCACCAGATACTGGACCCATCACTCCCACTGATGGTGAGGTCCTGGAGCATTTGGAGTGCAGGCAAATGTTCGTCCACGTGTCTGCGTTCTATCAATTAGCTTGCATGCACCTATTACACGTAGACATCTGCCAACACCATAAAGTCACGGGTGAAAAGCCTAGAGCAGTCTGAGGAGCAACCACTTCCGACCCCTCCACTCTCACTCTGGTTGGTGCGCACATAACATCTACCTTGAAAGCTCATTGTGCCATTTTCAAACATCCACTCTTCCAACTCTTCCAGGATGCGGTACATGTCAGACGCTTGCTTGTTCCCAGTGGCTGCGTTCTCTGCAACAACTTACGGGGGGGGGCATAGCTCAAGTGGTAAGAGCACGTGCTTTGCATGTATAAGGTCCCAGGTTCAATCCCTGGCATCTCCACTTCAGGATCCCTGATAGCACGCCTGGGGTAGGCCTCTGCTGGGGGCTTGGAGGGGTCTCAGGTAGCACGCCGGGATGGCCTCTGCCGGAGACCCTGGAAGAGCTGGATTTGGACCCCAATTTGAAACCCCTGCTGCCGTGTCAGGTTGTGACAATACTGGGCTAAGATGGACCATGGTCTGACACAGTTAGGCAGTTTAGTTTAGTTTACCAAACAGACAGCCAGGCAACAATCACTGCACAATCTTAGCTGCTCTCTGCCTACTGATCCATCCGTCAATGCTACATTCCCTGGACTGAGGAAGAGACCAAGGCCTTCATCACTCTATAGGGCGAGCAAAAGGTCCAATATGCCCTGGTGAAGTGCATACAGGAAGTACCCTCAGGAGTACTGGCATAGGAAGTACCCTGAAATCAGCTGCTCCCTATACAGAGAACCTCTTTCCTTCAGGAAACGGCACCTGTATCCCAACAATGAGTTCCCCACCCCTAACTCTCTTCTGCCAGACTAGACAAAACAGCCACTGGTTGTTCCGTTATGTTGTTTGAGGACCAGTAAACCAGGAAGCGAGTCAAATTTAAATAACACATTTATTTAAATGTGTTAAATAATAAATAATAAATCAAGGCCTCCCAACACAACAGTGAACAAACAGCTTTTCCTACTCCATGTGGCTGGACAAACTGGCATAGACATAGTTAAGGGACTAGCTGAAAGAACATAAGAAGTGCCATACTGGGTCAGACTCATGGTTCATTGAGACCAGCATCCTGTCTCCGACAGTGGTCAGCTACAGTTGTGGCAGAGTATAGGGGACCTGGCTTGGCTAGGAGGTGAAGGCCCCAAGCATGCTCACTAGGAGCTTGGGCATGCCTCTGCAACTAAGACCCGGAGCATGGAGCTTGAGCAAGCCTCAGAAACTAAGACCCTAGGCATGCTCACGGAGGGTTCAGGCTGGACTCCGAGGCTAAAAGCCATGTGAGCATGTCTTGGATCAGGTCTCACTGGGCATGTGTGAGGATTATATAAACCTACACCTCAGTTGGCTTGGTGCGGTCACAGGAAAAGGTTCTCTTGAGAGAGCTCTTCCCCAGTAGAACACCCAGAGCAGGAGACCGGATCTACAGAAGTGATAATCAGGCAGCAGGATCAACGCCAAAGGATCTGCATCGACCTACACCAAGGTGGGGCCTGTCCTGATACTATTTACAGTGACTGGGCTTTATTGCTTGGGACAAGGGGTTTAAACCCACTAGCAATACTGGACAGATTGGCAGTTGACTCAGAGGGTTTTTCACTTTATCCTGCAGCATGGGTGTGGCTCACCTGTTTGGGACATCTGGATCATCCTTTTTCTAAAATTATTTCCTATTATTTCAGGCATCGGCATGCTCTGGTTGGTCTCAGTCTCTACTTGTAGCTATCCTTGTAGCTACCAAGTCATCCTTGGTGACTTCAACATGATTGTTGATGACCCACCTCAGCTCTCAGTCTCTCGCTTCCTCTCCCTAGCCTCCTCCTTCAACCTCCACCTTTGGACCACTCATACTAATGGCCATTCTTTTGATCTTGTCCTCTCTAGAAACTGCTCTGTCGCTGATCTCTCCTTCGATCCTCATCTTATATCAGACCACTTCCTTGCCTCTTTCAACATTTCCCACTGTCCCCCCTCCTCTTCCCCTTCTCTACGCCCCTTCCGTGACCTTCAAGCTATTGATCCCCTGGACTTTGCCTCCTCTCTCTCTCCCCTTCTTCCTACAGTCTTCTCTTCCTCCTCCCCTGACTCCGCTGTCTCTGCTCTCAACGCCTCTCTCTCCTCCACACTTGACTCCCATGCCCCTCTCTCTTCCCGCCCTGCCTTCTCCCACAACCCCCGTCCTTGGCTCACCCCTAGTATCCGCCACCTCCGTTCTTGCACTCGTGCTGCTGAACGACTCTGGCGCAAATCCCATTCTCACGCTGACTTCCTTCACTTCAAATTCTGTCTCTCCACCCTTACTTCTGCTATCTCCCTTGCTAGACAACACTACTATGCCTCCCGCATTGAGTCCTGTTCTCGGGACCCTCGCCGCCTGTTCTCTACCTTTGACTCCCTCCTCAAGCCTCCCTGTCCTCCCCCTCCTTCTTCCCTTTCTGCTCAGGATCTTGCCTCCTTCTTCACCTCCAAGATAGACAAGATCCGCCTCGACATCGCTTCCCACTCCTCTCTTCCCACTCCCACCCCTCTCCCTCCTCCCCCTCCTTCTCTCATGTCCTCCTTCTCCCCTGCCTCCCTTAAGGAAATCTCCTCTCTGCTCTCCTCCTCCAACCCTTCCACTTGCCCCCTTGATCCCATTCCTTCCCGCCTCCTCACCTCCATTACTCCCACTGTCGCCCCTTCCTTCCTGCACATCATCAACCTCTCCCTCTCTACTGGCTCTTTCCCTTCTGCCTTCAAACATGCCACAGTCTCTCCTATTCTCAAAAAGTCCACTCTTGACCCCTCTGACCCTTCTAGCTATCGTCCTGTCTCACTCCTTCCTTTTGCTTCCAAGCTGCTTGAACGTGTTGTCTACTCCCGCTGCCTTGACTTCCTATCCTCCAACTCCTCCCTTGACCCCCTCCAATCTGGCTTCCGCCCCCTTCATTCTACTGAAACTGCTCTCGCTAAGATCACCAACGATCTTCTGGTGGCTAAATCTAAACGTCTCTATTCCATTCTTGTCCTCCTTGATCTCTCTGCTGCCTTCGATACTGTTGACCACTCACTCTTGCTGGATTCCCTTCACTCCCTTGGCTTTTGTGGCTCTGTCCATAACTGGTTCTCCTCCTACCTCTCTGACCGCTCCTTTAATGTGTCTCTCTCCAACTCCGCCTCCTCCTCCTTCCCCCTCTCAGTTGGTGTTCCTCAAGGCTCTGTTCTTGGCCCTCTCCTCTTCTCGATCTATACCTCATCCTTAGGCAAACTCATTGCCTCCCATGGCTTCCAATACCACCTCTATGCTGATGACACTCAACTCTATCTCTCTACTCCCTCTCTCTCTCCCTCTGTTCAAGCTCGTCTCATCAACTGTCTCTCTGACATCTCTACCTGGATGTCTCAACGTCAACTCAAACTCAACATGGCTAAAACTGAACTCCTTATCTTCCCCCCTCATCCTTCCTCTCCTTCCTCACTGTCAATAACTATTGATGGAGTCACCATCCTGCCTGTCCCCCAAGCCCGTAGCCTAGGCTTCATCTTTGACTCAGCCCTTTCTTTTAAACCCTACATTGACTCTGTTGCTAAATCCTGTCGCTTCTCCCTCCATAACATTGCTAAGATTCGCCCTTTTCTCTCTGTCTCGTCTGCCAAAACTCTTGTTCATGCTCTGGTCATCTCTCGCCTCGATTACTGTAACCTCCTTCTCACTGGCCTTCCCCGGTCTCACCTTTCTCCCCTCATCTCTGTCCAAAACTCTGCTGCCAGGGTCATCTACCTCGCCAGTCGCTTCGACCATGTGCAGCCCCTCCTCTCTTCGCTTCACTGGCTTCCCCTTCCTGAACGAATCCTGCACAAGCTCCTAGTCTTCACCTATAAAGCTCTTCACAACCTTGCTCCCCCCTACCTCTCTGCACTTATCGCCCTCCATACTCCAGCCCGTGCACTTCGCTCCTCCTCTGTCCCTTCTCTCACCCTTCCACGCCTTCCCTGCTCCCCTAAGCGCCTTCGTCCCTTCTCACTTGCTGCCCCCCATGCCTGGAACTCCCTCCCTGTCCACATCCGCCTTGCCCCCTCCCTTCATACCTTCAAATCTCTCCTTAAAACTCACCTCTTTCGCTCTGCTCTGTCTGACTCTTTATCCTGCTGAGCCACTATTCCTATACCTACGATCGGTTTACCCTTATCCTTGCAACATGGACCTGCCTGCTGTCAT
Organism: Sphenodon punctatus; assembly: GCA_003113815.1. Classification (NCBI taxonomy): domain Eukaryota; kingdom Metazoa; phylum Chordata; class Lepidosauria; order Sphenodontia; family Sphenodontidae; genus Sphenodon; species Sphenodon punctatus. Next base: position 1,793,084 of record QEPC01000694.1, read on the forward strand.
TCTCATCGTAACCAAGCCAAGTACGTGCACTTGAGACCTCGCATCTTCATGAATGTTAGACCCCTTGTCTCTCCCTCTGTTCCCCTTCCTAAGTCTCTCCCCCAGCTCCTGTCTCTCAGATTGTAAGCCCTAGGGGCAGGGACCCTGTCTATTTTATTACTTTGTAAAGTGCCAGGTACACTGCTGGCGCTATATAAATGTTTGATAATAATAATAATAATAATTGGTGGGACTTCTTTGTGCAGATGGTTGGGGTGTGACAGGTCCTACAGTGGTGCAAGGGGCTGGACTAGATGACCCTTGAGGTCCTTCCAGCCTTGTGACTCTATGACTCTGACTCTTTATGACTTTGCACTACTGGTGGAGATAGCCCTGGCTTGAGGCGAGGACCAAACTCACCTAGCAAGTCTGGGTATTCAGCAAACAAATATTTACACCAGGATGAGGTCTATACTTTGGTTGGCCACTGGGAAAGTGAACTGTTCTGTAAACTGAAGTGTGCAAGGGGGGTGGGGTGGTCAAGGCTAATTCCCCATATTCTGGCCAGAGCCCCTCAAGGGCTCTGGAGGACCACCTTGTCACAACTATAGCTCGAAAGTAGTACAAATCCAGGTCATGGAGGTGTGACCCATCTCCTGCTAACCACTCCCAATTACCAATAACCAGGGGTATAAGCCCCAACTAATAAGCATTTACAGCTCTATCCTCTTAAAAATGTATCTAGTTTCCATTTGAAGCTTGTTATGGTGCGGGCTGTCACTGCCTCCTCAGGCAACAAGTTTCATAATTGTATTGTCTGCTAAGTGAAAACGTACTTTTGATTGTTTTAAATCTGCTACCATTTATTTAACTTCAGAGAGTGTCCCCCCTTGTTCTCTTACTGTGAGAAATGGCAAACAGTTCCCTATTTACTTTTTCTACACTGCTCATGATTTTAAAAACTTCTATCATATCCCCCCTTAATCGCCTCTTCTCCAAGCTAAACAGCCCTAATGTGTTGAGCCTCTCTTCATAAGAAAGTCGATCCATCCCTTTTCCTTGTTGCTCTTCTCTGAACTTTTTCCAATTCTATTATATCTTTCCTGAGATGCAACAACCAGTATTATTATTAGAAGCTTTTATATAGCACCAGTGATGTACCTAGCGTTTTACAAAGAATAAAATACACACCGGCCCTGCCCGAGAGCTTACAATCTAAAGACAGGGGGAGGGGAGACAGGGAAGGGGGAACAGAGGGAGAGACAAGGGATGCAACATTCATGAGGATGCGAGAACTCAGGCACATGTTCTTGGCTTGGTTACAGTAAAATAGGAGTTTGCAGATAACAGGTAGGGGATAATCCTGGGTGGGGATGATTAGCAGGAGTTAGGAAGGGCAGAGTGGGAGACGTGGGTTTTGAGGAGGGACTTGAAGGTGTGGGGGCGGGGGCAAGGCGGACAAGGGCAGGGAAGGAGTTCCAGGCGTGTGGGGCAGCGAGGGAGAAGGAACGAAGGCGGTTGGGGGAGCAGGGGAGGCATGGGAGGGTGAGGGAGGGGATGGAAGAGGAACAGAGAACTCTAACAGGGGTTCGGAGGGAGATCAGGGCAGAGAGGTAGGGGGGAGCAAGGCTGTGAAGGGCTTTGTAGGTGAAGACGAGGAGCTTGTGGAGAATACGCTCAAGAAGGGGAAGCCAGTGGAGGGAGGAGAGGAGAGGCTGCACATGGTCAAGGCGACGAGCTAGGTGGATGACCCTGGCAGCACAGTTCTGAACCGAGATGAGGGAAGCAAGGTGAAAGCGGGGAAGGCCAGCGAGGAGGAGGTTACAATAGTCGAGACGTGAGATGACTAGGGCATGGATGAAAGTTTTGGCAGAGGAGACAGACAGAAAAGGGCGGATCTTAGCAATGTTGTGGAGGGAGGGAGAAGCGGCAGGATTTGGTCATGGAGTCAATGTAGGGTTTTTGAAGGTAAGGTGCGAGCGAGTCGAAAATGAAGCCCAAGCTACAGGCTTGGGGGACAGGGAGGATGGAGACCCTGTCAATGGCAATTGACAGGGAAGAGGGAGAGGAAGGATTGGGAGGGAAGATAAGGAGTTCAGTTTTTGCCACGTTCAGTTTGAGTTGGCGTTGAGACATCCAGGCGGAGATATCGGAGAGACAGTTGGTGAGACTAGCTTGAACAGAGGGGGAGAGGGAAGGAGTGGAGAGATACCGAGTTGAGCGTCGTCAGCATATAGGTGGTATTGGAAACTATGGGAGGCAATGAGTTTGCCTAAGAATTGGGTGTAGAAGAGAAGAGGAGAGGGCCAAGGACAGAGCTTTGGGGAACCCCGACCAAGAGGAGGAGGGGGGAGGAGTTAGGAAGAGGTACAGTGAAGGAGCGGTCAGAAAGGAAGGAGGAGAACCAGTCAAGGACAGAGTCCCGGAATCCCAGGGAGTGAAGTGATTCAAGCAGGAGCGAGTGGTCAACAGTGTTCAAGACAGCAGAGAGATCAAGGACGACAAGAATAGAGTAAAGGCAGTTGGATTTAGCCACAAGATTTTAGCAAGAGCAGTTTCAGTGGAGTGAAGGGGGCGGAAGCCAGACTGGAGGGGGTCAAGGGAGGAGTTGGCAGAGAGGTCGAGGCAACAGGAGTAGACAACCCGTTCACGGAGCTTGGAAGCAAAAGGGAGGAGCAAGACAGGATGGTAATTAGAGGGTTCAGAGGGATACAAAGTGGACTTTTTGAGGATGGGGAACAGTGGCGTGTTTAAAGGCAGAGGGGAAGGAGCCGGTATAGAGGGAGAGGTTGATGATATGCAGATGGGGAGGGGCGACGGTGGAAGCAATGGAGGTCAGGAGGCGGGAAGGAATGGGGTCCAGGGGGCACGTGGAGGGGTTGGAGGAGGAGAGCAGGGTGGAGATTTCCTCAAGGGACGCAGGAGGGAAGGAGGACAGGAAAGAGGTGGGGGGAGGAGGGAGGGGGGGAGTGGTAGGGGGAGAGGACTTGGAAGCCATTTTCAGGCAGATCTTGTCAATCTTAGAGGTGAAAAAGAGAGCAAGATCCTGAATGGAGAGAGAGGAGGGAGGACGGCGATAGGGGGGTTTGAGAAGGGAGTCAAAGGTGGAAATGAGGCGGCCAGGGTCCCAGGAGCAGGACTCAATGTGTAAGGCATAGTACTACTCAAGGTGAGGTTGTACCAAAGATTTATACAGCAACATGATGATATTTTCCCTTTATTTTCTATTCCTGTCACAATAATGCCTAGCATTCAGTTTGCCTTTCTGACTGCTGCCACACACTGAGCGGATGTCTTCAAGGAACTATCCACAATGAATCCAAGATCCTTCTCTTGAGTGGTTACAGACAGATCAGAACCTGGCATCATGTATGTAAAGGGAGGGTTATTTTTTCCTATATGCATCACCTTGCACTTATCAACACTGAATTTCATTTCCCATTTATTGTCCATTCACCTAGTCATACAAGATGCCTCTGCGGTTCCTCACCTTCTGCCTAGGTCTTAACTATCTTGAATAATTCAGTGTCATCTGCAAATTTAGCCACCTCACTCTTTACCCCTTTTTCCAGATCATTCATGAATATGTTTTAAACAATACTGATCCCAGTACTCACCCCTGAGGCAGCCCACTGTTTACCTCTCCCCACTTGAAAAATGACCATTTATTCCTACCCTTTGTTTTTGATCTTTTAACCCGCTACCAATCCATGTCAGGACTATTCCTCTTATCCTATGACTGCTTAGTTTGCTCAGGAGTCTCTGGTGAGGGACTTTTTCAAAAGGTTTTTTGAAAATCCAAATATACTATATCAACTGGATCACCATGCAGGAATGGTGCCAGTGCTTGCCACTCCAGCCACGCCACAAGGCAGAATAGCCAGGGACTGAGCCCATGAGCAGCAGTGCGCTACCTCGAGTTGGGCAGCCTTACCCCACTTTGGGTAAAGCTGCTATGTGCTGCATTCCCAGCATTTTTCCAAGGATGCAGGGCGTAGCAGGCAGCTGCTCATCCCTCCCCGGGGCGAACATCTGGCAGCCTAAGGGCACACAAACCACTGCATCATGTGGCAATGGTGCTCAAACATGGGTAAGGCTGAGGTAACATCTCACGTGGCTGAGGTAACGTCTCACGTGGCTGTACCCAGTATCTGGCCACTTACTTAGATTATGGCAGGGATTCTGTGTGTCTACAGTGCCTAGTATAATGGGATCTTGGATGACTGCATACCAGAAATAGCCTTGGGACATTTATCTAGATATGTGCTGGAGGCACCCACATTCACTGTGTCTCAAACTTATGTCTTTTCTGTAGCAGGACAGATTCACAGACATTACAAAAGCTGTGTGTTAAAAACTGAAAATGAGTTGCTAATGTTACGTCTGGTAATACCTAAAGGAAAACAATAATTCCATTGCAGGAGGTGTGCATATTCCCCCAGATTATTCCCAACCTTCAATTAGATTAATTTGTAAAATGTATTTTATATTAAATGTATTTTAATGATGCCATATTAGTTAAGATACACAGCATGTTAACTCATACATACATCAAAAAATGACCCCATTTAAATCTTTTCCTGCCACGATAAATATTACAATACAAGAATAAGCCAGAAGGTTGTTTTAAAAGACACTCAAAATGTTTTAAGAGACTACTATACTTTTAAAGCAAATTGATTAATTATATACAACCAAGATACATAACAAGCAATTGATTTTTAACTCATTGGTTATTAAATATTTAGACTGATGGGAGAAGTTTTTTTTTTAAATACCATGTTAATCAGACAGAAAACCTGTAAGGTAGTATGACTTATTATTTAATTTTCTTGCATATAATCAAAACATTGTGAATGTTTTAGTTGCACAGCTCCATGTCAAATGAAGCTAAGTCTACTGCTAACATCTTGTGTACCACTTGAGAATGGATGTTAATAATACATCCCTAAATATTATTCTCCCTCCATTCTAAACAAAAGCTTCAAAATTTGGACAATACCTGTAGTTGTGCTTTCATAAGCTGCTGGCTGTTAATTTTCTCTTTTACTTTAAGCAATTTTTCAATTCGTTGGTTGACTTGTTGATCTTTTTTAAGCTCATTTTCATAAAATCTAGAACCCTGTCAAAGACAAAAAGTTAAAAGGCAGGTTTTTAAAATGTATTTTCCTTGCACTCTTGCAACAGCTGAACTAAAAATGACTACAGTTTGCAACTCATTTAAAAGGGGGGAAAAACAACGCCGAACAGGTTTGTAGTAAAAGGTATATATAGGATTTTAAAGTTTCCATTTGATGGTCTAAAATATTCTGGACTTTGTACTGCCTATTTTAAGGATTTCTTGTGTAAAACAATTATCTTTGGTTTTCATCTAATTGGGATTAGCAGGACTCTGTCATTGTCTTGTTCAAGTTGTCTGCAGTTAGGCAGAGATTTTTTTCTCTAGATTGATTAAACCAAAATAGTTATTATCCAATGGTAAGACTATGGTGGACACTTTATTTTACCCCTTTTCCTAACAACCTAGCTACATAAGCTGTAATTGGGTTAAACACACATAAATAGGGGTGTTAATTTAATGTGTGTTAGCTAAAACATTAACTCCCCATAAGGCCATTCTTAATGCAGATTACAAATATCTTTTCTAAGTAAAATTCAACCTGGTTTGAAAATTTTTTATTTTTAACTTGGAGTTGGATACACCAGATTCGTAAACAGGTTAAAAAAGTCCCCACAAAACTGTATTTTCAGAATTACAAATGTTATTATTGTTATTGTTTATATAGTGCAAGCAATGTACTTGCTACTTGTACAATCAGTGATCAAAGACAGGTCATTCCCGTACCTCAAGGAGTTTACAATCTAGGAGATACAAGGTTACGGGGAGACAAAAGGCAAAGGGGGATACAGTCATGAAGTTGAGAAGTTGTAGGTGCATGTGCTTAGCTTAGTTACAGGGGTAAGAGGACCCTGAATGAAAAGATGGAAAAGGAAGTATCAGTGACCAATCCATGAAGATTGAGGGGCTAGAGAAAGCCAGATGGATGAGGTAGGCTTTCAGGAGGGTTGTATGTGGGTTAACACATTTCAAACCGCCATGTATACTAAATACTTAATAAGGATTTAAAGAGCCTTTCCAAAGTTAATTCTAATTTGGTTTCTAAATGAATTAAACTCATTAAATGAATTTACTCTGAAAAGGCATTAGTAATAATTTTAATCATTTTAAGTGTCCACATAGGAATTTAACCCAGATTGACTAGTCCATATTAAATCCATGCCACTAGTTAATATAGACTAAGGGTGTAATCAGATGAGATGATAGTCCACATTTGCCTTCACCAGGTGTGCTTCCGCCTGCCCATCTATTAGGTGTCTGCCACGTGGCATCCACATGGTCACCACAGAACCGCCACTCTCAGAGGAGTCCAGGGACATCATGGGCCCACCACTGTGCGGGCCAATCAGGTCTAATGAGTGCCCACATGGCCGTGTCTCACTAATTAGGTTTGCCCACAGCCACACTTGCATCCAGGTGAGGTTAGAGTCCCAAGCTAGTGTACCTTATTTATAGAAGGTTAAGTTCTGTCTATATGAAATATGAGTTAACTTGGGGTGTTATCAAACAAGAGAATAGCCCACTGGAGTCTTATTAAAGTTGGACATGCTAAACATGTGATTGGGGGCTGCACAGACTGAACCCAGACTCCAGTGGGCTATCCTCCTGTTTGATTACACCCTAAGTTAACATATAGACAAAACTTAACCTTCTATAAATAACACAAAATAGACCTCTCTATCTGAAATGAGTGTGTTCCGTCAGTTAATGTCCAAGAGCTTTCTTGTGCACACAAGGAAAGATTTAATATTCTTCCTCATCAACTCCACCCAGTTTAATGTACGTTCAAAAGAAATGGGTAGAAGATGTATTTTCTGATCCATTCTGACATTTGAAAGATGGAGGAAAAGAAAAACAAATTCCTTTTTTTTTTTTTAAACATTTAAAGCTACTGGGTTCTTAAATTAGACACTGCCCTAAAGCAGCTTTTACTTTGCGTAACTAACGCACATTACAAACCCACTGATCCCATTTTATCTAGCTGTAATGTAGACATGTTGTCACTGGGATTAGCTGTTCTTTATTTCTGTAAAATATTAAATCTAAATAAGTTCTCCTTCACGAACAGACATGCATTTCATGTTCACCCCCTCACCCCTGATTTCTTAAATCAACATATTACAGCTACTGGAAAGAACATCCCAAACTATCATTTTTGTGCCAGTAGTAAACTCTCCAGTACTAAAGAAATTTTGAATTTTTCATATGGAGCTATTAAGTCGAAGTTTGTTTATAATTATCTTATAGTATTCTCAGAGTAACAACAGGATTTTTGTTCCATTGGTTTTTTTATTGTGTTTTTGAGGTGGATGGAGAGGCGAGAGGAAATTGAAGTTTTGAAAAATTCCATACACGAATCTACAGCTATAATGTATTCAGTGTTGATCATTTATTACTCTTTTTTAATTAATGCAGATTATAACCAACAGTAAGCTTGGCCATCTGAGAAGGATGGGGTAGAAATCTAAATAAATAAATCTTTATTCTAGAGTTTCAAATGCCTACAAGTCTGCTAAAATTCCACCTCTCTTTCCTGATACAATGGCAACAGTAGCAATTTTGCAAGAATTATTTCAACACAAAAGGATTGCCACTTACAAAAGATTATGGTCTTGGGAAGTGATAAACAACAGAATTAGATGACATGTATGGAAAATTACAAAAATCTTGTTTTATTGCTAATGTTCTTACGACAGAGAATAAGCAATGCAAGAAAAGGCTGTGGGAGCAGAACTGCAGAATCATTACGTTTATCAATTTTTCTAGGGCCAAACTAATGATAGAGTAAGCAGGAAAACGGATTGATTACTGTTGCTGAGTTTTCCCCAGATCATTTCATGGAACCTTACAGTATAACAGCTTTAATTTTTCAGCTGATTCCCAATTGATTGCTGGGGAAGAAAGAATGATGAGAAACAGTTTTATTATTATTATTATTATTAAGCATTTATATAGCACAAGCAATGTACCTGACACTTTACAATTGTAAAGAGAGATACGGTCCCTGTCCTAGCAGGCTTACAATCTAAGAGAGGAAAAGGGGGTGGGGGGAGAGAGGAAACAGAGGAAGAGACAAGGATACATATACGAACTCATGAGGTCTCAGGTGCACGTGCTTGGCTTAGTTACAAAGGTGTAGTTACGCATTTAATGTTACACAAGATACAATGACTCAGGATAAGTCAGCAAGGGGGTGAGGGTAACGAGGAGCCAGGAAAAACGTGATGGAAGAGGTGGATTTTGAGGAGGGATTTGAAGATTTGGAGGGAAGAAGCCAACGAATGTGTTCAGAGAGGGAGTTCCAGGCAGTGGGGGGCTACCACGGAAAAGGGGCAGATGCATTTTAAGGAGAAGGGGAGCCGTGAGCAGGCGAGGGTGGTAGCAGAGGAGGAGCGGAGCTCCCAGACAGGAGTGTAGCAGGAAATGAGTGCTGAGAGATTGGGGGGAGCAAGCTCATGAAGAGCCATGTAGGTAAAAACCAGGAGTTTGTGCAGAATGCGTTCAGGAAGAGGGAGCCAGTGGAGAGAGGAGCTGTACGTGGTCAAAGCAGCGGGCAAGGTGAATGACCTCATGAGTAGAGTTATAAACAGAAATGAGAGGAGCAAGGTGAGAGCGAGGAAGGCCAGTGAGAAGGAGGTTGCAGTAGTCAAGGCAAGAGATGACCAGGGCATGGACAAGGGTTTTAGCAGAGGAAACAGTGAAGAAAAGACAGATCTTAGGAACGTTGTGCACAGAGAAGCGACAGAATTTGGCAACAGAATCGATCTGAGGCTTAAAGGAGAGGCAGGAGTCAAAATGTACCCTAGGCTACATGCCTGAGGGACAGGCTGGATGTTGACCTCATCAACAAAGACAGAGAAGGAAGAGAGAGAGGAAGGATNGAGATGATGTGTTTGGTTTTAGTCATGTTAAATTTGAGCTGACGATGAGACATCCAGGCAGAAATGTCAGAGAGGCAGTCAGTGAGGCGAGACCAGATAGAAGGAGAGAGAGGGGGGGTGGAGAGAGAGAGTTGGGTATCATCAGCATACAGATGGTACTGGAAGCCATGAGATTCGATGAGTTTGCCTAGGGACAGAGCATATAGAAAGAAGAGAAGAGGGCCAAGGACAGGGCCTTACTTAGAGAACTCCAACCGAGAGGGGAAGAGAAGTAGAGGAGGCACCAGCAAGAGACACATTGAAGGATCGGTCAGAGAGGTAGGAAGATAAACCAGATGAGGACTGAGGCACAGAAACCAAGCAAGTGGAGAGAGTCATGTAAGAGACAGTGGTCGACAGTGTCAAAAGCAGCAGAGAGATCAAGGAGGAGGAGGATGCAGTAGAGGCGATTTTGCTAAGAGCAGGTCGTTAGTTATTTTAGCAAGAGCAGTCTCAGTAGAGTGGAGGGGGCGGAAGCCAGACTAGAGAGGGTCAAGGGAGGAGTTGGCAGAGAGGAAGTCAAGGCAAGGGGTGCACACAGCACGTTCCAGGAGCTTAGAGACAAAAGGGAGGGGAGAGATGGGACAGTAATTAGAGGGATTGGAAGGATCAAGGGTAGGCTTCTTGAGGATAGGAGAAACAGTGGCATGTTTGAAGGCAGAGGAAAAGTAGCCGGTAGAGAGGGAGAGATTGACTATGTGCAGGAGGGATGGGGAGACAGTGGGTGCGATAGAGGTCAAGAGGCAGGAAGGGATAGGGTTAAGGGGACAAGTGGAAGGGTTGGAAGTGGAGAGCAGGGAGGTGATTTCCTCAAGGGGGTTAAGGGGAAGGAGAACAGGAGGGAAGAAGGGGGAGGAGAAGGGGGGAAGCAAACGGGGGATGGAGAAGAGTCGGAAGCAATATCAAGGCGGAGTTTATCTATCTGATTAGTGAAAAATGAGGCAAGAGTCTGAGCAGCGAGGGAAGAGGGGGGTGGAAGATAGATGGGCTTGAGAAGGGAACTGAAGGTTGAGAAAAGGCAACGGGGGTCATGAAAACAGGATTTAATGCGGGTGGCAAAGTAGAGCTGTTTAGCGAAGAAGATGGCAGAGCTGAGGGAAGAGAGGGAGAATTTAAAGTGAAGAAAGTGAATTTAAAGTGGAGAAACAGGTTCCAGACATGGCTACGTAAGAAGTCCTATACTGGGTCAGACCAATGGTTCATCAAGCCCAGCATCCTGTCTCCAACAGTGGACACTTCACAGAAGTATAAACAGGTCATAATGAAAGGATTCCCTCCTATTTACTCTCAAGCTCCCAACACGCATAGATTACATCCCCCTGACCAACTTGATAAATAGCCACTTGAGGATTTTTCCTCTAAGAATTGATCCAAACTCTGTTTAAACCCAGCTATGTGCTACTGGGCTTAAGAGCCTCTGGCAACAAGTTCCAGAAGCTAACTGTACATAGAGTGAAAAAGTACTTCCTTTTGTTCATTTTATATCTTCTACCAGTTAGTTTCATAGAGGGTTCCCTGGTTCTAATATCATTTGAGAAGGTAAATAACCACTCCTTATTTATGTGTTCTACACCACTCATGATTTTGTAAACTTCTATCCCCTCTCAGTCGTTTCTTCTCCAAGTTGAATAGCCCCAAACTATCAAGCCTCTCTTTGTACCATTCCATTCCTGAATTATTTTGTTGAGCCCCACCTTTTCCACCTCTACTATATATTTTATGAGATGGGGCAACCAGAACTGCACACAATATCCAAGGTGTGGATGCACCATAGAGTTACATAGCGGCATTATATTTTCTGTTTTATTCTCTATCCCTTTCTGAGTAATTCCTAACTTTCTGTTTGCCTTTTTGACTGCTGCTGCACACTGAGTTGGTATTTTCACAGAAGTGTCCACAATGACTCTTAAAATACTTTTTCTTAGTGCTAACACCTAATTTAGAACCTAGTATTGTATACGTACAGTTAAGATTATTTTTCCCTATGCGCACGCATCACTCTGCATTTGTCAACATTGAATTTCATCTTCTCAGCTACCTACTTCCCCCTTAACTTATGTAAAACAGAGGTTTTCAAAAAACAAAACTAATGGAACATGCAGATTTGCCTGTACTTGGAATTTTTAAAGAATTCTTCCTCAAGATAAAATGCAGGGAATCAAAGCACATTAGCTTTTACTAGCCAGCCAAGGCCAATCTTGATAATCAGGCAGAGGCTATTACCTTGAGGTTCCCAAGAAAAAAAGCAAACAAAATGAAAGCACACCATTTTTCTGAGTATAGACAAGAGCATAGTTAAGCACTAGTGAAAGTTTATGCAAACAAACCTTGGTTGCCTCCATTATGATTTTGTTGATTCTCTCTTTATCCAGGCCTTGCATTCCAGCTTTGTTATCATTGAGGCCCATTCTAAGCAGAAGTCCTTCGCTGGAAGAGGAATTAACTTTATTTGTGCTGTCCATAATGCAACCCAGTGAGTACTATCTCAAATGATAATAGCCTGGAAAAAGAGAGTCACATTTTTCAGAAGTCTAGTTGATGAATGGGGGGAATCCATAAATATTTTCAATATTATTATACAATTGCTACTAAAAGAAAGGCTACAAACACTGAGATAAAAGTATTCTTCAGAAGCAACTCCACTCCACACTTAGTCAACCAATATGAAAATGAAGTCTCAGATGGTACACTGTGTGAAGATAACGTATTTTAAAAGGTGCTTACAAAACTCTCATTAAAAAATAAAATCAGACTATATGGAAGGACCATCACCAATACAAAATGTATTGCAGTGGCTCCTGTTGCATCAGGCTATTAGCCCCACATTCCCTGTAACAACAAATCAGATATTTAACTGGCACTTTTCACCAGTGTATTACGATTAATGAAGTGCTGTCTAGGCAACAGCAATGGGAACAGTGCAAATCTAAAATCACATTTGATCTTTTTTAACAAGATTCAAACTTGTACAGCTTCTTTTCCAGCCTAAAGATTAAGGAATGAGGTGGAGGAGAGGGTCATATTTGATTGTGCATTTAAGGCTGTCTGTTCAACCTGATGTGATCGCTCACCTTGGATACATGGAATGCAAGAATCTCTCTTCAGGCAAAACCACCAGAAGATTGACCAAAACCTAGCACTTTTTAGTTATTTACCTTGTGATTTTAAGTTCAGTTTCATGACCTTTGGGGAGTTTTTCACTCACAAAATTTGAATTCTTGGGTTTGGCAGGTAGGCAGAGCACAGGTCCCTGACTAAAGGGCAGGCTCACACCACACTATCATCTCACAATGCCTTCCTTTCTCCCATTCCATTTTCTGCAATTGCTCCAGGGAGCTCGATATAGTTGCAACGAAGGCTGAAACAGGGGTGAGCTGGATCGCCTGGCTGCGTCATGGAGGGTCACCGCAGGGAGAGCAGTCCCCCGAGGGGAATCCAGGCAGAGAGGGACTGCCGTCACAAGTCCCTTCACACCACAGGTTGGCCAAGGAGCCATCCTCATGGGGCAGGACTCCTTCTGCCCAGCAGGATCAGGCCCCAGGAGCAGCTTCCGCCAAACAGCTAACTGGGGAGGCCCAAAGGAGTACGCTCACCTGGGATGCCAAACAGCAGCATACTCCTCCAGGCCCCTCCCCTCGATCAGCTGTTCAGCACGCTCACCCAGACTGGGTGGGCATGCTCCTCCAGGTCTGATCCTCGGACCTTGCCCTGCAACCAGGCTGCGAGGGGACTACCACGTTAGCCCACCTGGGTGAGCTTTAGCCCACACCACATTGCCGACCTTCTCTAGACAGCATGTCCTGTAGCAGCTGGCTGCCCGGCCACTCCAAGGCAGAAGTGGGGAAACATCTGGTAACCACCGAATGACGAGCAGGTAACTCATGGGCTACTGTCTCTCTTATTTTCACTCAATATTCCAATTCCAGTCACTCGGATCTTCATTAAAGTCAGTCTTTAACATAGTTAGGGTTGGGATTTGATGAGCAAAAAATAACTGATGAACTGATTGGTCAAATGTTTCAAAAATAATCAAACATTTTGAAGAACTATTATATTAGAGCAACAGCATCAGCAACAAAAGTATGTTAAAATTTTATGTAGACCTAGCCTTAGATACTCATGTAAAAAAAAAAAATTTACTTAACGGAGTTTAAGAAAAACCTGAAGTACAATGAAACAAAATACTTCTGTAGCAAAGGTAGATTATTATTTAAATATGATTACTCAATTATCAGCAAAGTTCTGATTAGCTGTGTGACTGGAGGATTCTGAAGGGAAATGTTGGGGGAGGGAGAAGATTGATGATGAACAATATTTTTTCCATTTTATTTTGCCTTTTTGGTGTCTTTTAGACTGTTAACTCCTCTGGTCCAAGGCTGCATTCACACAAGAAGCCAAGTCTGCAAAAATCTCTTTCCTCATTTTTATTTTTTTTAACTGCATGAAAAGGTTAAGTCACAGGATGCCACAGGTGTAATGCGTGTTTAATCAACTCAAAAACCAAGGTTTAATGATTATGCTTATTCCATAAGGCACATTTCTCACATGTGAAGGGATTAATTCTGCTGTCAGTTGGCACCCCACAATGCATTGCCAAAAAACCCCAAAATTATGGGATATCTAGCAGCCACACCAACTTAATTTTTCCAATTGTCTTTGTTCAACGAAGCACCACAAAGCACATGGATGCTTAAATAATAAAAGTAGATAAATATCAATTAATAGTTTAATTGAAACTAGGGACATGACTTTTGTAATGTACAAAGGTTTACTACAGACACACAAGGAAAAAGATGACTGGGTTTAAAAACTCTTCAGCTGTTTAATGAGAAAGGAAAACTGAAGATTTATTTTGACTTCAGAAAGACATGTCTTTGAGATAGGGTGGGGGAAATAAGCCAACAGCTTAGTGTAAGCTAACAATGAAACAATAGGCCCCGTGTTAACAAAGCAAAGCAAAGCAGTGGGAAAATTACCAATACTTCAATAAGTAAAGAAGAACAGGAGGAAGACCAAGTTAACTTGCAAAAAACGTAAGGAACACAATGGTGTTCATATCAATGCAGTAATTAATAAGGATAAGGAATAAAATGTAGTGGAAAGTATCTATAAGAAACCCAGCCTGACATCAAAGCACAGCGTGACTAAATTTGGCTCAAGACAGTTTAGAAAAGGGTGTACATTTTTATGGTCTGGTCCATCAAATGAACATCTTAAACTGAGTAAGTGGCAACACAGACCAACATATCACCAGACTTTTATCAATAAAAGAACCCTCAAACAACTGCATCTTCCCTCACAGCATTAAAGTGAGGACATGCTAAATCTGTTCCTCAGCCATACTGTCCAACAGAGGATCTAATCTCTTCACGTCCACATTTTGTAGAGTGCAGGAATTATTTACTTATTTATTTATTTATTAAATTTATACCCCGTCCCATCCTGAACCCAGCTCGGGGCGGCTTACAATCATAAAATGTCATATAAAACAATGCAATACCTAAAATAGCATATATAACAATTAAAACATATAAAACAACATATAAACAGGGTCTGGGCCATAAATTACTGGGGGTAGGGGGAATAAAAACCAACTACCCACCCCCCTCCCCAAAGGCCCAGGAGAACAACCAGGTCTTGCATCTTCGCCGAAATACTAAAAGGCTTGGGGCCAGGCGGGCCTCCTCCGGCAGGGAGTTCCAGAGACGCGGCCCGACCACCGAGAATGCCCTCTCCGTTGTGGCCCCCCACTTAACGCGGGGGACCTCCAGGAAGGCACCCCCAGCAGACCACAGGAGTCGCTCCGGAGCGACAATTATGCAGACAATGAAGGCAGGTTTCAATTAAATACCAACCTATTACAGGAAGTAGTATTTAGAACTGTTACAACGAAGGAGGAGCATGGGGAGAGAAAAATAATATACATGAGGTTCTGCTGAAAACTTCCTACTGAGAAAGGAAGACCAGCAGCAACTGGCTCCATTGCTCCCCAAGGAGATGGAAAATCAGCTGATGGGCTAGATCACACTTCTACCTAGAATGGTTCTTTGGGTGAGCTGGACTTCATATAGAAGTAGCATGGCATCAGGTATGATAAAAGACAGGAAAGTATCATCACATTTGGTGGAGTGGCAGCAAGGAACAGAAGCCTGAGAGGTCAGATAATGAAGCATGGAATCTAGAGTTTTTTGTGGATTTCAGGAGAGCAGCAGCAATTCTTGTTTGTAGAGAACAGAAGACTAAGAGACATATGTATGAAACAAACTAGAAGAAAGTGAAAATGATTAATTTCAAGTGTCTCTCTCCAGATGGGTGTTGGTTCTTCAACATTAGCCTAGGGGAGGTGACTTATGAAAGCTAACTTTTGTCTGGTATTTGCTGCAACCTTCTGTCATGTCTCCACTCAAATCCCAGGGTGTTCTCCACTAGCTCTGCATGCAGGGTAGAGAGGGTCTTGAGTTATTTGTACCTTTTTTCAACTGGGAGAAGGATTTATGAATGGAAAAAATGCAAGATTGCAAAGTAGGGGAACACACTTATGATGTACCTTTTCTAACATTTTTACACACCTTATTTCACTGATGCCATAATATGATCATAAATGAGGAGAAAGTTTGGAAGATAATTTATTTCTAAAATGGGATAACTCAAAACACAAAAATTGTGTAAAAATCCCAAAGGAAAACAAATTAGTCAGCTATCTGATTTAAATCCAATAGAAAGAATTTTGAGAGAGCTGAAAAAAGGTAGTAGCTACAAGATTTTACAGCCCTCCCCATTGAAACAGTATATTGTATAAGTTGTCCTCTATGTGCAGTAAATATATAAACAATGTATCAAATGGAAAAAAATAGAAAATGACTGAAAAAATGTTATTCTAGATAACAAATCATTTGTGAGTGGAAGCAGTTACATAATTCTGCCACACATCAAACAGAGCACCGAAAGGACACCAACAGCATTTTATTAAAATGTGATGCTCATTATTGCATACTGCCAAAGGGATAATTTTAAGAGTAAAAAGAGTTTAACAATTCCCTTCTTATAGCTCTTTTAACTATCAACTAAAAAAAAATAGAGGTTACCTTAAAACATAAAAGTTGGGGACATCAGAAACGCCAGGTTAAATACACTAATTCTCCTATCAGCACAGGATATAGTCCACAAAGTCATAGCAATATCAAAATGATATTTTCCTTCAACAGTGAAATCACCACGGTGCTGCAATAATGATAAAAAATAATATCAAAAGTTTGTATAGCATTATAATTGACCATCTCTTTGCATGTCTACCGTATTGGAAGTTGGATGGAAAAAGACTTTCATTAATCCAATTGTGACTACAAAGGGTCATTCTAGATACTAAAGCTACACTACGCTTGAAATTACTATAAAGAAGCAGAAAGAAACACTGGAAGAATCTTACATGCACCAGAATGGGTATTAGTGAATACAAGACATTTCTTTCCACTGGGATCTAGATAAGTGAAAAATCACACCAAGATACAAAAGATCAAAACCAACAGTTGAACTGTGAGATTCTCTCCTAAATGTATATGCCACTAAAAGCGAGTACTATAAATTCTACATTCTGAAGTAAAGAGCTGTTTAAAATCTGCAGTGCTATGTTTTGCAAAACCTCATGACAAAAGATTTACTTATTCATTCACAGATTATAGTCACAGGAGTAGCTCTATAGTTAAGGCGGCTTGAACTCTCCATTAACATCATGAAAATTCTACTCGTAAAATCAGGATGATTTATCCTATCACTATAACCTTTTGTAAGGCGGATTGCTTGGGTGAGTGTTAGAACCTGTTCAAATTTCAGAGAGATCTGTTGAGAAATGGCTGAGATATGAGTTTGGAAATTGGAGGAAGTAGTATTTTTTCTGAGTTTTGTGACCATCTCCTGTTCAGAGAAAAGTGTGTTGAAGTGTAGAGATGTCAGAAAATTCAAGTGCACATTCTAGTTATTTCCTGAGTTTGGATATTTAAACTCCATTATGCAGTTTTTAAAATTAGGACTGTTGCAGTTCCCATGTTATCCAATGGAGAGAATGAACTTGTGAAGTTATGTCACGCATGCACAGATTGCTGGTACAGATTTAGCAAGCGAGCTGGTACGAACACCACCACAAGGATATTTGCTGCTCTGGGAGGCCTGAAGCAGGTGCTGGTCCTCCTCATGAAGCTAAGGAGCTGGTTGATGGGAGGAAGGGCAGTGCCGGCTGCTGGGTTCCAAGGCTAGTGGGGTGGTAGGTGGGCCCAGCGGTGGGCGGGGTCAAGCCAACATTTTGAAATTAATATGAAATTTTACAGCTTCAGTTTCCCATCTGTAAAAAAATGGGTGTTTTTGTCTCCCCCTGTGTTCCCATCACTCTTGTCCTTCTTAGATTGTAGGCCCACTGGGCAGGGACCTGTGTCCAATAACCACCAGCAGGCAATGTGTTCAATGGCAGGAGTACCATAGCAGACAAAACAGAAATACCATACCAGCTAGCCCAGATTACAGAAATTTCCAGTACCTTACTTAAGGTGCAAGAAATACACAGGCAGTATAGACCACAACTAAAATGCATGGAAAATGCTTCAAAACACAACAGGCTTACATGGAATCCTAAATGTGCACCATAAATGCTGCAATTGGTCCCTGGGAGGGAAAAGATTCCCCACCTCTGATGTAGCACTTTCAGTCCTTCCTACAAACGGAAAGCTCCCAGACTAGTGAACAAGAGAAAAAAATACATGGAAAAAACTTTAAGATCCCAATTCCAAAGTAGAGGGGAAGGGAAAATTCAAAGTGGCTAATTCAGCTACTTCCTCCTTCCAAAACACTAAAACCACACAAGATGCATACAAAATCAGGAAGTATTTTCTAAGTGTCCTTAGCCACCAAACAACTGTGTCTCCTTGGCTGGGTTCCTCCTAATGGAAGCCTCAGCCTGAGCTCTTTCTCCCTTGTCCCCTCTTTACCAGAGGGGAGGAAGGAGAGCAGAATATCTGGCCTAGGTCACACAGCTACTGCTAAGGGCAACTAGATCCCTCCTTTGGGCGAATAATATTTTTAACTTTTCTATTTTTTTTATTCATGCTTTTGTTTTATTTTTTTTTATCATTTTAATATATATTTTATTTTGGATGTTTTTTAGGGTGGGGTAATTTTGGTTGTCTGGGTATTTAAAATGTGTTGGGAGTTTTTTTAAATGTATTTTTTAGGGTTTGGGGGTATTTGGTTTTTTTGGAGTATTTTAAATATATTTTGGAATTTTTTAAAACAATATTTTTTTAGTATTTGGGGGTATTTTGTTTGTGTTTTCGTATTTTAAATATATTATGGAATATTTTTAAAATCTATTTTTTAGGGTTTGCTATTATTAAAAGTTGTGTTTATTAGTTATATGTAAAGCACTCTGTGTGCCATGACAGGGGATGCTAAATACAAATAAAGATGATGAAGATGATGGTTTTGGTGACTGTAGTATTTATATTTTGGGATTTTTAAAAAAAAATGGTTTGTGCATTGACAATAGTTTTTTTTAAAATATTTTTTGTATGTAGTTTAGATATTGGATATTTGGTGGATATATTGTGCAGAGACTGAGTGCAGCAGAGGAATGTCTTTCTTAGATTGTAAGCTCCCTGGGGCAGAGACCCTGTCTATTTTCAATAGCTGTAAAGTGCCAGGTACATTGCTGGCACTATATAAATACTTAAGAATAATAAGTGCGGCAGTGTGAACATTTCAAATATACTTGTTTTTTTACATGACCTGATATTATCTTATAGTGTTGCACTTTTTTGTGCCAGCCCTTCTGAATTTTGTCCCTCTTTGTGATTTGATGTTTAAGAAAGTTGAACTTTGAATGTTTAAATTGGTTGACTGGGATATTCTGGTGGACTCATAGTACAAAAAATCATAGATAAAATATAGACTATTTTCCAAATAATTTATTTGGTGAGACCCTGGTGTGCACACACCCCTCAGTCACGCCTCAATCCCTTAGAGAGCATTGCTTCTCTGGGGCAGCGCCCGGAGCATGCTCTCTGGGGGTTTGGGGGAAGTGACGCCTCTAGAGTTCCCCCTCCCTCTGGCCACCAGGGGAGCAAGTAGGGAGGGGAGAGGAGGTATCCCCACCGCCCCGTGCAGGTCCTGTGCCACGCGAGGTGGCTCTTCAACCCGGGCCCCTCAGCACCAAGAGGGACTTACGGAAAGAGGGAAGATCTGGATATTAAGACTCCTTCAGCCTCCCTGCAGTGCAGGTCCTGTGCACCATGTGGGGAGACTCTTCTAACTCTCCTGTTTGCTCCTGGCTCTCAGCCAGGAGCTGACAGGGTAAGACTGATTAGAAGATCTGCACTGCACGAAGGCTAGGGCAGACAGCAGAGCAGGCCTGGAGGAGCAAGCAGCCACTGGCGAGAGACACCCGGAGGGGCATTGGGGGTGGGGCTTCCAGCCCTATCCCCCAAGGGATGATCCGTCCCAGGAGGGTGGGTTATAAACATCCCAGACAGCCTCAAGAAGCGCCTAAGAGTCCAACTAAAGTCAAGTCTATTCTTTTCACACTGGTACAGTTATAGGAGAGGGTATTTAGTGTATTTTCCTTTCACAAACCATAAAAATTATAGGATAAAAAAAAAAATTCAGTTTAAGAGAGGTTCTTACAAATTCAACCATGCTTCAAAAATCATGGAAATTTTACGTTAAGGCTCCTGCCTTAACTTGCACACCATGTAAGCAGTAAAGATGTTGTACAGTCTTGCATACTGTGCTTGCTAACAATTTAGGCTCCACGCACCCACACTTTGCCTTGGTCTTTCAGCCCCAATCCTCTTGCTCTGTAAGTTGGGGGCAACACTGAAGCTGGGGACAACAGAGGCAGCTTGCTGCTTCCTGACCCCCTGCATTCTGTATATGCTTTCATTTGGGTTGGGGACAATGGAACAGCTGTATATGGGAGGAACAAGGTTGATGGATAAAGGATGTGTACAGGGAGATTAAGACCGGGGGTAGCTGGGCAGTGTGGGAAGCGTCTGTATCGTGAGGGGGCAGCCAGATGCCAAGGGAGTGCTTATGGGGGATACGGCTACAAAATCGTGATGTGTATGCACAGACGAGGCTGGAGGAAGTTTATGTTTCAGCAACAGGCAAACAGGTGCTGGGATGGGTGTATATTGGGGGACAAGCCCCTGAGAGGTGGGTGATGTATATTTATGGAGAAGACTGGGGGGCAGCCAAGAGTGGGGAGCAGTGTTTGTATGGGATGGGGGTACTCAGGTGATGTGA
The DNA here is from genome assembly GCA_003113815.1 of Sphenodon punctatus. Classification (NCBI taxonomy): domain Eukaryota; kingdom Metazoa; phylum Chordata; class Lepidosauria; order Sphenodontia; family Sphenodontidae; genus Sphenodon; species Sphenodon punctatus. Next base: position 1,813,388 of record QEPC01000694.1, read on the forward strand.
GGGTATATATGGGGGAAGAAGGCTAAGAGATGGGTGATATGTATTCAGGGACAAGGTTTGGGGGGGGGGGGAGGCAACCAGGGTTGAGGGAGAAGTGTACGTATTTTTTTTTGTATGTTTTTTCAGTTGGGTTGGGGACAACAGGACATCCAAGTACTGGGTGTGTGTATATGTGTACAGGATGTGTACTGGGAAAGAAGACACAGGGCAGTCAGGAGTGAGGAGCAATGTGTGAATGAGAAACAGGCAGTCACATGCTAGGAGGGAGCATATGGGGGGGAGAAGGCTGAGAAATGGGTGATGTGTACTGAGGGAGAAGCTTTGGGAGTAGTCGGGGTGATGGGAAACTATTACAGTGGAGATAGGGATCAAGTCCATAATATTGGGGCAGGGAGGAGTTTGCTATCCCCAGCTTCAATGTTGCCCCCAACCTTCAGAGGAAGAGGATTGGGACTGAAAGATCAAGGCAAAGTATGCGTGCATGGAGCCTGAGTTGTAAGCAAGCACACTATGAGAGACTGTACATCTTTACTGCTTAACATGGTGCAAGTTACGGCAGGAGTCTTAATTTACCATTTATACGCTCTTTGGATCATGGTTGAATTTATAGGAGCCTTAGCTCCACTCTGACTTAAACCAAAGGGTGCAGTCCTTTTTAAATACTGGCGTTGAATTCTCTACCCTCCAATCCTCAGGGACAGTGGCAGAATTTTATTTTATTTATTTATTAAAATATTTATATCCCACCTCTTCTGCTCCCAGCAGCTCGAGGTGGCTAACAATAAAAATATAAAAATACAGCAATAAAAATAACGTAACACATTAAAATTCAGCTAAAACGGGGGGGGGGGGGG